>CM021732.1:63845458-63866491 GCA_011075105.1 Heteronetta atricapilla | reverse complement strand
TTTTTTTTTTTTTTTTTTTTTTTTTTTTTTTTTTTTTTCTCTAGATGATGTTTGTGACATGAATTGCATCCTATTTTGTCACAGTTTCAATTTAAAAAATGCATATATTATCTGGGAGCAATTGGTTTTCTTAAGAGTTACAAGCAACAATATTTCTCTGCCTTCCCTCTCTTATAAATTTTTATAGTGGGTGTTTGATTAATAAGCACATTCCATGCTTTCAGAGCATTGCTTTTCCTTTTTAGCCCCCTTACTGAAGTGCTGAAGCTTCTCAGAGGCTGTATAGAGCCTTTTATAAGTCATTATTTTTCTGCTTGCTGAGTTTGAAAGGAAGTTGACTGATGTTATCAGTGCTTTTAGTGTGCACTTGAAGTGTTGCTTATCTGTAAAGATGCATAGCCTAGTTTGTAGAAGTGCAGTATTCCTTTGTGTTTCCCTTTCTTCTTGAAGTATGAAGCATGGCTTTTATTACATGGAATTTGTTATCAAAGTACCACTAACAAAAATGTACCTTTTTGTCTCTGCATTTTTATGAAAATGTGCTATAGGTTCAGAATTTGTTTTGGCCTCACTGTCTTTCTAAAAATGGAGAACTAGCTTCCCCTAAAGCATAACTGAATTGAATTCATCTTACATTTGTTAGTTTGAAGTTTTAGTTTATTGGACACTGTAGTATAGCAGGTATAGTAGCTGCATGTATTTTAACTTTTTCCTTATTCACAATAGCTACTGTATTCACAGTAAGTTCTGATTTATACTCTTGACTCAGGATTTACTTTTTTGTGGAGATATCAAGACCATTATACAGAGAGATGTGAACTAGAAAAATGAGCTCCAGGATTTGAGAATCCTCAAGCTTAGGCTAGGGATGAGAGATACAATTTAGGAAAAACACAGGAGCACTTAGCCAGTTTAAACAGCTACAACTACAGTCTGTAAACCACTGGGGGGAATCAGTGTTCTAAGAATGAATACGGTTTTCTTATCTGCTTCAATTTTATTCACGTCTTTGTGACTAAATGAAATCAATTCTTCTGTATCATCACATGTATGGAGGGACAATGCCCCTCACTAGCGTGAATAATCGAGGTTCTTGAATGGAATAGGGGATCCAATTTACAGTTTAACAAGTATCTGAAGATGGTTCCTAACTGTTAAAACTTTAAAAACAAGGAAGTAAGCAAACAAAACCCACTAAAACAATCATCCTTCCACCGATACCTATTTATTTACAATCACAAGAGTCTAAGGTACTGTACTTGGGATACTTTTGATGGAAATACAAAAGCCTATGGACAATATATTGTGATGGAAAGTAAACAATAATTAAATATTCTATTTTTTTTTTCCTCAAGAGGACAAAGGGGAGTGGGAAATGGAGATCTCAGAAGTCTTTATACATGAAGGAATAGCATTATATTCTTAAAAGTTTGATTTATTGTGCTATTGCTATTAGAACAGAAGACAAGGCTCTTCCATGGTAAGACTGTGACTGGCTTTTGTTATGTAAAATGCATTATATTTGCAGAAATGATCTATGCTCTTTCCATCAAAATGGAACATAGCTGGACTTCACTTCAGCCATGGAAACTCTAAAATCCAATGTTGTGGTTTTAGAAGTGTAATGGTCATGCTGGTAGTTCAGATGAAGGCACATAAAATCTTTCAAGTGCAGTGCTTACAACATTGTCAGAGCAAATTAAAAATAACAATTTATCTTACATAAACCTGAGGAAGAATGAGATCATTGCCCTACATGTTGTTCACTGTCATAAGCCCCTGGTATTAATAAAGATTAACCTTGGGTTGGATTCAAACTCACTTTAGTTCATTACAAGAATCATGTCCCAGCCCAAAAGTAATCCTGCAAATTTAAACAGATAACTAGATTTTTACAAGCAGTTTCATTTCATGACAATGTCAAAACACTTTTTGATATTTGTTCACAAAATAAGGTGGCTTCTTCTGTTTTTTTTTTCTTTTGCTATACTTCAGTGAAGTTCAGTTTCAAGGTATTAATAATCTATAATCTACAAATAATCATTTGGCTGAATTTTGGTTTGATTTCTTTTGTGTGTGTGTGTCTATCTGTCTGCCTGTCTGTCTGTCTCCAGGCTCAACTGATCCATGACAGAAACACAGCCTCACACTCAACTCCGGCTGTCAAAGCAAGTGTGTCTACTTCTGTGCCAGAAAAAGTGCAAATGACCTGGACCAAAGAAAAGTTTGTAGCTGAAAAGCATAAAAACAAAGACACCAATGTGTCTGGTTTTAAAGATATTTTCAACATGAAGCCGTAAGTACACGGGTGATAGTTGGAGTTTGTATTAGATTCTGTGTTTTGGGAGTAGGATTTTCTTGTTTGTTGGGTGGATTTGGGTTGGTTGGTTGGTTTTGTTGCTGTTGAATAGTTTTGTTTGTTAGTTAGTTAGTTTGGTTGTGTTTAAGATATTCAGGTTTATTTAAAGTTGAGTACAAACATGGTCTTTCCATGCACTTCACTTAAATGTCGTCTTTGTGAGACAGGCTGGGGGAATGTCTGTAATGGTCGTTGTTAATACACATATAAAAATATAATGAATATAATATTTAAAAAGTAATGAATGTTGTTAATCTACATATAAAAATATTCATAATGTTGTAGATGAATCTCAAGTATGACAGACTTTAAGACTTTCAGCTTATGGATTGTACCAGAAAGCACAAATGTTAAATGCTTAATGATAACTTTCGTTTTCCTCTCTTCTTCTGGGTACCTATTTACTGTATATAATTTCCCTTAAATTTACTGTGTTTTGTTGGGGTGGTTGAAGTACAAAGAATCGGATAAAATAAATATATTGAAAAAGATTTATTTGATTTTTTTTAAAAAAAATTATTAGGTCTTCTTCCTCTAAAATGAGTATATAAGTACAAGTTCTATATTGCTTTATATGTATGTCTTGATATATTCAGTATTTCCTGGTGAAACTATGCTTTATCTCTTAATGTCTTTTAAAATATAACTCACTCAGTAAGAGCTACTGTCAGGCCTGATATAGTAGACCCACGAAACTGATGAAAGAAGGATATCAGCTTATTTGCTTTCTTCTTGTTTCGTGACTCAAGTGCATACACACATCTTTTCTGAGCTCTGGAAGGAAAGGAATTCTAAGCATAGTCTGGTCTATTTTCTGCCCATGCTCAAATCAAAAATGTGGATGGCAAGGGGAATTTAATGTCTAGAGGAAACATATCCTAAATCTAGGACTTAGAGTCATTTTTAGGCACTAATTCTAGGTGTACTTTCTTAAAAGCCTAAAACATTTTGTGGATTTGCTCTAGGCTTTTTGGAAAGAATTTGCCTTTTGCAAATTCCAAACATCTTGCTCATCTTCTGGAGCTCAGAACAAAAAACAGGTGCTCTAATTCTTAGACTTTTTTTTTTTTCTTTTGAATGTTGGAAAGATTTCCTGTTTCTTTATAATTGTACAAGGTGTAGACTTTAGGTATTATTATTTTAAAACTACTGTATATGATCAAGGTGGAAATTATAGTTTGAACTTGGTGTGCCTGTACAATGCATTGCTATTGTTGAATTAACATGTATCTGATAGCATAAAAATAATTTTTTATACGTTTGCTTCCCTTCCATTTAGAGAATGGGGAAATCTGTAAGTCTCTAAATTTCATTTCACTTAAGCAATTTTGGTTGTGTTCCCTGGTTCTTGTGGTGGTGTATGCTGTCTGCATGTTCCTAAATCATGATTTGCAGTTTGTATTGTTGCAGTTGTTTTGTTCATTGTTTTCTATGCTGTGTTTTAGCATTTATCACTGAAAAATAGTTTTCTTCATTACCTGTTAATGTTTTCTTCTAAATGTCATCAACTTTCCCTTCAAGGTAAGTCACAGAGCAAGTACTTTAGTTTCTAGAAGAATGCAAAATCTGACAGTACTCTTCTCCACCAGATTAAAATAATAATTAAAATAATAATAATAATGTAAATTTGGTCTGGAAAAATAGCCCCCACTGTGATAAGTTCCATTCTTTTTGTCCAAGTAGTTATATCACAAAGAACTTTCACATTCCATCAAATGCCAGTTCTGCCTCACACTATCCGTGTATAGAAATATAGTGAGTTCAGATAATAGATTGGGTACGGCACTAGCATACAAAAATCATAGAGTAGAATCAAAGAATTATTTACATTGGAAAAGACCTTTGATATCATCAAGTTACACTGTCAACCTGGCCTACTGAGTTCCATTGATAAACCATATTTCTTAGTGCCAGATCCACACATCTCTTAAATACCTCCAGGGATGGAAAAACCACCACTTCCCTAGGCGCAATGCATTCCAACACTTGACCATCCTCTCTGCGAAGAAATTCTTCCTAAAATCCAATCTAAACCTCCCCCTGGTTCAATTTGAGACAGTTTCCTTACACCCTGTCACTGCCATCTGAGAAAAGAGACTGACAACCTACTTTCAGGTAGTTTTAAAGAGTAATAGTGTCTCCCTTCAGCCTCTTGTCCTCCAGCCTAAACAATCCCAGTTCCCACAGCCACTCCTCTTAAGTCATGTCTTCTAGTCCCTTCACCAGTTTTGTTGTTCATCTCTGCACACATGAGCAACTCAATATTTCTCTTGTGGTGAGAGGCCCAGAAATGAGCACGGCATTCAGAGTGCAGTCTCATCTGTGCCGGAGACAGCCCCTTTGCTAGTCCTTCTGGTCATACTGTTTCTGATACAGGACAGGATGCCAATCAGCCTTGTTGGCCACCTGGGCACACTGTCAGATAATGTTCAGCTGGTTGTTGCAGCACCTGCGGGTCCTTTTCAGCTGGGTTACTTTCCAGCTACTCTTCCCCAACCCTGTACTGTGGAAAGGGATTATTATGACCTAAGTGCATTACCTGGCATTTAACCTTGCTGAATATTATGCAATTAGACTCTGTCCATTGATCTACCCTATCCAGATCCTCCAGCAGAGCCTTCCTACTCAAGCAGATTAACAGTCCCATCTTACTTGGTACTGTCAACAAACATACTGAAGGTCCACTTGATTTCATCCAGATCATTTTTAGCAAAATGTTAAACAAAACTGGCCCCAGTATTGAGCCCTGGGGAACACTGCTGGTGACCAGCTGTCAAGTGAATTGAACTCCATTCACTGTGACTCTGAGCCTGCCATCCAGACAGATCTTCAGCCATTGAGCCATATAATTGTCCAAGCCATAAGCAGCTGGATTTTCCAGGAGGATATTGTGGGCAAGTGTCACATGCTTCACTAAAATCCATCCAGTCTTTCCGTCACCTAATAAGCAGGTCGTCTTCTCAGAAGGAGATCAAGTTAGGCAGGCAGCAGGACTTGCTGGCTGGATCTGATCACAGAATGTGTGATGACATTCAAGATAACATAACCTTCCTGGTACTGAGGTCAGACTGACAGGTCTGTAATTCCCTGGATTCTCCTTTCTGTCCTTCTTGTAGACTGCAATTATATTGGCTAATCTCCAGTCATCTGGGACCTTCCTGGTTAGCCCGGAGTGCTAGTAAATTATTGAAATTGGCTGTGTGAGGACTTCTTCTTGCTTCTTCAGTACTCTTTGATGGTTCCTGTCCAGCCCTGTAGATTTATGAGCATTCAAAACATGGGGGAGGTCACGTACAGCTTCCCATTGGATTATAGGGGCTTCATCTCACTCCCTGTCACCATCTTCCAACTCAGGGGGCTGAGTACACTGAGAACAATAGGTCTTACTAAGTAAAGACTGAGGCAAAAAGACCATTAAGTACCTCAGCTTTATCTTCAGTCTTCCATCACTATGTTTACCCTCACTTCCAACAAAGGTTGGAGTTTCTCCTTAGTTCTCCTTTTGCTGTTGATGTTTTTATAAAAGCATTTTTCTTTTACTGCACTAGCCAAATTGAGTTCTAGTTAGGCTTAGGCCCTTCTAATTTTCCGCCTGCACAACTTGACAGGAGTTCTTTTCACTTTCTTTGACAGATGGACCCCATTAGTCCCCAGTGGTCCCCAGACCAGGTTTCTCAAAGAGTCCCATGGTCTAAACAGCCAAATCCCCATCTGTAGCACCAGTTCCTTTCAAAGCCTTTTCCTCTCACCAGAAGGATTGAAGAGATGACCACCTATGCTCCAAGAGCCTCTACAGCTGTTCCAAGGGCTCTGTAGCCCTTCATAATATGCCTTGGACTGCTCTTGACAGAGTCATTGGTACCCACATGGAATAAAAGCAGTGGATAGTCTGTGGGCTGTACAAGGCTTGGTAGTCTCTTGGCAACATCCCCAGCATGAGTCTCTTATATACAACAAACCTCTCTTGAGGTTAAGTCAGGTTGGCAAATGGGTGTTTCCATTCCCTGCAGAAGAGGGTCGCCTATGACTCTCACCCA
The DNA here is from genome assembly GCA_011075105.1 of Heteronetta atricapilla. Lineage (NCBI taxonomy): Eukaryota > Metazoa > Chordata > Aves > Anseriformes > Anatidae > Heteronetta > Heteronetta atricapilla. The sequence goes on along the minus strand of CM021732.1, from coordinate 63,860,095 downwards.
TCCTTCTTTCTTGGTTAGACTGGTCATTATACTGGGAATAGACTGAGCTGTCTCAGTCAACACCAGTGTCTCCCCTGACATGACAGGTCCTTCCTCTGTAGTTCCCAGAGCAGTAAACTGGTTCTGCAAGGGCATATCAGGCAGTGGGGGAAGTCTCTTCCTTCTGATGGTCCTTGCCATAACAAGCATAATTTTTCTGTTTTGAGCATTGTTTCCTTCTGTGTATTCCTGCGGGGGGAGTTTCTGACTGTGGGTCTGATGCAGACTGCACATGGAACCACTTAACTCCTCAGTTTCCCTGATGCTGTGCAGTCAGATTCTCACTTGACAGCAGCTTGGCTACCTGCTGCAGGAGGCCCTCCATCTGGGTACAACTTCCTCAAACAGGTAAGCCTCTGTGCCTGCCACAAGAGAAAGATCTGGGCACTTTCTGCAGTCTGAAGTCTGCACTGCAGCCTCACCCTACAGCATCTAGGTGGAGGCATCAAACAGCAGTGGGGTAGGTGGTATAGACACCTACAGCCTTTGAATACCCACTATCCTGTCTTAAGGGCAAAGTAAGATGGGTGGCCTTTACTAGTGCTGCACCATTTGGGGCATCTCATCTCTACTTGTACTTGTGTGGAACCAGCTCATGATGCTCTGTGTGTTTTTTTGTTTGTTTGCTTGTTGTTGTTTTTCAGACATGTTGTCTTCATTTTGTCTGTTTACCAATTTGAGCTTCTTATGAAAACTAGAAGGCATACTTTGTGTTCCATATAACATTTCATTTCGACCAATGCTTGAAAAGGAAATGAGGTTAGATAACCTCAGTTCACATTGTACATGGTGAACAGTCAATTTGATCCATTATTTCAGTGCTGAATGCTTGTCCGCTCTATCACAAATTTACACCTACCCTATTTTCCCTTTTTTTATATGTAGCTTAACAAAATTTCTAATTCCGTATTTATGCACCTCTTCAGTTCTACACCTCTCTCTTCATAGTTGTTCTGTTCTCCCCTTAAGCTGCTGTTCTGCTTCTGAAAAGCTGAGGTTCAAGCATTCTTTTGTTCCATATATGGTTTGCTTACATTTGGTTCTTACTCAGGACAGATGGCCCTTGTGACAGAAAATCCCCCAGCCTGATCAACTTAGCTTTCAAAATGTCACTGTCTTCTGGAGGAAAATTGGTATTAGTGAGGCTGGTCTCCACTGATCACTAAGTTTCAGGCCAAATGTCCTTTTAGCTGATTGCACCTGTAAAGTTAAGGATAAAAATATGACTTGAGACATGCCATTTCTAATAGTTTTGTGTTAACAGCTGTTCCCTTTGCAGTTAAGTAAGGTGTGCTGGAACACAAGTACACATGCATCCAGCCGTCTCCATTTTTGTTGTCCCACCGTTTGTTTGAATGAACCTGTGTCTGTCTGCTCTTCTGAATGTTGCACTTATTTATGTAATCTGATAGTGGCCTTGTGTTGCTGGAAGATTCTAGAATTAAATATCGGGTTAGTCCACTGAAATGACCTGCTGTTCTGCCTGTGGCAGCAGAACAAAGTAGTGTGTGTTTCCTTTTGTAAATTTTGAGATCCAAAATATTTTTGTTTTGGGAAAAGGGATCTGTTGTGGTTTAACCCGGCCGGCAGCCAACACCACACAGCCGTTCGCTCACCCTCCCCCCTCCCTCTCTGGGATGGGGGAGAGAAATGGGAAAGTGAAGCCTGTGGGTTGAGATAAAGACAGTTTATTAAGATAGATAATAATAATAATAATAATAATAATAATAATAATAATATGTACAAACAAGTGATGCACAATGCAATTGCTCACCACCCGCTGACTGATGCCCAGCCCAACCCCGAGAGCCGGGCCCCCACCCTGGCTAGCCACCCCTATATATTGTTCAGCATGACATCAGATGGTATGGAATACCCCTTTGGCCAGTTTGGGTCAGCTGTCCTGGGGCTGTCCCCTCCCAGCTCTTGCTGGCCCCCCAGCCTGCCCGCTGGCAGGATAGAGCGAGGAGCTGAAAAGTCCTTGGCTTAGTGTAAGCATTGCTCTGCAGCAATTAAAACATCAGCATGTTATCAGCACTCTTCTCATCCTAATTCAAAACATAGCACCCTACCAGCTACTAGGAGGAAAAATAACTCTGTCCTAACTGAAACCAGGACAGGATCTCATTCATATCCATTATTTTCCTAAGCTAAAACAGTGCTGAAGCATTTGTACTACCATTTTGACTACTGTTGGTGGAATTCAAGAGTCTGGACTTGGTCAGGCACTTCAGAGACCATCTATGTCCTGCCACTAGTTACGTGCCAGACTTAAGAAAGTATGGGAGCCCAGCTGAGCTCACATGATTTTATGGGAATTGCGGGGTGGGGTGGGATGTTACTGTGTGTTTTTGATTTTTTTTTTCCTCATAAGTTCTTTGCTGTTTATGAATTTTCTTTTCTGGGCTTACAATAATCCTGTTAAGGACCACAGGGAAAGTCTTATACTGGACATGATAACCAATACTGTAATCTTTCTGTTGTATTTCTGTAGCTCCTTCAGTGTTTAGAATGTCTTGCAAAAGCCAGTTACATATTTATGTAGTTCAATTAGCAGGATTCTCAGTATTTGACTAAATTTCATTTCCATTGAAATTAAGGTTTTGCATCATCTTTGTAAAAGATAACCGACAATTGAAAGACTTGTGCATTTTGGCATTTCACTTAATGATTATATTCAGGCAATTCTAAGTTTTATTTTTGAAGAAAAAAATCTTTAAAACATAGGCATTTCGTTTTCTCAAATTTATATTGAATATGTATGAGTGAGGTCCATGAAAATAGCTTATTATACATGCATACAGATGATATTTATAAATTCAAATGCATAAGATGTGTACATTTTAATTTATAAGCACAGATATATAAGTATTGTGGCAATATCTAAAAAGATTTGTTTGTGTACAGGAATCAGTCGAACGTAAGAAGAATGCACACCGCTGTGAAGCTCAATGGAGTGGTACTTAATAAGTCACAACATGCGCAACTAGTTCTCCTGAATATGCCTGGACCTCCTAAAAACAGAAAAGGGGATGAAAACTGTATCCTCTGCTATATTGCTTCTATAGTTCCTGAAATTGGAAGTTTGATTTTTTTGGTTGTGCCACTGTCTACTTTCGATTTCACAGAAAAAAATCAAGTGTTGATAGTGCTACCACTGTCAACCATGGAGTTTTTGTCAGTTGAATTGATGCAAGACATTCCTCAATGTTGAACTTTTCTTTTAACTTTCTATTTTCTCTTTTCTGTAGGTCAGTAGGGCAGAACAACACATTTTCTTATAGAAATCCCCAGAATTAGTCTTCACGTCTTCTGCCTGAGTAAGCAGGTGGAAGTGCCCAAGCATAATTGAGCAGTAAAGGGAGAGACACGGGAAAGCTTCCTGATGAACTTGCTTTTTAATTGTACATCAGACATCTTGGGTCATTAGCAGCTGTTTTGCTTCTTCTCTCTGATCTTTTGACTTAATGATACTTCAGACATGGAGTTTTTGGAAGTACTGACAGAAGGTCTGGACAGAGTTCTCCTAGTCCGAGGCAGTGGCCGTGAAGTGATCACCATTTATTCTTAACCTGTTTGTTTTCCATTTTTTTAGTTTTGTGATTCTTGGGGCAGGGGGCAAAACATGCAACATTATTTGATGTAATTGGAGCAGCTCATTAAGAGCTCTAGCACATTGAAAACGATCTGCAAACTGAATCTTCTGGTGAGGTGTTTTTTTTTCTATTAAAATGTTATATTTAAATTATATTTTCAAAAGATTTATGTTGAAAATATTTCTGTAGTGGATTAATAAATGCTGCATGGATTAGGATATTTATATATAGCATATTCTGACACCTGTTAATCCGTGGTGAAACTAGAAAAGAAATGGTAATGCTATTTTATTTTTAAACATAACAGAAATGTAAGCAACTTTTGTTGTTCTTAGTCTCTGCTCTGCTTCTAAATAAAAGGGAGAAGTTGGCTTCCCCACTTAGAAAGATGCTGCTGTGTTGCTTCTTTTGGGATTAGTTCAGGAAACGTAATTCAAAGATGCGTTTAAAAAACACGCAAATTAGAATATTGTTAGGTATTTTGAAATATTTCTCTGAGGTTCGTGATTTGCCACATTTGCTTTAAATATCATTTTTTCTATCTAAAATACTTAAGGAAAGGTATGTATACTTCAGAAGTTTTCAGGTGACAGTAATAGTAAATTGTACTTTTTTTTTTTTTTTTTTCATGAGCTACACTATACTGCATAATTATACCAAACAGTTCAATTCATAGGAAGTCTATGATGCAGTATCGCCACTTACTGGAAACAAACTTATAGCTAGCTATTAGTAAGCCACAGCAAACTGATCAATGATGTGTATATAGTCTCTTGTTTTCAAACCTGTGTATTTTGAGAAATGTTGTATGTACACACTGCTGTGAAAATAAAATCTCCTTTTCAGGAAAACAAAACCAAAAGAGACCATAAGCGTTTTATTTGTACTAGTAGAGCAAACAATTTAAATGCTTGATAGAAGCAAGGTTTCTAATCAGAAATGTGCCTGTTTTCAATCATTGCTTACTTTTGCAGTTCTAAAGACTCTAAGATATGAAAATGATCCATGAGTAACTTCTGCCTTGTACCATGGCTCTCCAAGTGCCTCTTGGTGTATCCTGGAGGTGAGAGCCATCAAGTGCAACAGGTGGTTTTCCTGACCTGCTGTGCTCCCTGGTTGTCTAGGAGCGCCTTTGGATGCACACCAGCATCCTCTGAGTGTCTTCCTGAGCTGAAGAAAACAAGGAGACAGGTAGTCTTGAACTAGCAAAAGTAAAGAAGATAAGGGATGAAAGCAAGAATGAGGAAAAGAGCTGAAAGAAGATTCTAGGCTGACCCATAGTAACCCTTCGCTCATTAAAGGTAAAACACATATTAAAAAACACTCATCAAAATGGAAACATATGGAATTGTGGGATTAGCCTACCCCACTGCTTGTCCTCCGCTACTTACATGCTTCAGTGGGAGATAAGCTAGGTGAGCTAAAATGACCGATTATTGCCAAACACCTGATTCTACAGAGCCATATGCCTCAGGAGCAGCTCAGCACAGAAGCACTTGCCTTCGCCATTTTGGGCTAGCTGGGGGAACACAACTCAGGGGTCCCTTGAACACCACAATGCATTATTTCAGTGCAGGGTGGCCCAGCTGGGCTGTCCGTAAAACCAGCAGAATGCACATTGAGCCCAAGCCCAGCAAGAACAAGGCTCACACATGCTGCACCATTCCTAACCTTGGGAAAGCTGGGGGCTTTGAAATTCTTACCGCACTGCAATTCAATAATGCTTTTTGAAAGACAACTAGTTTTAGAAGTGTGTCATCTCCTTTGCTGTGCACCTGTGGCCCTGTCTCTGGAAAGAAGGGAATGATAACTAGGTTAGAGCTTGCACTGGGAAGAAGACGGACGTGTGGCAAGCAGCAAACTTGAGCAATGCTAGTATCACCGCTCCCTCCCTGGCTCCCTGTATCCATAAGCATCCTTCTGCAAGAAATCTCAGTCCTGTTGAGATGCCACTTAATGGGACCAGTAAGGAGAATGTGCCCAGGGATTGCCTGTTGCTTCCTGGATTCTGAGAGACCAAGGATAGCCATGGCTCCACTCGAAACTCCAGTCTGCACCAGCAGAAACAGGCAGGTTTCTCCACAACAGTTGCTGTCAGGCACCACCCTGGATGACAACATGGGCCACGTGGTACATGCAGAGGTAACTGCTTCCATCCTTCAACCTCACCCATGCCAGGACACTCTTGTACTGCAGGGGCCCCTCAATGCCACGTGTTGGACTCAGGAGTTCTGGCAGCACTGCTTTGCCAACGGCTCCACGCCTGTGGTGTAATGACCACACAGAGGCCAGGGTTCTTTTAGGAATCAATAACTTCAATTCCCTTATTGAGGACAAGCTCCCTTCTTATACCACTAGCTCTACCAGTGGTACTTTTCCACTCTATTCATTGGTTAACAACTCTGCCCAACAACAGCAAACATTTAGCAACTTCCATGTCTGAACGGTTGGAGAACAAGCAGTTTGAGAGAGCAAGTGATGAGAGCACTTCATTTCTTCTAATTTGTTTACATTCCTCATGGCCTCATCAGTTAAGAGTCCAATGTTATCACCAACCACAGGCCCTTTTTTTGGGCAATGCAACTGTGCACAGCTCCTGCTTCCCCCTCCATGCTGTGCTCTTGGAGCCTGTTGGTGTATGTTGACATGCTGTATCGGCAGTACAGGGATCCACTGGACACTGGTGCATGTTTCTTCCCTGTAGGAAGGCCTGACTTAGAGAGCCGTAAAACCAGCAGAATGTGCATTGAGCCCGAGCCCGCCAAGAGCAAGGCTCGCACATACTGCACCGTTCCTAACCCAGGGGAAGTTCAGGGCCTCAAAACTATTGCCGCAACTTGAAAATGCAGGTTGAATGCAAAACAAGGTGTTTTGCAAGATGGTCACCTGTTTTGCTGTGCATCTGTGCTCCTGGCTTGGAAAAGAAGGAAACACTGAATAGGCTCCTAACCCGAATGCTGACCCTGACCAAGACCCTAACCCTGACCCTAACCTTAACTATAACTCTATCACGGAACTTGACCCTAACCCAGACCTAGACCCGGACTCTAACCTGGACCCCACCCTAACCCTGACCCTAACCATAACCCTAACGGCAGAACTAACCTTAACCCTAGGGCAGGGCCTGACCCTAACCCTAACCTTAACCCTAGGCCAGGGCATGACCCTAGGCCTAACACTAGGCTGGGACCGAACCCCTGAACTTAACACTAACACCAGGCATGGCCCTAACCCTGACCCTATTGCCTGGGCAGGGGCCTGACCCTAACCCTAACCACTAACTCTAGGTCGATGCCTGAGCCTAACACTAACCCTAAAGCCTAACCCAAAATCTAACCCTAAACCTAAACATAACCATAAACGCTAACCTTAACCCTAACCCTAATGGCCCTAACCCTAACAATAAACCTTAACCCAAACGCTAAACCCTATCACTAACCCTAAACCTAACCCTAAACTTAACACTAACCCTAGCCCTAAACCCTAACCCTAGCCCTAACCCTAACTCTAATGGCCCTAACCCTAATCCTTGCCCTAACTCTAATGGCCCAAACACTAAACCTAACCTGAACCCTAACCTTAATGGCCCTAATCCTAACCCTAACCCTAACCCTAATAGCCCTAGCCCTAATGGCCCTAACTCTAGCCCTAATCCTAACCCTAAACCCTAACCCTAACTCTAAATCTGTGTTACCATGTTTTGTACTCTAGGTGTTGTGATACAATTATTGCATGTATGATTATGAACACTCTGGTAATTTAACAATAGAGAAATAATAATAAAAAATAACAACAAGAAGAAAGATTTAGCAAGATGAACACTCCAATGTTATAAAGTTTTAGTGCTGGTTAATTTTTTTAAATTGTTCCTTCAGCATCCCGTTCATTATTTCAATCAAGCCATCAGCTTGGGGATGGTAGGCAAATTGGAATATCCAATCTCTACCTAGCCATTGAGCCATTGTGTCCACTAAAGTGTGTTCCTTGGTCATGTATTTGGTGAGGAGGTCTGTATTGATGAATTATTCTAGTGCTTCAGTTGTGTCATGTTGATTGGCCTACTTGGTGGGTTTAGCGAACAACCTTGACACTGTGTCCACAGCAGTGAATACATGTCACCACCCCTTTGATGGATGGGGGGGAGAGCAATGTAATCCATATGCTGGCTATTCAAGGCCCAGTGCTTAGACGCCTGTACACCTGTTTGCAGGTTCCATAATTCCTGGAACCAGAGCATCACCTTCCAGGGCTGTGAATTTTTGGTATTTTTTTCTGAGAGTAACCATGCCTGGTACTGTAACTACAAGTGGGGGTGTGACTTTGGTCAGCTCTCTACAATCTACATTCTCCAATTTCTGTGCTCTGTGGTGCGGCTTCTTTACCATTAATATCTTTATGTAATACAGTAACTTCAGCTCTGGTAGTATCCACCAGAGCTAACACAGGTAAAATCACTCCAGACTGGAGCTTTGTGGTTGAAGGAATACAGAGGCATTGGTCCCTCTGGTGGTAAGAGACTACTGTGTAGATAATTTGGGAGGAACCACCAGACTTTCCTTTCTGCTGTTTTGGCAGTTGCCAGGTAATGCCTTGCCTTGAGGAAGGGTGGAGGGGAATGATTTTTTTTTAATTATTATTATTATTATTATTTTGCATAGGTGCTAACTTTTTCCATTGGCGAAACAGTTCTGATCTTGTGATCCCATCTGACTGTGGGACACCGACTTGCACAAGGTCATTCCACATCTGTTTCCTTCTTACCTTTTTAACTCTTTTGCGATACAGGTGCATGTGATCTGCACCCCACCGCCTGCCAGTTCCTGCTGCTCCTGGATTTCTCTGAGGGGTTGGGCTTCTACCACCTGATTCAAAGAACAAAGTTCCAATTTTCTTCAAGTGATATATTCTTTATTAGCAGTGCTGGATGCACGGGGCATCATTCCACCTATCGTGCATACCAGAGTAGAAAGCTGTGCCAAGCTTATACAGTGAAGCAATTAATATTTCATGAGCACCTATACATATTTATTACCTGTCCCGCCTACCCTCGCTTTTCATGCTAATCAGTCTCTTAATGCTTTAAGCTTGCGCAGATCTGTTTTTAGTCCTTGAGTAGTGGTCGTCAAAGGGTGGGCGGTGGTCCCAAGGAAGAAGGCTGCGAGTCTTCCTCCCAGTGTACTTTTCACCTTTAGTCCAATTTTCTGCTGAGTGGACACTTTTGGACACCTGCTCATTCACAGACCCTCTTTGTGCTGGTTTCATGGCTGGTATTCCCGCTATCTCTAGTTTTATGGCCTATTCTGGCATACCAAAGACAATGCTGCTGCTTCTTATCTGGTGTTCTGCTGTTCTGCACATCCTGCCTAAGCATCCCACTCATTTAGGACCATCTGTGATTCCTAGTTGTTTTAACCCTTTATTCACACCTCCATACTTTCTGAATCTGGCTCAAATTCAATCTTGGAGTCTTGACTTTCTCCAGATATTTTCATTCCCAGGAGTACTGGCCTCCTTGCAAGGCAAGGCACCTTATAGCAAGACATGGCCAGTCCATGTTTCACACACTTTACCCTCAACACCCAGAAAAAAAAATGGCTTTGCTTCACGCTTCACATGTTTCTTGCAGGAACTGCGTCTTCTTCATGCCTTTGGCCACGGCATGTGGTACATTGTAAAACAATGGGGGTGGTATCTCAAATCCTGCTTTGCTCCCTTGCTTCGTAATGGGTGTCACCATATCTTAGGGACTCTATGCCCAGGGCTTTCACAGTGCTGGTGGGCACATGTGCTTTCAAAAATCATGCACAGAGGTAGAAGGGGTGATTGGTGATCAACCTGCCGGGAGATAGCAGCTGTATGCTTCATGAAATGGCGTTGGTTATGCCAATCGTATCACCGGGTGTCAGGAGCAGGGGGGACTGGTGTCAGTATACTCCTCTGAATGTTTTTTTGATTTTTTTATTCTTTCTGTAAAGTGAAAACTGTTTTACTGATTGCTGTTAGCATGCTACAATTAATGATGATCCCAGAGATGAAGACATCGCCACCCCGTCACAACGAGACCGGTCCCCAGCCCTTCGCCAATCACCGCACGGGGCGGGAGGGCAGCCGAGTGATGGACACCTGCCTCACCCAATTGCGAGGTGCGCCGCCGCTTGGCGCGAACGGGCGGGCGCGCGTGGCTGTTTCCCTCTACCGTCCCAAGCCCCTGAGGCGGCCGCCATTTTCTCGCTTCCCCCCTTCTGCTCAGCCCTGCCGCCATCTCCCCCCCGGCCCCTCTGGCGCTGCAGCGGGCCGGGTCCCGCCCCTGTCGCGGCGCCGATGGCCGGCGTGATTCGGCGGCTGGATGAAACTGTGGTGAACCGCATCGCGGCCGGCGAGGTCATCCAGAGACCGGCGAATGCCATCAAAGAGATGATAGAGAACTGGTGAGGCGAGCTGCGGGGTTGGGGGGTGCGAGGGCGCCGTGCGGTCGCTCTGAAGGCGAGGCCCGTCTGGGTTCGAGTCGCAGCCTGGGCGCTGTGCCGAGCTGAGTGTGCCAGGCGTGTGGAGGGCAGCAGCTGAGTGCAGTGTGCCCCGGGAGTGGGGGGGAGAAGGGATTGTTCCGGGCCTAGGCACCCTCCTTGTTCTCTGGACTTTCTGAAAGCGTGTCTGAGTTGTGGATAGTGAGTTAGAATCGTTTACATCGCTGCTAGAAGAGAAAGGAAGAAGGTGGTAAACACTTGTTTGAAAAAGCAGTTCCAATGTGACCGAAAACTAGAGTAGAAACATTTATAGCTTATATAAGAACAATTTAAAATTCCGCTTTTGTATAGTTATTTATTTCCTAGAATGGCTATTCTGTACAATGCTTTCTTCCTTTCCACAGCTTGGATGCTAAATCTACAAGTATCCAGGTAGTAGTTAAAGAAGGTGGTCTGAAGCTCATCCAAGTTCAAGATAACGGCTGTGGTATCAGAGTGAGTGTCAACAGTGCTGTGCTGATGTTTTGTATTACCTCTTAACACTTATTTCGATTTATAAATGTTTTCTGATCTTGAAAAGAGTGGAAACAGAAAGTAGCTATTATTATTTTCTTATCCCTGTTACATAGAAAGAAGATCTCAACATTGTTTGTGAGAGATTTACTACAAGTAAACTACAAAAATTTGAAGACTTGTCTAGTATTTCTACATATGGTTTCAGGGGTGAGGTAAGCTCTTCAGCAAGGTTTTGAAATTGTTCGTTGTTTATTGTTGTCCTTCTGTAGTGCAGTTTACATAATTGCTCATTCACAAAACTATACAGAAGGTTCTGATTTCTGGGAATTTGCCTTGTGAATGTAGTTCAAAATATGTTTCTATGTGTTTTAAGAATATATGGATTCCTAGTGAGAGGTGTATATTCTTTTTGCTTTCTGGAGGAAGAAGTTAGTAAAACAAGATCTGTCTTTTCAAGTGTTGCTTCAGGAGCATCCAAGTGAAAGGCAATGGAAGATTTGACTGGATGGTAAATCACTGATGACAGTTTTTGCTAAATACAGTACTTAAAGTCAAAAGAAGATCCTGGATAAAGTCTGGTTTTATAGGTACTGAAAGTCATTAAAGCATTACTGACCCCAGCGACATTTTTACAGGGGCTTTTATTAATTATTTGCAGGTGGTACATGAGAATTTTGTGGTGCTCTTTGAAGCTTGTATGCTTCTTCAGCTATCAGTGACGTCTAAAGGAAGGTTTACAAAGATGCTTTTTCTTTCTCTAGGCATTGGCTAGCATCAGTCATGTTGCCCATGTTACGGTAACAACTAAAACAGCTGATGCAAAGTGTGCATACAGGTATGGTAGTTATGATCCAAGTAACTTCTGCGGTAGATAATAACAAACAGATGCGTTTCATTTTCTTTTCAGTGCGCTTATTGGTGGGAATGGGGACACTGAATGAATACTTCGTTTCTAGGACAGTTACAAACAGAAAAAAACTGGTTTGAATGATTTTTATTGCAGACTGTAAAGGTGGACTTTACCTAAACAGTATAATTTAAATGTGCGTGGGGGAAGTCTTAAAAGGAATTCTGCTTCAGCAGCCAGTGTATGGTTAACTTTTCTTTCACATTTCAGGATAAAATGATGTATGTACACGGTCAGCAAGTCTTGCAAATTTCAGAAGCATCTGAACACAAAAACATTTTGTGTTTCCTGATACTATCCAAAAAGGGTTTTGAATATCCTCCTGAAGACTTGAGCTCTAAACATAAGCAAAAATAAGCTCATTAGTGTCTCAGCTATTTTTATGAAAAAGAAGGAAAAAGGTTTGCATCTTGACTTTTTTTTCCAAAAGACTGTATGAAGATGGTCTTGATTTTATTAATTATGTAGGATATGTAGGAGGTCAAAAGAAGTATGTCCTTAGGAAGTCATGCAGATGCAGAATTTCAGAAAGAACTAAATGGATCAGAAATATCTTATGGTCAAAATCCTGTTATTGGCCCAAAAGGAAACACATCTGATGTATGAAGTCAATAATTTATTATTAGTATAACCAAAGTGTGAAGTCTAGTGGAAGAATTATTATTAATGCAGGTGTAATTATTAAAGAAAGCTACAATAATCCTATTATTACAGTATAATAATCCTACAATTACAGGAACGGTCTGAGTAGTACAATTTCAACATACGTATTCTGTTATCTACTACATGTTCTCTGCTTTTATTCCCACACTTCTGCGGCCATGATGGACCCTAAGGTCAATACAGTCAGTTTTCTGCCAGCAGAAAGGGAGAAGCTGCAGCCAATTTGCACCAACCCAAGTTCTTTGCTGGGAGAAGTGTGGTGATGGTGGGTGGGGTATCTGTCTTCTTCCACTCAATCCTGGTAGCTGTCTGACAACTTATTTTTATTTTCTGCCTAGAGCTTCTTACAGTGATGGAAAAATTAAAGCCCCTCCAAAACCCTGTGCTGGAAACCAAGGGACACAGATCACGGTAAGTTTTTTTTTTTGTATGTTATCCTGCTGTTACCTGGTATTTATATTTGCTCTACCTATTGGTATGTGTTGCGTTGCAAGGGAAGAAGTGGGGGGTATTACACAAAAGACTGTAAAGTTGAGGATAGATGGGCATATCTTCAGTTGGTCTTGCAGTGAGATGATGTGACTGCAGATGTTAGCATGTGATTAGGATGAGACAGAAGGCTACAATAAAGAAAAGCAGGGAACTTAAAATAAGAAAGAGCATGTGTGTTGCAAGGTTTAGGGTGGGAAGTAGAAGCCAGCCTGGCCAAAGAGTGTGTGCTTGCCTTGCAGTGGGAATATGCACCCTCCAGGCTTTGCATGTGAATCAGCCATAGATTTACATTTCTGTTTTTATACAGAATAACATAAAGAGTATACTTCAAAATTCTGCCTTTCTCACTATAGAAAAAAAATAACTTGCATATTGTTTGAATAAATAGTGAAAATGAACAACTTAAGCTGTTGTTTTAATAACATTAATAGCCCTGATTGCAACAGCAGTTTTAAAGTTTATTTGTGGTTCATTGTAACAATATAATCAGGGAATCCATTGTTATCACCAATGGAAGAAATACAATTTTCACTGAAAAGTGAATACTTGTAGAGGTGGTGGTGTTTTTTTCAAAAAAAAAACAAAACAAAAAACTAATGTACAAAAATATTTAAAGCCATGTATTTCTCTAGAGTTTAAATTTGTTAGGTAAACCTAAGTAGGTAAGGAAAAAAAATCAAATGCAGATTCTTCAGAAAATAAGTGTTCTCAGAAGATTTTGTAGTATATATTCAAAAATTACCTTAATTATATAGTGAGAAGAGACTTCTTAAATGTTTTTTTAATTGTGATAATTTTCTCTGTAGGTTGAAGATCTCTTTTACAATGTAAATACACGGAGGAAAGCTTTAAAAAATCCAAGTGAAGAGTATGCAAAAATACTAGAAGTTGTTGGCAGGTAAACTGAAATAAGAAACTCCAGTTTCTAGTGCCATGGAGAGCACTGTTTTATTTGCTTGTTTTCAGAGGGATTGGCATATGCATGCATGGTATTCTTTGTGCTTTTTTTCTGCTTTTTTTAAAGCATATGGTGTTACATAACAGTTAATAGTCCACTTTGATAAAGAAAAAACCAGGAAAATTAGTATATTCACTCCATGCCTCTTATTACCAAGAATCCAAGCAAACAAATGATGGTAGACTTAAATGAGTGAACTCTCAATGAACTTGGAGTGAAAAGAATCAATATAAAAAATGTGTAAGAGTATTGAGATTTGGCTGAATGAGAAAAGGCTGAATGACAATTTCACCTTTTTCTTTTTTTTTTTTTTTTTAAGAACAACACACAAAAAAACCCACTATCAAATGTTACATTCCCTTACTGGTTCCCCCCCTCAGCCCCCCCCCCTTTTTTGTTATCTTCTGCCATGTGTGGAAGCTTTACAAGTAGAATCTATCAAATTTAACCAAAAAAAGCTGCTTTGCACTTCCAGTGAAAACAAAAGATAGCAAAGAGTAGCAAAAGTGTTAGCATCCTCCCTGAATGAGCTACTTAAAGTATCTTTACTCCCCAGGAAGACTTCAGCCGGGAGGTAAAGTGTCAGGTCCCAGTACTCTGGAATGGGCTGATCTGAAGTTACCAACTATTCTGGTTACAGCAATCTAACCTTTGCGTTTTTACCGTTTTCATCTTGCAAGGTTCTCATGAGTTAATGATTTTCTCTAGAAGCCTAACCCAAGGTTATACAGCTGTATAACCTTGTATCAAAACTCGGACCCACAGGTAGCTGAACTATCCAGGTAGGGGCGGTTAGATGGGCAAGCCAGCCACTTCTGAGATCTTTCTCCATATGAATTGAGAGTTAATTCTGTTACATTGAGTGAGCTTTGCTGTTCTTCTAGCTAAACCTATGTAATGAAACCGAACGAAGCAGGTCAATGTAAGTTGGATTAGGTCTGGATTGTTCTTTAGGTTTTTTTTTTTTTTTTTTTTTTTTTTTTTTTTTAAAAAAAATTTTTT
>CM021732.1:63692390-63845358 GCA_011075105.1 Heteronetta atricapilla | reverse complement strand
TTTTTTTTTTTTTTTTTTTTTTTTTTTTTTTTGAGAAATAAGCTATGTTTATTCATAGTTTTTATAGGATCACAGATGGGTTAAACAGAACACTTTTTATAGCTGTTAAGTCTACAAAAGCTCATTTTGGCTCAAATCACATGATTGTATTGCAGGAAATACTTTTTTTGTTTGCCCATGTTACTAGCTGCTTTTCAGCATTCGTGTAGTGACATTTTATTCTTTTTCACATGCCACAGTCTTATGCTTACCTGTTTTTTAGGTACGCCATCCATAACTCAGGTATCAGCTTTTCAGTTAAAAAGGTATGTGAAAAAAGTCCTTAACTTCACCATATATACACTCGGTCAAGTTTTTTTAAGCAACAGAACTTTTGTACAGAGCTACATGTGTTCTTCGCTTTCAAAGGTGGAGTATTAGCTTGAATAGGTCTGATGTGGGCTAACAAATCCTGCAATCCAGTGCCATTTAACATGTTATTTTTCTGAATATTAATAAGGAAATAATAGAAAACATGATAATGACATTGTACCTTTTTGTTGGAAATATTGCTAAGTTGAATGTGTTTCTGAAACTTCAGACAGAACTGTGAACTGATTGATACTTATTTCTGCTCTATCTAGCAAGGTGATACCGTGTCGGATGTTAGAACTTTAACAAATGCCTCAACAGTGGACAACATTAGGTCCATCTTTGGAAATGCTGTTAGTAGGTATGTTGGCGTTGAGTTTCGTTTTACTTTCTAGCGAATCTCCTCCCACCTTCTCTTTTAAAGAACACAGGCTGTGCGAACTTCTCCTGCCTTTAAGGTGAATTACAAGGAAGCGTGACTGTTGCAGTAATAAAAAGGTCTCCTTTGTATTGCAGACAGTGACTTTTTTTTTTTAAACTATATCAAAGGAAATAGGGAAGCTGTAAAGTTACTCCTTCAATGTACTGAAAGGGAACAACCTACTTGTAATTTTGTGTGCTAATCTAAAAAAGCAAACTGTACTTGTGTTCTTTATGAGTTCCTATCCTCTTTCTACGCCATGAAAATCTTACCTCTTCATACTGCAGTCTATTTGATACGTTTCTAAGTCTTCACATTTTTTTCCTAAAATCTTAAGGTTTAATGTTTTGACAAAAGCTGTATCAGTTGAGGCTAAGTAAACCCTACAGAGAAGCTGGAAACAAAACTAGTCATCTATTGAAAATTTATCTGCCACTTTAGGAAAAATTCTCTTTATTAAATCTTCAGCTGAGAAGAACTCATAGCACAGACATGTAGAATGAGTTTCTCTGAGGTCTCCCCATGAATACCGAGGTGTCAGTTTGATTTGGTTACTAAAATCACAATTCACATTTAAGGAATTTATCTTGTAATACATGGAAACACAGCACACTAGAGAGGCTGCTTAGTAATAAGATAGACAGTAAGTATTTCTATGCCATGCATTTTTTGTCTGCTTCCAATGCTTGTTTGATACAGTTTTTATGTTGTACAGTCCTGAATAAGTTGTCCATTTCGACATGTCTTGATCTTACTTTCTCAAGTGAAACCTATTTTACCCAATTTCAGATTGTGTTTAGTCTAGCTTATTTTGACTTAAAAGAGGAACTTGCATTAAATTGGCACTTGTGTATATAGAGAGGTTGAATGGGAAATAAAAAGCCCACAAGCCTTTCTTATGTGAACTTCAGCAGCTAACACAATACGCTGCTAGAAATGTATACTTATAAGCTACTAAAATGTAATTGGATTTCCCTAACTAATGTAGCATGAAAAGTATAAAATCTCTTTTGGAAATAGTTAATGCTATGTCAATACATGGCTGTGATATCGTGATAGGTATTAAAAGGTACTCCAGGTAGTTTTACAGGCTCCAGTTATACTGGATTACTGTTTTACATTCTCTTAGGGAGAGATACGAGGGTGCAGAAAGAAACCAATGAAAGAAAGAAAGTGCAGTTGGCACTTCATTATTTTTTGTGGTTAAATAATTCTGTGGCTCAGCAAAGAATGTTGCAGCCCTCGGATCATACTGTAGTTTTCTGTAACTGTGGCATAAATAGAACATAGAACAGTGTGCTGCTATTTGGGAATACCGTTTGAAACTTGCATTAACAGCAGAAACTTTGTGTGTGTTTCTGTCAAACTGTCAATAGGGAATTGATAGAAGTGGGCTGTCAAGATGCAAATCTGGCCTTTAAAATGAAAGGCTACATCACGAATGCAAATTACTCTGTGAAGAAATCTGTATTTTTACTCTTCATAAACCGTAAGTTTAAAAAAACTTGTGCAGTCATATTGCTTCTTATGTAATGATCAGAACAAAACTTTCTGAAGAATTGCAAAAATCTTGTGAGTACAAAAATTATTGAAAACATTGAAGAATAAATATTACAGTTAACTGTAGATCTTAAGGTGTTTTTCTACATGTAATGTGGGTCAAGTTTTGCTCTGTAAGTACTGGAGAGCAGTTAACACTGGGTCTAAACTGAAGCTTGTGAAATACCGAGGTAATGAGGTTGTGCTGCCCAGTAATACGGAGTGGTCTCTTCCTTCTGTAGCAACATGAGCACAGGATGCAGTGAACCTTGACTGTATGAAATACTGAAAAGGTAGTCTGGTTGTTTCAGTATTTGTGAAAAATACTTCTAAATATAAAACAAATACTAAGATGATATTGCCTAAACCTGTATTTTACTTGGAAAGGTCTAGGGAAAAAGAGGGATAAAATGTGTGCCTAATGAAAATATAAAGCATGAAGATATTGCTCTGAAGGATTAGTTATTCAGTAGCATTTTTGGAAAATAGCATTTTGTTCTCTTTCAGATCGACTGGTAGAGTCAACTGCTTTGCGTAAAGCCATAGAGACTGTGTATGCTGCTTACTTGCCAAAAAGTACACATCCATTCCTATACTTAAGGTAAAGTAATGGGAAAAAGTAGCCTTTTGCTACTATCTTATAGGACAGAGCTAGGGCGAGTAGGTTTAGAAGGTCATTTGTGTTCCTGATGGTAGTGCTAAGTATTGTACTGAGGTAGGTTATTGCTAGACAGGAGATAATTGACCATGCATCTTCAGTGTTACAAAAAAAAGTCAGTACAAACAATTAAAGACAGGCTTTAATTTTCAGAAGCAGTGAATTTAAGCTTAAGTCCTTTGACATTATGCTCTTTGCTTAGGAAAATGAGTTATACTAGGAATATAGCAGTGCATTTAAGACCACTCAGATAATTTTCCAAAGGCCATTCATGTTTTTTTCTTGGTAGGAATTACATTTGTATCTCTCTTTTTAATAGTTATTGTTCTTCTTGGTATGTTAGTGTAACAAAAAAGTGAATTGCATGCTGCTTACTGGAAGTAATTATTTACAAAAAATAGCTAAAACCAGACTGTTCTTTTAAAAATTGAAGAGTATTAAAGATTTAAGAACTAAGCAACTAAATGGTAAGCGACTAAATCTTGCCATTCAGCAGTGAAACTTAATGATATCTAGTGCTTTCTAAGAACAAAGTTCTTGCATTGCAGTGTCTGGGGTCATTGATAACAACAGGGCATCAAAACTAACTCATGAGACACTGAGTAAAAGCTATTTCTAAAAACAGTTTTTAGTAGTACAGTGGAGAGGTTGGTGTAAGCTTACCTGTGCAAGCTGACTTTGAGTTCAGAATAGGGTTCTTCATACTAATTATTTTTTTAATATACCAAACAAATCCAACTGTAGCGTAACTTTAGTAGGTTTTGGGACTATTATTGGCTTCTTTGCGTGTAGTAATTTGCCCCAAGTCTGACAAACTTTATACTGAACCAATGTGTGCTCTCTGCCGTCCATGGAAAATTTTAGGTTACCTTCCTTTAAAATCTTTTCCAGCCTGGAAATAGCTCCCAAGAACGTAGATGTGAATGTGCACCCTACAAAACACGAGGTCCACTTCCTCCATGAAGACAGCATTCTAGAGCGTGTGCAGCAACACATAGAGAGCAAGTTACTGGGCTCTAATTCCTCAAGAATGTACTTCACTCAGGTGAGAATGCATGTTTCAAGTAGCCATAGCTCTGTGCTATTTTAACAGTAGTGGGTGTATTTAACTTCTTCAGAAGTACAAGCTAGGCAGTGATGGGTAGTCATCACTGTTACACTGGTAGCGTGAGATCTTTGCTCTGTTCCAGGGATGGATCTGCTTTAATATACCAACGTTATTGTGGTATATGAGGCAGTGAACTTGTTGGACAAATGCATGGAAATATTTAAAATAACTTTCTGTCAAGTATCTGTTCAAGCTTCTTGAGTTTCACAAGTATGCTACCCTTCACATGCACTAAACTTTTTATTCAGCCCTTTTTATAAGAAAGATGTATGAGGAAATTGTTTATTCTGTGTATTTGATGACACTTTGGATTTAACATAACCAGAAAAACAGCAGGAAAAAAATTCCCTAATTTCCTTTTATATGTAGCATAGTATGCTAACTGTAATCTTCTAAAAAGTTTTCCTTGTGTTTATGTTTTTAAAACTTAACATTCTCTTGTCTCAAATACAAGCTAATTATTTCAGTAATTGCCAAGATGGTGACACTCGTGTTATGCAGAAAGCCACTGCAAAGCTGGTGGCCTGTTTAAGCAACTGATACGGTGTCTGTGAGTTTTGGAAGTTACCTCTGGGCAGTAAGGTGCTGTGAGAAGTGCGATTGGTCTCTGTGCTTTTACTTATTGTTGATGTCTCCTTCCCCATATCTGAATGAAGACGTTGCTTCCAGGGGCTGAATGTTCTTCCAGTGAGGTGGTAAAATCAGCAGCAAACCCTTCCATAGCCGCAAAAGGAAGCAGTGATAAAATCTATGCACACCAGATGGTCCGCACTGATTCCCGAGAGCAGAAACTGGATGCTTTCCTTCAGCGAGTGAACAACCCCCTAAGTACAGGCCCTGCTGAAGTGACACTGGGGGTTAATGCAGCACCTCCGGAGGGTCCTGCCAGGCTGCAGGATGCTGAAATGGAAGATGTCAGTGATCTTGAAATATCTGATATCCTTGAAGCGGCTGAGGTTCAGCAGGACATGGTGATGCCTGGACAGCTGAGTAAGAGTAGACACTTGTCTCCTGAGAAAGCACTTCCTCGGTAAGTCTCGTCTTCCTGAGGTCTTGCAGTCCTACCTGTTTTTTTCATGGTTTTGCCTTGAATTTGGAGGGTTTTCTGATAACTTTGAACTTGTTTTTTTCATAAGGAAAACTTCTAGAATAACTTCTCATGGTATTTGAATGAGAAATTCAGCTTAATCTGTGAACTGTAATGTGAATAACATTGGATAAATTTTCTAACTGGAATGGGATTTCTGTGCATGCTGGAAGGCAGGAACCTATAAAAAATAATGATGACCTTGACTTTACTTGAGGACGATCATAGCGGTCTTCCTCAGTTTGGAGGACACCATTTTGTGCTGTGACTGAAAAGTAGAAGCTACATCACTGAATTTTGCAGACATCACCCTAGTGAAGATAGAAGCACTGTCATCTTCTATCGCCCCTGCAGGGAGCTATTATGAGGCCAGAGAAGCGTGTGTGGGGGCATCATTAGAAATGTCAACATGTTTAACATGTCCTTTAGAGCCCGTTGGCGTGTTGCTTAACAGACATCCAATATGACCCATACTAAAGTCTTAAATTCCTTATTAATTATCTTTTCCGAACAAATTATGCATAGGAAGTAGAATAAAAACAATGGAAGCTTTGGTAAACTTCCTGTATTTCCTTTTTTTAATGTAGAATGTGTGAATGCAGCAGACCATCTGTTTGTATTTTGCATCAGTGACATGAGGATAGAACATAATTCCTTTTTGTTTCTGTATTGTAGAAAGAGACCACGGGAAGACACTGACATAGAAATGGAAAAAGATGTTTCCAGAAAGGAGATGACTGCTGCCTGCACCCCTAAAAGAAGAATTATCAATTTGACCAGTGTGTTGACTCTTCAGGAGGAAATCAGCAGCCGGGCACATGAAAGTAAGGTGGCTTTGATTCTTAGGCTTATTTCACCAACTAAGTATGACTGCCCGGACTACTGAGGGGAAGAAATTTAGCAACACAGTGAACTGACTGGGGCAGGTTTTTAACTGAGCTTTTGACAAACAAAATTGTTAAATGTCAGGGGTCAAGCTCTGAACAGTCTGCTACTAAAAGCATGAGACATACTGAGAAGAATTATTAAAAACTAGCATACCTTGTTAGTAGGCAAACGCTTCATTCTAAATAGTTTGTAAACTCTAACTTGTGTCATAACTAATACCAAAAAAAAATCACAGCTTGCAAAGCTATGGTATTTTGTAATTTTCAAACAAATACCTGTTAATAGTCATTAAAAATTTTGCTTAATTGCATGTTTACAAAATATTCACAAGGAAATTTTTATGGTCATATTTTCTTATTTACTGCTTTTGCTAGTCATTTTTATTTGGATCTGTCCCACTTATAGGAGGAGCTCAAAAAAGACTGATGAAATACTTTCTTTTTCTTTGGAGAAAAGGTGAAATGCTTGCAGTTCTTCCTAGGGTTGTTTCTTCTTTGCTCTTTCAGTTACTTTAAGAGTCATATTGAGTCATATTCCAGTGTTACTCAGTTGGTCTAAATGTTAGGAACCTTGTTTTTTTGTCATTGTTGAACTGTGAATCTGGGGAGAAGCTCCACAGCTAAAATGGCTAGACTAACAGACTTCTGAAATAAATAACTCTTTAAAAATCTTAAAAAAAAAACTTCTAAAGATCAAGGTTTCTAGTAAGAATATACTGACACTTTACCTGTACTATAGCAGTAGGCTTGTAATTCTAAGCTGGTAATTCCATATTAGGCTGTTGCAGTTTAAATACTGAAATCACGTAGTTATTCCTGTGCCATGAAATATCCAAAAAATGACCTAAAGTACAGCACAACTTGTGCAGCTGCTTGAGGTTCTCATCTTCACATATGTAAGAAACACCTACAAGAGACCGGTGTAAGAAACGCTCTTCTCACCTTTTCCAGCAGAATACAATATTGCAATGGAATTTGCTTAGTTTAATCCTTTGTACATGCTGTGATGGCAGTGCCGAGCTCCTGTAATGAAGCTGTTTCTGAGGGCTCTAGTGATGTTTTTGGCAGAGTGCATAAAATGAACATGGAAGCTGTACTCTGCACTTCTATTTTTTCAAATAAAATAGAAGAGGCTGAAAACTTATGGAGGGAAGATGATACTGACTATGGGCCTAAGCTACTGCATTGCCAGAAACCTAGTCTGATACTATAAGATTTTGTTGCAAATTTGTTTTGCATATACAGTTTTACTTAAGTCTATGCTCCTTTACTAGTCTCCTGTGGCTGGAAACAACTTCAGAAAGTCAGGTTATTCTGTGGTGGTTTTACTCAGGTGGGCAGCCAAGCTCCACTACAACTGCTCTCTCACTCCCCTTCCTCAAAGAGAAACAGGGAGAAAATAGGATGAAAGGGGCTCAAGGGTTGAGATAAGGATGAAGAGATTGCGCAGTAATGATTGTGATGGGCAAAACAGACTCAGCATAGGGAGATAGCAAGATTTATTGTCTATTACTAACAAACTAGAGAAGTGAGAAACAAAGGAAAGAAACTAAAAGCACCTTTCCCCCCCCATCCACCCTCTCCCACCTCCTCCCCCTGAGCAGTGCACGGAAATAGGGGAATGGGGGTAATGGTCAGTCTATAGTGCTTCTCTGCTGCTCCTTCTCGGTCACTCTCGTCCCCTGTGCTGTGGGGTCCTTCCCACGGGATGCAGTCCTTGTTGAACTGATCCGGTGTGGGCTTCCCACAGGCAGCAGCTCTTCAAGAGCTGCTCCAGATATGGGTCTGTACCACGGGGTCCATCCCTCGAGAGCAAACTGCTCCAACCTGGGTCCCCCACGGGCAGCAGCTCCTGCCAGGTCACCTGCTCCTGCGTGGTCTCCTCTCCACGGGCTGCAGGTCTGGCCCAGAATCTGCTCCAGCAGGGGTTTCCATAGGACGCAGTCTCTGTCAGCGAAGGTCCATGGCACTCCATGGGCTGCAGGGGGACATTCTGTTTCACCATGGTCCTCACCACAGGCCGCAGGGGACTTCTGCTCTGGCACCTGGAGCACCTTTCCCCTTCCTTTTTCACTGACCTTGGCGCCTGCAAGGCTGTTCCTCGCTCCTTTCCCTCTCCCAGCTGCTGTGTGGCGCAGCGTTTTTTTCCCTGTCTTAAATATGCTCTCACAGAGGCGCAGAACAACATCACTTATTGGCTCAGCTCTGGTCAGCAGTGGGGCCCTTACCAAACATGGGGCAGCTTCTAGATCCTTCTCACAGAAGCCACCCCTGTGGCCCCCTGTTACCAAAACCTTGCCATGTAAATCCCCTACAATTCAAATCAAATGGATTTTTCTTAACAGTTAAACTACAAGTGTGAATTTTATAAACTCTCTCACTTATGCTTTAATATATTACGAATATAAGCATATACAAATAAATGATTCAAATTTTAAAATAAATTAGAATTAGTAGTATGTGTATATTAGAAACTGCAGTGCAGTAGTAACTGAACAGTAGCCAGACTTTACATAGTCACAGATCACTCAACTGCCTAAACTATGGCAGAGTTGCACACAGAACATTAACCTTTTTCTCCTTTTTCCCCTTGTTTCAGGTCTTCAGGAAATGCTACGTGATCACTCATTTGTTGGCTGTGTCAGCCCTCAGTGGGCTCTGGTGCAATATCAGACAAAACTGTATCTTCTCAATACAACAAAACTCAGGTAAAGAAGCTGTCACACTTGATGGCAGTTCAAATAATTACCTGTTACCAAGCTAATTAGAAGGAAGAAGGAAATGATAGAAAAATATTTTTTTCTTATGGTCTATCCAGAAAGTCATGAGGCTGATGATTAAACAGCTTGTTCAGAACAGTAGAAACAAGTCTGGACTGCCTGTGGAAAGATGAGCAAGCAGAGGCTTTAGAAAAGTCAGTGAGTCGATCCACTTGGGTTAAGAGAAGCTGCAGGATGTGATCATAACATAAAGCTTTGCACCTGAGACTTTACTGGGCCAGACACAAGTATATTCTCTTATTTGTTACAAAATTTAAGATGGACTTGTATCGATTTCCAAGTTCCTGTGTATTTCTTGCACCACAGCAAAGGATTAAAGACCATGAAATATAAGGGATCTGGGCATAAACTGATAGCAGTTGCATGCTTAGTAACAGCCCTGCAGCAGTATTGGTGATGTCAGAAACTAAGAAACACTTAATTGTAAAAATCTAGAGAGGGGTATATGAATCTTAAACTGTTGAGTTAAAAGTAAGATCTTTATTAATATGAAAGGATATGGTCATTTGTTTTTTCCAAGATGACCTTTACTTTTCCCCTTTTAATTATGGTACCTTGGAGATGCATGATCATGTCTGTGTAACTAATATATATTTTTTTTTACTTCAATTTAGCCAAGAACTCTTCTACCAGATACTTATTTATGACTTTGCAAACTTTGGAGTCTTAAGGCTCTCTGTAAGTATAATTTTGCATTATTTTATATAAAAAATACTTATCTACAGTGAGGCTGCCATTTCAGATAATGTATATGTTTATAGGTTTGATTTTGCACCTTTTAAGAGTGGTGCTCCATTGCCTTCACAGTAATACACCTTGAGTCATTTTGTAGCTATAGCTGTATGTTGTAATCGTGGGGGCTTGTTGCTAGTGTTGCTTCTGACTATTCTCACCCAGCTTTGGTATTGCTCGTTACATTTGGACAAAATCGTAATACACAATCTACCTTTATTAGAAAGTGTAGAATGCTAGCGCTTATCCTGTAAATATCAACACTTAGCAAGATCATGGGCTGCAGAGACTCGTATCAGAAATCAACTTACCCTTAGACTGCTTGATTAGCAGAACCGTCTGCTCTGCATCCCAGCAGCTGTAAAGTTAGATTGTTTGTGAAGGAAAAAGCTAAAGCCTTTCATGGTGGGATCACTAATAACATTTCTGCTTCCTCCATTTTTAGGAGGCAGCTCCTTTATATGAGCTTGCAATGCTTGCTTTAGAGGATCCTGAGAGTGGCTGGACAGAAGAAGATGGCCCAAAAGAAGGTCTTGCAGAGTACATAGTTGAGTTTCTGAAAAAGAAGGCTGAAATGTTGAAAGACTATTTCTCTCTTGAAATTGATGAGGTAGATGACTGCTACTATTGCTCTTTGTTCTAAATGGTGCTACATTTTGGTAACTGATAATCACAACAGTGTGCTTTTTGTATTTACTAAGAGCCAACTCCAGTAAGGTTTATCTGGTTTACCTATTTCACTTAAAAAAAGGCTTAGGACTTACACTGCTTTTAGAGGGGGACTATTCAAAGCTTAATTAATTAGTTATCAAATAAGTAATCTCTACACTAACTAGTCTGCATGTCTCCTGTCCAGCAAGGTGTGTCGCTTAACCAACTCTGATCTACAGTATCACATTTGTTCTTCATGGTTCTTGTTTTGTGCACTCCTATTCCATACAAAACTGAACAGCTTCAGCAGGTGCCATAACTTGGGCACCTCACCTGAGTTCTCAGAAATGGTACTGGTGTAGTCAGGGGTTAGAGGTTGAGGAGAAAGCTGAGTTGAAGTCTCCCTGCAGTAAAAGGTCTAAATTCAAGCAGTCTAAGTTAAATACCACCACTGACCTTCTTCCTGCAATGTCTGCCCAAAACCAGGTGTTAAAAACCTTTTAACTACAGCCGCCCGTAAGGCTCAGCAAGTTTGGTAAAAATCAGTCCTACAACAGGTAACAGTTTTGGTTCATTTACTCCAAGAAAGAACAATTCTTTCTTACTGAAGCAGCAGTATTGCCTTGCAGGAAGGAAATCTGATTGGCTTGCCACTTCTGATAGATAACTACATTCCCCTGTTGGAAGGACTACCTATGTTTATCCTTCGTCTGGCCACAGAGGTACGTGTTCTTCAACAATTCATTCACAAATGACTTTTTCCACTTAGGAAATACTGAAATGAATCAAATTCCTTATCAGAAGCTGCAAAGGAGAGGCTGGAGTTGATTACACTGTTACATACTCCAGACACTTTGGCTGTGGTTACTGATTAGTTGTATTTCACCTCTGTATTTGTATCTGCTATTTGAATGTTTTGATTTGAATGCCTCCAGTTCTTCTACCCTTTTTTGTTCAGTGCCTCCACCTTACCAGCATAAAAATGGTCAAAATATTATGACTTTTCCGTCTTAGGATTTTTTGTTAAGTCTCTGGCTGCTTATTCAGGCTCTATCAAATAGTTTCTCTTTCTTGAAACAGGTAAACTGGGATGAAGAAAAGGAGTGCTTTGAAAGCCTGAGTAAAGAACTCTCTCTGTTTTACTCCATTAGAAAGCAATATTTAATAGATGAAGCCACCCTGACCCACTCCCAGGTACTGTAACATGTAACTACTTAAAGGAGTAGAGTTAAGACATGAATTCCCTTAACTATAGACTTGTAATACCAACTCTCCTTTCAACAAAGTAAATCAAGTAGCAGTGCAGCGAGACTCTGAATGAAAGAGTGGGGCTTGAGGTTTTCTGAAGTGTCTCCTTTTAACAGCAGGCAGGCTGCGCACTGTACTTAATATTGCAACAGGCCTTGGCGTTGGAGCTTAGGATATCTTTTTAACTTGTTCGACTGCAATAGATTTCTATAGAGGGATTCTATAAACATAAGCAGACTGTATTTTAAGTATCTGCTTCATCATTCAGTTAAGCTCGCTAATTTTGCAAGTGGCACGACTCAAATAGACTTTTCAGAACTTAGAATTCATTCTGTACAGTTAACACTAGTGGAATTTTAGTCTCTGTATTCTGATTAAGTTGAAGTGCTCTCCTTCAGTAAAAGTTTCAGCTTGTTTCTACTGTATTTCAGAATGAGGATTCTGACTCTGCTTTACCACCATGGAAATGGACTGTGGAACACGTTGTTTACAAAGCTTTTAGGACTTACCTTTTACCTCCTAAACACTTCACAGATGATGGCAACATCTTGCAGCTTGCTAACTTGCCTGACCTGTATAAAGTTTTTGAGAGATGTTGAACAAGTCGTTATTTGTATAGACTTGCACACGTGTTGTTTTCTATTTTATTAAATAGATAATAAAATCTCAGCTGAGGGCCAAGGGTGTTTAATATTGTACAAATATGATAGCAAACATGTATTTTCTTTCCTTCAATTTATCCCAGAATAAAGAAAATGACTAAAATATGTCAGTTAAATCCTTCTTCGTTGTCCTGGTTGCAGTTAGGACAGAGTTATTTTTCCTCCTAGTAGCTGGTAGAGTGCTATGTTTTGAATTAGGATGAGAAGAGTGCTGATAACATGCTGATTTTTTAATTGCTGCAGAGCAATGCTTACACTAAGCCAAGGACTTTTCAGCTCCTCGCTCTGTCCTGCCAGCGGGCAGGCTGGGGGTGCAGCAAGAGCTGGGAGGGGACAGCCCCAGGACAGCTGACCCAAACTGGCCAAAGGGCTATTCCATACCATCTGATGTCATGCTGAACAATATATATGGGGTGGCTAGCCAGGGTGGGGGGTGGGCTCTCGGGGTTGGGCTGGGCATCAGTCAGCGGGTGGTGAGCAATTGCATTGTGCATTACTTGTTTGTACATATTATTATTATTATTATTATTATTATTTTCTATCTTAATAAACTGTCTTTATCTCAACCCACAGGCTTCACTTTCCTGTTTCTCTCCACCCCCCAGAGAGGGATGGGGGAGGGTGAGTGAACAGCTGTGTGGTGGTTAGCTGCCGGCTGGGTTAAACCACCACATTCATTTATGGTTTGAGTATCACTATTAAACAATCCAGCAATAGACTGTAATAGAGATGAATCAGGTTAAGTGATCTTGAAAAAAGAAATGAGCTTGAGTTAAAGTATGAGGCAGGTACTGTCAAACAAGACATGCAAAATATCACTTATCTACAGAATACACCGGTAATACAACTACTAAAGACTGATGGTTTCACAAAGTGAATAAAGAATTAACAGCAGAATGATCTGTCTGCTCACCAAACTATGCTAGCATCCTGTTAACTGAGTAGGCATAGGGAGATTGTTATTTCCAGCAGTATTTCTCAAATTCGGAGAACATTTTTTTTTTTTTACCCCAAATCCAAGAGCTACCTATCGTCCAACCTACATTATGGTTGAAACTGTTCTTTTTCTACAGTTCAGAGCTTTAAGCAACCATTAACTAAAGATGACACCTCATCTCCTTAACAGGAAAAAAATGCAGGATGTAGTTTGCAGTGCTAATACCTCAATCAAAACATTCCCAAGCCTGTTATGGATTACAAAATGACAACCAAATAACAGTACCAATTTCATTAACAGTTTGTTGGGATTTTTATATTTTCCTTTTAGTCTATTCATTGAAATCTGCCTTTTGAAACAACACTCATTCCAAATCTCATTTTCAAGCCCCTCCCAAAAAAACAAATTAAATTACAAACAGCACACAGCCACCTTTGCTGCCTTTACAACAGTTCAGATTCACCTTTTCAAATTAGAAAAGGTCTGTGCAATCTTTCTTGCCTGCTTTTTTAATTGCTCAGCTCATATCAATTACCCACAACTTGCAGAAAAACTATTATATGAAAACACTTCTCCAGGCCTGACGTACATTAGTTTAGTTAACATGCATACAACGCTCAACTCTCTATTCTGCTTATTAGCTCATTGTTTTTCTGAGCACAGCTCACATCAGGACAAATGTCAGCTTCTGAGAAATCTACCATGACAGCCAGTATGGTACTGTCCTTGAATAATTCAATTTGTGCTACAAACAAAAACAAGCAGCATTTTCTAGGGACAGCTGGTAGAAAATGTTTCTGGGGACATCTTTGGGGTTGGCTGAGGAGAAAATATCCTTGGGAAAAGCAGGATGGAACAACTGGGTTTTTTCGTGGATCTGGCAAGGGATGCAGGTAGTTTTGGGAGGGATAAAGTAAGTTTATGAACACAACGATTTCAGATAAAGTATTTTAACTTTTACGTACCATAACTGATGCAGTTTAGGTTTCCAGGAGATAAAACCTCTCATGGCAGCAACCAAAACGAGCAGATGTGCCAGAGGGAGTCATTTACTTGGCAAACTACTACCCATGTATAAAAACAGAACATCTCAATTCAACATACAGACTGTGAACCTCAACTATGTACCACAGGAAAAAAAATACGCTGGCTTGGGAAAGCTTTGCAAAATCTTTACTTTGAGATGGCTACATAGTTATTAATGTGTCTAATATAAGAAAAATACCTCCCCCCCCCCACTAATTTTCTGCCACTGCTGCATATGGCTTGTTTTACTTCACAGCTAGTATTTTTAACCCATCTCCCTTTTCTAATTTTTCCCTAAGTATTAAACTGCATCTTAAACTGCAGGGGGAAGCATGCACTGAGAATAAGGTTACATTTCTTAGATTTCAAGACAAATTCCTTACTGCATATTGAGGAAGGTGTTAAGAGTCACACATCTACATAAAGGTTATTTATAACAATGGAACTGCTAGCTAGCCCAGATGCATTCTTCTCATTGAGTTTAATATTTGATTAGGAACATTCCAACACTTTCAAGTGACAACTTCTGATTGTTTCTTCTAATGAGTTATTCTTACCTGTATTATTTGAAACAGATCATGAACGTTCTGAAGTCATGCAACCAATAGAATGAAAAAGTTAGGACCAATTCAACAGTCACATTGGAGAATTTTGGAAACAGCACACTGAAGCTGATTTAACTACCTACTGCCTTCAAGGCATAATGATCTTCCATGTGAACGAAGATGGGATACATTGTTTTTAGTCATACACATTTGCAGAACCATTATTTGGAGAAAAAAGGTGATGTTTTTAATTGTTAAAGCTTGGTAGCAACCTCAAGTGAAATAAGATAGGTGTGAAGATATTCTCAAATAAAGTGCTTAAATGTAGCTACAGAAGTATTACAGAGCAGTGAAGTGCATATATCTGCGTTAACATGCGAGGAACATGGTGGTACCTACTATTTGCTGTGCAGATTGCTATCTGCATGCTCATGGTATAATAAAAAGTAATGGCTTTACAAAGAAAGTGACAAAACTTAGACTCCCCTTTTGGGAGAAACTAGGTGTTACTGAAATTTTTTTGATCAACAAAACATTTGATTGGTTAATTTTGTATCTGAAAAAGACACATTTTATACCTACACACCTATATGTAACAATTAATTAAAGCTTCCCTTTTCTACAGTTTGCAAAGGCTCAACATGCCTCCAGTTTCCTCCTTGAACTGGCATAACACCCACCACCAGACAGGAGCAGGAACTAAATTATTTCAGAAAGTTCCTTGTGTCCTTTTGATACCACATATGCAACTGTCAAATAAATGCTGTTCTGCTAAGCACTAAGGCTGCATCCCTACAGGGAGCCAAAACAGCACTGTACATTCCATACAAAAACTATGCAACCCAGAATCCCCATTAGCCCTCAAGAAACAAAGGAGTGGTACATGCTGATTTATCTGCTGGTAAAACAACAAAATATCAGCGCATTACCTGTGTTTCACATTTTTATTTTAGAAAGTGAACATATTCATTAAAAAAGAAAATGCATAGATTTAAAAAAAAAAAAAGTAAACATAAGACTAACAACAAATTCTCAAAAACAAAATAATTTTACCTAGTGAGCCCCAATTGTTAAATATACTTCTACCATAGACAAGTTTTACTTCATTATATTACCAGTCTCTTGATTAGGTACACAAAGACAACACTTTCCAGTAATTACCTAGTCATTAGAAGATCAACTTCAGGAATCACTGAATAATACATCATGGACAAATATTTTCATACCACCTAGGAGGCAATCTAATATACATATGTCACAAGGTACATCTTTGTGAGGTATTACAGTACATGGGAACCATTCCCTTTGCTTTCTAAGGAATAAATTCTCCTTCAGCAGCTCCACCAGCAAGTCAGCTACAGACTCTGCTGCCACAGCTTCCAAATCCCATTAACTTTTCTCAGGGATTTTCTTTCTGTAACAGATGACACAAATCAAGATTAGGATGAGTCAAGACAACAGTAACTGAAGACAGGGAGGCTCAAAAGAAGAGGCTGCCCGCTACTCCAAATGAGCGCTAGACAATTTCAAATCAGAAGCTTCAGTTGCTCAAGAATAATATCTTTGCTAACTTGAGCATTGCCATTTGTGGCAAAATGAAAGCATATAGAAAAAGATTTATGAAAGAAAATTAATTTCCAAAACAGAGAAATCATCTCTCATTTAAGATTTGTGTAGTGCACTTCGGTTAAGACACAGCTGGTATTATGCAACCCACTTGTATTTTTAAACAGACTGCAGAAAGGAAATACCAAAAGTCATTCTGTCCATGCAATCTTCCAGATTCATGTATTTGTCCTAGACCTAAACACTTCCTACACCTCCTGCATTCTCATCTCCAGAGAAATTTCTCTCCTCCCTTCCAAACAAGGGCCTTTTACACTTCCAGTCCATCACTTTCCTTCCAGGAAGCAAGAAAAGAAATATTGGAGTAGTTTCATTCCAAAAAACCTTTCATCCCTTTTTTCACTGTATGTTGGAACAGGTACCTGGGCCCCGAGACTGGGGGTTAGCTCAGTTCAGAAGTCAAAAGGCAGAAGAGCCTCAAAGATGAACTCCTAAGAATTAGCTCACTGTTCAAATTATTTGGGAAGGAGCTAAGAAATAACAACTATCTTCGAGATTATTCTGGTTCTATGCAGAGGAACTTACCTACTTTTCCATATTTGCTATATGACTGGTTTTTCACTGTCTTGTTTTTCTTCAGAGTCTTCATCAGATCCTGAACAGGCAGAAAGGAATGTTACTAATTCAGTTGAGAGAACTACTAGTAATAGCTCATCAAAAGGTAATTCAAAGTAACTATTTCTCAAAAATATTTAATTTTAGATTGCTTATCTTGTTTTCAGATGTTTCACCTTGAAGGTTTCCTCCCCTCCAGTTACTCAACCCCAATACCAGCAGTGGGATCATTCCTGAAATACCTGTCCTTGTCAAGAGATTCAGTTAGCATGTGCTTCACGTTTTCTCTACAACACAATCAGGACAATCAAATCCTAAATAGGATCTCACAGGGAAGCAGATTTTTCTCACTTGGTGTTTCCTGCACTTCAATAGACAGCTCTGGAAGACATTTTTGAAACACCTAAAAAACTCTGCTTTACAAAATGAATCATTTCTGAAACTAGTGTTCTTGTAAGAACACTCTAAGCTCTCTCCTTTACCAGTTGTCTTCTCTCCCCTTCATGATCCCAGCTCTTTACTGTGACAAAATGCTAGAGGGCCCCAAAAATAAAATTTAGCTGACCACAAGACCGCATGCACAAAGATGTCCCCTGCAGGTGGCAGGGCTTTGCTGGAGAGTGATTTGACAGATCAGTCATTTCAGGGAGAGCATGAAGGTACTAAGCAAGTGCAGTGAGCAGCACTGACCTGCAGTTTGAGCCCATACTGCAGATGTCTCTGTTCACACCTGAGGTGGCAGTCAGCCCCATCTGGGACGACAGAAAATTCTCACTCTGTGCATTGAACATGCATGTCTCGGGCAGTTCAAAGGAGTAGCTGTTTTCAGGCTGACTTTCCACATGCTACACCTGGAATGATTACTTGGCAATGAAGTGTTATGTTGAAGATGAAGGGTCAACCCATACAACCAAGCAGATAGAAAAGGATATGTTCCTGAACATGTGTGCCTTCAAGGGAAACATACACTGTGAACTCTTACAGAGTCTGCTGTAAACGTCACCTCCTGACAGCAAAGATCTGTTTTTAGATGTATCATTATGCAAGTGGAAGGGTTTATTTAGCCTGCATGATCATGAGGAATGGTTTACCTCTAAATACTTTTCCAATCAATACATAGAGTAAATTGTCTAAAAATTGTTCTTAAACAACTGGAAGTTTGTCTTATATAAAAAAAAAACCACCACAGAATTTTGAAGAAAATACTTTTGATTTTTACTGTACATATCTATCTGTTTCAGAATACTTTCTGACTACCAAAATCTGTGTTTTAGTTCAAATGTATTTATTTGACTATTTCATTTGCTTCTTGTACCCATAAAGAGTATTTAAACCAACACAATTTCACCTAGCAGTTAAGGCAGCCCAAGAGAAGGCACGTGAGCTGTTACTGAAACCCAGGTGACCAAGTGGGCATTAGATAAGATGAAAGCAAAGGCACAGTCCTATGCCTGTAGTCACCACATGCAGTCTGATGCGTAATAGCTGGTTGCACATATAACACTGACCCAACCAAACTGCCAAGGAAAATACGTTAACTCCACTTTTACTTCTTTGCACACTGTATATTTGATTGTCAAAAAGCTCTCAGGCTGAGCTAGTATAATGCTTCCACCAATAATCCTCACGATATACTCACAGCTTTAACTAAAATACATTTTACATCTGAATCATTAGTTACTATTTTCAAGCCACATTACTCCCCACGATCATGCTACTGAATAAGGATTTAACAATTTCCATGTGGAAAAGATTGCAAGTTTATGTGGAATCACTGAAATGATTCTTGATTTATATAGTATGCTGGTACAGCAGTGTTATACTCAATGTTGTCTTAATGCTGTCTCATCCCTAGATGGAGCTCTAAATCCTTTATAATGCCAAGTCATTCAGGAACTATAGAGGCTGCCACTAAACTGAGAGGTATCGCCAACATTTGTATCTCTATCATGCAAGACTGGCTGAAGTCTCTGTAACTATTAGTGGATATTTGTATTTTAAATACATTGCATAATATAGCAGAGCTTTATGAAAAAAAATATTACATTTTAGGGTAAGAAGACTAACATGGAATCCTGGGGTTCATACTGGGTCAGCTTAATTTAAAGGAATTACTAATTTCCTTGAAATGCCTGCAAACACATTCTTAAATCTTGAAGTATTTCAATTTATTTTTTGGCTTACTCAACTCATACCTCAACTGGAACAGCATGCACGATACACACACTCAGGATATTAATGCTTGCCCTCAGTTTAATACACCCATTGCTAGCCTCTTTAAGCAGATGGGGCTTTTTGTTTTAAAAAAGGAAAACAGCCTCCAATTGAAGTTTCAGTTGGCTTTGGGGCAGTTTAAGGTTCATTGTCTGCCCTATGATATTGTAAAACTCCAAGTTTAGGCTGGATTAAATAATGTATTGCTGAATAAACACTACTGCTATCAGAAATAAACAATAATCACCTCCATTCAATTGCTGTTGTGAAACGTGTTAATTTGATTTGTGTCAGTATTGTGAGTTGTGTTCATTTGATCCATGTCAGTATAGAACAATGATGGTATTGCATGATGAAATGTAACTTTTAAGCTAAAAAAGAACACAGTTTGCTCTTTTGAACCATGCAAAGGAAGGAACAGGGGCCCAGCAATGCGTGTAAAGATAAGGGGGAACAAGAACTGCTGATCCATGCATAAGAAGCCGCCCAAACCCTCTGGCACCCGGCCAAGAGACCACCACATAAGGAGAAGAGGGGAGTTGAAGGGCGACTGAAAGACAAAGCCTGAGAGGAAGACTTCGAGCCTTCAACATGAGTGACCCCCAAAGGGACCCCCAGAGACTGATGCACATGCGTTCGGGGCCAAGATCAGATTTCAGGAACTAATTATAATAACCCTGCCTTTTCTAGAAATAGTGATGAATATGTATTAGGTTAGAAGTATAAAAAGTCAGCCACCTGATGTGACAGTGTGCGTCTTGGTGGAGCAGAGACTCCCGGCGCACCCAGCACTGTTTGCTTGCCTCTATTCGCTTAATTAATTACAAACTTTAATTAGAATCCTATATGGGACTCAATCATTTATCACACTGTGCCATTTTATTTCAGACTATCTTTTTTGTAATGACTTTGGGGCATGTCAGAAGACCTACCAACTACCTATATTGTAGTTCATCTGATAGGTCATTACTAAACTGAATTACTAAGAAGCTTGTATTTTAGGATTGTAAGTACACTTTCCATTTAAAAAGGAAAATAATTTCCCCCTTCACCCCCCACCCCCTTACACTCCAAAAGAGGGTGGGGGGAGGAGGGAATATGCAGAAGTTTAACGTCAATAAGAACAAGCATTCATTATACAGACATAACTACCTGCTACAGATTCAGGAGGAGAATAGAACTGCCCATCAGAGAGGACTCCTGGGTGAAGAAGAGCTGCTCGTTCAGAGGCATCCTGTGCTACCAAAAACCCTAAAAGGAAGAAAAAAAATCCAAATGTTATTAGATAGCATCTTAACAATTGAGTCTTGATCAAGATCAAGCACCTTAAAGACTGACAAGTTAAGCAATCTTTTCAGTGTGCAACTGCATGATTAGGATGCATTATGTAAATTCATCAATATTCACTGGCAAAGTAAAATTCTGAAATATATTTTTAATGCTCAGTGAGCTGCTATGCATACCCAAATAAAGTTCCTCATTTACAGTTTGGTTCCACTAATTTGTCTCAACGCACCTAGCAACTCCAACTCCTTTGGCTCAATTTCACCCCAAATCGGGAAAATACAATAGATCCTGGGGCTATACACATTATTGTGTATAATACAGGACAAAAAAGGGATTGGGAAAGAATGGAATTCATCTCATCCTTACTGCCATCAACAGGTCTTCTGATAAGTAACAGGGCAAAGATGGCATTTTAGACCAACATAAAGCTATTGAACTTCTATCGCTTACTCTCAGTCACGTAAAGACTGACTGGAAAAAAAAAGTTTGATGTTTACCTGAATCAGGAGAGTTATCTCAGGTAGCAAGCAATTCTGTTGGAAAGACTTGTTTATTTTTAAACGCAAGCAACTATTTTTACATATCGATTTATCTTACTAACCAGCTGAAAGTCTCTAAAGGAGATACTTCTTTTACTTATATTTCCATTCTGTCTCCACACTTAAGAACAAGTCAAAAGACAATGGAAGACATTCAGGGAGGATTTAGCTTTCAACCCTGCTCACAAAAGGTAATTTTTAGAACTGGAAATCTTTATCAATGGAAAGACAGGTTTGTTGTTTTTTTTTTCCTATAAAGGCACAGACACAGTATCTCCAAATTGTGAACACTGTTGCATTAGGTTTGCTGTTTTTTTTTTCCCTTTAAAAAACAACAAACAAACAAACATGAAGGTAAGATGGCAAAATTTCAATTTCCATCCCCAGAGAAGACAGCTGAGGAAAGTTCCTGGTTAAAAAGCAAGAACGATTAAAATCTTGCTTCCTTATCTGTCTCAGACTAGCTTAAGAGCAAATAAGGCCTTATATAAATACCACCATCCACCACAATCTGCCTATGCTGGCTATCATGTCTGACTTAATTCCCTGAAACCTGAATTTTCCAGTGAAACCCTGTCTTTTTTCTAAAAAACAGAGTTCAAATACAACACATGTTTAAGTAAATACCATCTATTTGAAACTTAGTAAGAACAAAGAAAGAAAATATCACTGATTTCCCACAAGATTATGAATATTATCAAGTATTTACATGTGTCATATTTTCTTTGTCTATGAATATTTAGTATAAAACATGCAACAGTCTCTGAGGTTTCTTATTTGAGTGCAACATAGCTGTATTTCCAAAAAAAAAACCCACTAAATTTCCTAAATTTCCCTTTCTCTAGATAAGACTGAATATACTCATTCAACCAATTTTTACCTTGGAGTGGTAGAAAAGAGGAAGAAAGGGACTGAAGTAGAAAGACTGCATTTCAGTGAACTAAGGAATGACAGCATCCATGCCCATGTAAAGTTTTTGGTTTTACCTAACAGGCAAACATCCTTCCAGTGGTGTTTCAGACTGTATTTCGGATAGCGATGCACAAGTAGGAGGTTTGCTATGCAATTACTTGCCTGCTGTTGAAACTAACAGAGCATTTGAGGCAGAAATCTATGTTTTCTTTTCCTCACCAACCAAGAAACATTCTCTTTCAACTAAACCAGTGGGTTTCCTCCATTTAGTTGAATACATTCAGTGTCAGATGACCTGCTGCCTCATCTTGAATTCATACTTGCTCTGGTCTCATTCTTTGCATGAAGCAGACTTTCCACAATACTTCTTTGCTTTCCCTTTTCCATCTCAAAGGAAGAGTCAGTGACACAAATTAATTATCTGCAGAAGAGGGGCCAACAACTATTCTATGCATTACTCAGAAAACAAAATTTTACAAGCCCAAGCCAGTTAAATTTTCATGTCTTAAACATACAGAATTAGACATGCTTTTAAAGTGTTTGTCAAATCTCTCCCTTGTAACTTTGCCTCCCTAAGTTAATAAAAACCCTACCTCTTTGAAGACATATTTTCCTTTACAGAAAAGGAAAAAAATATGCCATATGATTTAATTTTTCCACAGCTCCTCAAATACTTTGAGAAAATGAAAGAAGTGTTCTTCTGCTAGACAATATGGAACTGAATGTTGCCAACTTCAGTAACTGATGGAGAAACAACAAAAGCTTACTGTTTTCTTCTTCAGCTTCTTGTGGTAACACTTTAAAGTCCAAGAACCAGGTTTCAATCCAGGCTAGTATGAAGGATATGATGGGCAGCACATAGCCAAAAGCACCCTGCGAGAACAGCTTGAAGGAAACAAAATCAAGCAACATTATAGAAATTTACCTGAAGAAATTCACTTTCAAAAACCGGCAAAGCAAAGCAAACATTTGATTAGAATATATACCTGTGAAATAATTACTTTTGCTAATAAAAAGGCACTGGTCACTGCTGTTGTAAACTGAAAGAGACAGGGTAAGAAAAGTTAAGACTAGTAATTGGATTTACTTCTCATATCTGCCATTATATCAATTGCAGCTTTAAATAATTTACTAACAGCAAGATTATAAATTTAAAAAAACTTATCAAGTATAATATACTACACAGATTTACAAATTGTGACCTTAATCTATAATGAAAATACAGTATTTTATTCATCAACTCCCTTAAAAAAAAAAAAAAAAAAACAGAACAGTAAATCTATTCGGGAAAAAGTGAGCAGCTCCAAATGCTTTTTTTCACTACCATCCAAATCAAAAGATCCATTTCAAATATATGTTTGCGTGAGGGAACTTGAACTAATATTTTAATTCACATTCTGATATTATGAAAAACTTTGAAGACTTGATGTTCCCTGACATGACTGAAAAATAGCAGGTGACAAATATGTACCTGCAAAAAAAATAAAAAACAGTAGACAAGTGTTATTCATTTAGGCAAGCCTTCAAACTCTATTAATGTGTTTGGGTGCAGCAATTATTTAAATAATAACAGAACCTAATCAAATTCTGGTAAGCACGAGCAGGATTTTAAAGACTTCCAGCTCCTTCAAAACCTTCACTGAAGCTATTGCTATATCCATTGGTTACCACCACGACAGTTTTGCCCTCATCATCTCACAACCAACTGTATCAAGTTGGAGGATGTCATTGGAAGAAATACTCTAGAGCTACACAACTAAGGGCAAAGGATTTTTAGATATGTGCACTTAATTAAAAAAAAAATCACAATCAGAGCACCAGTAATTGTTATTGTGGTATGTTAATACCACAATTTCAAAAATATGACAATCTCAGATTACCAAAGAAACCGCATGCTACTCACTTGAAGATTATACATGAATACTTTCCACTTGGACCTACTACAGTGTAAAGGAAAAAAGTCTAAGATGGATGGATTTCTGGTATAATAAACGTCAGTTCTTTTTGAAATACAGTTCAGTACTTCCAGTTCAAATATATCTCAAGCAGTAGGTCAGATATATCAAATGGTTATGACCAGCCATTCATGCTGGATTCAGTTAGTTTTCAATTTAACATGATATCTAATAAGGAACATACTCACTATACTATTAAATTCTTGTCTTTAGGCTTAAAAAATCATCCAGAAGTGTTACCGTAAAATGAATTATATAAGGAATCAAGATGTTTCTTAACATACAAACGTTAAGGGACATCTAAAAATATGTTCGATCCATTTCAGTTAAAACTCCATTATGCTTGGCTACTACTCACAGCTATCGCCCACCAATGGTGCAGTCGGCACATTGCATATGCAAGTATTAACACCTTAAATCGAAAGACTGCCAGTAGCTATAGAGAAAGGAAAAAAATATTTGTTGGTTAATTCAGGAACACAGAAGAACCACAAGATTCTCAGCTGACTGAAAACACAACTGCTCACAAAATAAATTATAACAGGGCAATCCAAGTTCTGCTATTGAGAAACAAATTTGGAGGTGGTTTTGCCTATTAAAACAGAAAAATAATATTTCCCATTTTTAAAGCACACAGCTGATGCTACTCACGTGCCTACATAATTCAAATATAAAAGCATGTGCAATTCCACAAATATAAGTTAGAAATATAAGAAAGCTACACAAAACATGTTTATGATAATTTTACCTGACTGGAATCTAAACAGTTAAATCTGGATGCAGTTACACCAACAAATACCTTGAACGTCACTGTGCATCTTACTAATCTTACCAGTGCACTACTGTGCCAATACTATCATTAAGAACTGTAAAGATTTAAGAAATGCAACAGGAAGATGGGAATTTTTTTTAAACAATTTTCTGCTTACTTAATGTTATTTACTGAAATATCAATATTGCAATGATCAATTATTCTTTATGGAGATGCCTGCAGAAGCAAGCAGTTACAAATATTTTTAAGGTGAAGATAAATTATGCAATTTCTCAGCCAGAAAAAAATGAAATCAATAGCAGACAGATGACTGACCCTAACCTTCAGTTTCCCTGTTTATTCTTTAATATTAGATTGCATCCAATTTTAAAAATGTGAAAACAAACACTAAAAAATGAAAAAAGGTTAGGGACAGATATTGCCAGAGTTACAACGAATCCATTTAATAGTATGCAAATATGTTTTAGACATTTGTAGCAGAAACAGAAGAAATCCTGTATAAATCCACAACTCATTTTGCAGAATTTAATGACTCAGTCCTTTCCTGGGGAATAGAAATCTGTTATTTCTCATTAGAAGTTTTTAACCCTTGGTTCAACTACAGAGCAAAATAATCTTTAGAGAATCGAGATTTACGGATAACATTTTTTTGTTTGTTTGTTTCTCTGGTAAGGTAAACATCATGGAAAGCAGCCAGCAAAATAATGATGAGAGAAAAAGAGAAGCAGTATAGTTTGCTAGCTTATGACATTTTTGTATCCAGTATCTCATTCCACTTGACATGGTGAATGGTAAAAAATTTGCCTCTGCATCAGAAAATAGTTTCAAAGAGGTAATTCTAGATAGAGTAATCAGTTTTAAGTAACTAAAACAATTTATCTCTACCAGGCAAACAAGATCTGGTAGTTAGTGATCATGCAAAAGGAATGGGGCCCTTTATAAGAACCATAAAGAGATAACTTTCACTTAGAGATCAGTAACTTGGTCTATGCAGTGCAAAACAGTTTGCAACTACAGAGCTACAACCTTGCTGAAATACAGAAAAACTTACTGAGGCAGAAAAGCTCCTTCCATGCACCTAAGAAACTTATACATAGGAAAGGAGAACACCATACTTCGTGTCACCTGTTTTAGCACTATGTTAAAACCTTGAGTTAAAACAGAGAAAGAAACCTGACCTATATAGGCCAACCTGGTAAACAAGTCTCTCTCCTCACTTCAGACTTTTTATATGAAAGGACAAAAATGTCAGTTTAAACAAAATGATTTTACAGCTGAAGGACTACTGGTCTTCACCTCTTAATGAATTATGTTAGATTAATCTCATAGCTGAATTTTTCACTTCCCCCTCCTCCCCAAAGCAGAAGCATGCCAAAGCGTCTTTATCAACAGTCTCCACGAAAACTTGCTGCCAAAGAAGGACCAAGCAACCCCAACACAGGTGAAATTTGGTACAAGCCCTCCTGCTTTTAATTATCAAGAACAGATCAACCCTTTCACAGGACTCAAACTAGGGAACAACTTGGGAAGGAAGAAACTGGGTAAACTCTAATTTGCTTTTCTCACCCCCCTCCTTTTTTTTAAGGATACTTACAAATATATCAAAATATGAAGAAGAGTAGTCATATTGTAGAACTTCTTTCTCTAATGTAGTTTCAATACCTCCCTTCACCTACAAGGGAGCAACACCACACACCTTTAGAACAGAAGATATTAAAGCCAGAAAATACACAAATGTGAAGTGTAAATTAATAGTTTCTGATGGATGTACAAACAATCATGAAACTAAACATAGGAGATATATGCTAAGGATATAATTTTCAAGATTATAATAATGAAAAACAATGAGAATGCTTTACAAAATCAAAACATTTAGGATGTTAATAACTTGACCTACACAAGCTACATTTCAGACTGTTGTTTAATAAAAGCAAATGAGTTGCTGAGGGAAAACGAAATTAAATATAACTTCCCCTATACAAATTTACTAAGCATTTTATGTCTCAGAAGAATCTAAACAGCTGATCAGAAAGGCACCCAGAAATTAGCTCATCAGTCACATGCTAGCAAATAAGAAATACTAAACATCTCTGATGCTTCAGCACTTGAATTCAAACAACTGTATTAACACTCCAGACTTTTTCCTTCACAACATATGTGCTATGTTTCCAGAGAACTGAGCAAAACCAAAGAAATACACTGTAAAGAGCACAGAAGCTGTGATCATTAGCTATTTGTCAGAGAATGGCTTAAGACCCAGTCTTAATTCTTTCATTTGCTTGAGGAGATTCATAATTACTTCTTCCTTAGCCATCATGTTACTTTCATGTCGAAGCACTCATCACTTTCCTGTCCAAAATGGGTTACTAAGAGAATAATTTAGGATGCATTGGCTCAGAAAACAAGAGTGTCTTAGTTGGGAGTGAAGAACCATAATGTTCATATTCTATTCCAAAGGCCGTTTGATTTTAATATTAATTTATTTTCTTCTCCCCTTCCCCTCTGTAACTAGCAGACAGCTTTTTAAATATAGCTTCCCATTGTTTACTCAACTGCACCTGGTATGGTCATTTATTTCCACCATAAATAAGGAAGATTCTAGAGTGATAGAAACTGCATGTAGACTCATAAGCCTTTGGAAAGCACTTAGGAGGAAATGGAAGGGAAGATGCATGCAAAGTAACACACAACACTGTTGCATGGCACTTGAGGTCAATTTAAATAGGGACCGCCTAGTCTTTTCTTTCTCTCCAGTTGCAGACATGCTGTCTCAGCCCTCTCCTACAGGATAAAACAAAACACACTGCAGAATAAAAGAACACAATACATCAGCATTGGTTGATGACTGAGTTCTGAGACAATTTAGCAAACTGTTAAACGTATGATTGCATGAGCGCCATATTAACACAAGGATGAACACAGAACCATGACAGCCTTGATACAGGGTTTGCTCAAACTACCAAGGAAGCTACTCCCTGAAGTGCTTTAAAAAAAGGTTTTGCTAAAGCATGTTGGATAACAGGAACAATAGGAAAACCATACATACAGGCACGCTGGCAGCAATTTTGAAGTCCTATTAGTTAGGTACCAGTGAAGGACAATCCTAACAATGCTATTTAGCTTCCCAACAAACAAAACTCAGTTTAAAAAACAGCACAAAAATTGTGTGTCAAGATCCCAGATAGCTCTGAATATTATGATTTATGAAAGCAATACATCATTTTTCATTCTTGCTGACATATGACACTACAAGGCTTAGGGTTCATAAGTTTCCCTTAAAGCAAGGCTTTTCACAAAACTGCTAACTGCTGGGATCTTGAGATCCTTTATGCTGCAGCATTCCACATAAAACACCAGGAGTTTATGGCATTTTCTATAGTCTTAAATATACTGAGAGCAATAATATGAAAATCTGTATTCCGAATCCCCAACAAGAATTACCAAACCAGATTCTGCTCCTCTTAGTCAAACATGCTGTTGAGAAACTAGCCTAAAACTAGCCAAAATGAAGCATCAGAATTCTACATTTTCTTTTGAGCCAGCTGATATAAAGCATCAGATACAACAGTTTTTCTACCTTAGGAGATTATAGAAGTTGCAGTCACAAAATTACCGCATTCAGGCAGGGAAAGTTTGCTTTCTCAAATCAAATCAGGAAATAGATTTTTCAGCATATCAAACTACTTGAACAGACGATTCCTAAAATTTCATAATGTCAGACCAATAACCAAGGTTATTTATCTTGTAACAGAATGATGACAAAAAATGTTAAATCAAGAACTTTATTATCTAGAAAAGGGATTCCTCCCATTTTTTCATTTGTGCCCTTTCATAAATTTTTAGGTTACAGCTTAAAACTCAGCTCCAAACCTAGAATGCTAGTGATCAAACAGTAACAAACCTTCTGCCCTGCTTCCTTCCAGAAACTTCCTAAGAACTACCTTGTCTTCCAAATTACAAATGCTGCAGTTAAAAGGTAGCAACTGTGGGAGTTTATGTTGTTTCAATGTACCTACCACAAACAACATACGGTATACTAGGTTTCTCAGAAAATACAGCACTACAAAAGAAAGGTTTTTGCCATTTAAGTCTTTTTAACACTTCAGTCACTGAACTACTCAGGAGAATGAAAACTCTTAATACTGATAAAATTCACCCTACTTGCCAGATTCAAACAACTATAGTAATACTTCTGTTTACTTGCTGCCTGAGAAGTTCACTGGACTTCCAATGGTTTCCTCAGCGTTGTTCATAGATGAGAGGAACATCAAAAGGTTTAATTATATGAATAAAAACTATGTATTCTAATGACAAAAGTAGATAATCAAGTTCACAAAACATTAAAAATGAGAAACTGCCCTAGTTTCCATGATACAAATAGCATACAGTTGGGATATAAAGCTTGTTAACCATTCCCGAAGCAAATAAATTCTAGGGGTACTGAAAAGACAACTCACATTTAATTCTATTATCCACAGCAAGGTTATGAATAAGAGATCAAATGTAACAAACAAACAGAAAGTCCTTCTGACATCTGATATGCCTTTCTTCTCTCTTCCATTGTAGGACTCAATCCTTGCCAGCAGCTGTGCTGGGTTGATAGAGTGGACATCTCGCAAGGATGGACAGGATTCTACGCTGCTACTGTGAGCATTTTCTGCATCATTTGGCACCCTATTCATCCTGGATTTCCTTAGAGTAGTCTTCTTCCAGGCTCACCATCGCTTGAAGGATGATCCATATAGGAAGAATTTCTAAGTAAACAAAGGTATCTATATTAGTCACCAAAGCACCAAAAATCCACTACACAATTTCTGCTTACCACGTCAGTTTTTGT
The DNA here is from genome assembly GCA_011075105.1 of Heteronetta atricapilla. Classification (NCBI taxonomy): domain Eukaryota; kingdom Metazoa; phylum Chordata; class Aves; order Anseriformes; family Anatidae; genus Heteronetta; species Heteronetta atricapilla. The sequence continues at coordinate 63,816,029 of CM021732.1, read as the reverse complement.
TTCACCATAAACTGACAACTAGGAGCATTTGGCAAGTAAATTCTAAAAAACGTTTCAAAAAAAATATACACCTATGCCCTCTTCATTTGCTAAGAATTGTGAAACAAGGGAAATAAATTTTCTTATAGACGGGGAAATAAGAGAGCGCTGTCTAGATGTAGAAGACTCCATTTTCTGTGTTGCTGTATTGACATCAAACAGGCATAAATAGAAAACATGATGTACTTCTTTAAGATTTCTGATTTAAACACTCAAAAGTAACCCAACTTAATGGAAGCTCTAGGCACAGTTTTGTGCCATTCCCACATGTCCTGGCATTGGTTACAAGGACAAGAGACCGGCACTTCCCTCTGCACTTTCCCTCCTTGGGAAGCAATGAGACAAGAGCAAGGAGTTTGCCTCCTGGCCTCCTCTTCTCCAGGCTAGATAACCAAGTGTCCTCAGCCTTTCCTCACAGGAGAGGGAGGAATCATCATCGGACGTGCTATCAGCACATCCCAAACTGGCATTACCAAAAGGTTAAAAGTCCATTAAAAACCCTGAATACTGTAGTAAATATTCTATAAAGCAAGTATATAGCTATCTGTTCTACAAATTAATTCAGATCTTATGTCTCTACTGACTATAAGGCTTTTTAAAAAAAAAGATTCTCAGGTTCAATTTCTTATAAAACTGGAACAGACTGATATGCTCAATTAGTCCCCCCCCCCCCCCCCAGATGAAGCTCCTAGAAGGAGCTGATGAAGGTCACGAGTTTCAAGGAAATGCACAGAAATGTTAATTTTATGCACATCAGAAGATTAAGCTATACATCCTGCAATACAAATCACATCAGTCAAGCTTCTGTAACTCGGGGGTAGTAACTTCTTGAAATTCAAGAACACAACTTAGTCTCTTCCTGCGTGGGCTGTCTTTCAGTAAACCACAAAATGGAAACAGAAACGCTTCCCACTCTTCTATCCCAAGTACCATCAGCGTTTCAACTCCACTAGGCAAGAAAACAGGCATGGCACAAGAGGAAAAGCAGATATGATTTGTAACACAGCACTAGACCAAGGATACACGGAGATGTGGGAAAAAGAAAGGTGCGGAAGGGAGTCTCCAGTGCAAACACATTGCTGCAGAGGAAAAGGCAGACACAAGAGAGATGGCTGAAGGGATGGTTCCAAGCAGATTTAGCACAGCGCATCTTCCCTGTCCTCAATTCTCCCTCCTGTTTGCCCAGCTTCTTGTGTCAAAGTTGCTGCAATGACTCTCCCCAGTCAGTACCAGCCTCAGCTCCGGAACTCAGCTCCCCCCACTCCGAGTCACCCCTAAATTAGAAATTATAAACACTTAAGCTAGTGAACAAAATTGGAAGTTAAAACAACTTGCAACCCATTTCTGTGCAAACCACTTTTACGATGAAGTACTGAAAGCAGTAGGAAGCTTTATGTTAAGAACACAAATGCGGAATTCTTTCACAGTAAGAATCATGGATGAACCTGCTTGTCCCCAACTATACCGTACTGATGAACATTTTCAGCCAGAAAATGCTTTGCAATTACTTCTATACCTTTGTTTCAAATACCAGTCACTAAACCTTCTACAAGTCACATTTTACAGTTAGCTTGATAATAGCAACATATTTTCTAAAATACCTGCCTACTAAAACAAAACATTTCATTTAGCCACTCTATGCAAGGAAACATTTCAGTGTAGGAACACAGCAATGGCAAGAAGAAACCAGGTTCTCTCATAACAGCCTCCAGTAAAGCCCGTGCTCCGTACCCAAGGGCTCGGGTTGCTCCTTTAAAGAAAGGAACAAGATTTTGAAACCATGTAAAAACTATGCAGAACGCCCTGCCAGCTGTTCTGTCCTCTCTCCCCCTGAACAAAAACAATATTCATTGCCATGAATTTCCTCTGTGACACCAGACTCACAATCCTCTTATTGTAAGCTTACTGAAAGGTCAAAACTTTTCATAGGGAAATATTTTTTCCTGAGATAAGAATCTACATTAGTAAATTTGTGATATACTTTCTCCTCATGCCTTCTGACTCTATGAGAAGGAAAAGGTTTTTTTGTTTGTTTTTGGCTGCTTAACCACATACACTCACTTTCACTCAACTCCTACTGCTAAAGTAAAATAAGTCAATTTTATATACAGACTCATTAAAAGTTACAAACAAGTTTTTTTTTTTTTTTATTTTTTATTTTTCCTGAAAAGTAGCCATGATTTAAAATACCTTTTTTTTTTTTTTTTTAAACACTTCTCAGTTATGGCCGTAACTTAAGCTTCCAAACAGATAACTGAATGCCCAAATTTATCCTGGAGAATGGAAGATTTTACTTTATTAATATTATTAACTAGTATGAATGAAAAGTAAAGGTTTTTGTTCAAATAAGCCAGGTTAACTGCTAAGAACTGCACTCCTTCACTGCCATCAAGCGTAATGAACATTTTCATAATGCGTGATGAGAACTACCCCTTGATTTTAAGGCTACATTTACAATTAATACCATTATTTTCCATTTAACATAAGCAAATGGCACATGTTATACATCTGTTAGTTTTGCATGTATCTTGGAGATGCAAGATCAGGATGGCACTTCCCTTTTTTTTTTTTTTTACCACTATACTATCCTTATTCTTCCATTCTACCATCCTTGTTTTAATTTATTTTATGCTTTTTCATGCTTACTGTACTAATTTATTATGCATAAGCAAAAACATAATGTTACCCTTTTTCTTTACAAGTAAAAAAAAAAACAGACATAGCAGAATTTAACTGAGTTACCAGAATTGAAAGCGAAAAAGTTAGAAAATAGCTTACTCAGAGGGCTATTAGCAACTCATCAGAACTGAAAGTGAAAGTATCATGCATAAATAATTTTTAGGAAAATAAATACTAGCTAAAAATATCAAAGAAACTACAGGAAAAACTATGTTAGCATAAAAGTAACTATGCATGTCATGTAATATCGTGTTATGACTGCTGTTGAAACCTATAAAAAAACTATAGTATTTTCTATGTCTGACAACACTAAATACTCTCAAGAATTCCCATCATTAATAGCTTTCCTGTGAAGGTTAAAAAAACTGAAAATAATTATTTCTTTTCAATGAATAAAACAGGATGACATGGCCAACACAATGGTCAGGATGCCAAAGTAGCACAAAAACTACGGGGTTTTCATTAGTAAATTCAAGTTTTTCCTTTTCTTGATGAGAAAGCTGAGACTGCAACAGTAGTAATACTCATTCATAAACAAACAAAAAACAGTACTTCTTTGCCAACAAGTTTTCTCATGTACCAATGAAAAAAAAATCATACCAGTTCTTTCCTCTCCATCTCCTTATAAAACCACGTTACTACTTATATTCCCTGTTTGTCTCTAGGAACACAATATGTGACATATTAAAAACAAGATTCCTTACAAGACTAGAGCTTTATACAGTAACCAGCATTATAATTGTAACACTAAAGCATTTATCTTTAAGTGACACCTCAAGACAATCTTGGGTAATTTGTAACGCACATTTGTGTAACCTCAAACAATGATGGAGTATCAGCAAACAGCCAACCTATTACCTGCAGTATGGTCTTGAAACCAGCAAGTCCCAAGTCAGCAGTTTTCCAAAGGAACCAGACCCTGGGGATCTTTCCAAAGGTCCAACCCCAGGCCCCACACAGGCAGCATCCACCACAGGCAATGAATGACCCCACTGGGGCACTCCAGGATTCAATGATTCAGCACAGCAAACTGTACCAGGCTTGAGTTCTCTAAATACATTCTCCAGAAGGAATAATGGATCTCAGGGCCTGAGACTTAACTGTCATCCCCATTTACTCTCCTACTATCACAAACATCTCCAATGTTATTCTTTTTCTGCGCATGGAGAAATGTTGCTTTAGCCAACACCTCAGACAGAATAAGCAATTAATTGTAAAGAATGCATTCCCATAATGCAATATACAAGGGCTAATAAACAAAGAATATATGGATAAACCTGTTTTGTCTTCCAGGAGTATCAAGCAGAAATCTTTGAAGCTGTCTTCTGACAGCTCCAACCCAGTTAAGAGCCACCGCAGATAAAGCTAACTACTCTGAAGAACAGGTAATGCCAACTAAAAATTAATAATAATAATAATAATAATAATAAATCCCAAAGAGACAGAGACTGCTTCCAAGGCTTACCTGGACACTTTTTTACACCATTCCCTGCTAGGAACAAGCCAAACCCCTCCAGCGACAGGCTCTCCCTCTACTTTATGTTTAAGCAAAAGAACTCATTTTTGTGAAGTGGGCTTGTAGCAGACACATTGCTAGGGACCTCCTGGTAGCCATTTCCCCTTTTCTGAATGAGCACTTGGAACCTTTTCAAGCTGCACTCAATCTATCTTTATCTGTAACACATGACTGCCCTAGAAGCATTTTAAGGTTTCAGTACCTTCAGAAATATGCCTCAGTTAGTCTGAAGTAATTTCCCGGGTATGTATTCCTTACTGTGCATGAAAAAAATATTTTAAAAATAAATAGCATACACCATTAGCGAAATACACCAACTTAATTTTAAAATTGATTCAGTTAATAGATATTACATCATGATCTTCGAAGCACAAAATTTGGAAAATGGAAATATCTCCACATGCAGTTCCCTCCAGGAAATCTGGGGTTTAGCTAAACAAGAACAGATACTGTTTCAATACTGCAAGACTTCTCTAGAGACTGGTCAACAGCAGTATATTACCTCCTTCACATTGACTTGAATAACAGAAGCAGAATAAAAAGACAAACTTGTATAAAGCCTGGCTGATACGAAGCAGACACATAACTACATAAAATGGAGAGACGTAACTACATAAAATGGAGAGAATGGAAAAAAAAACACTCGTGTAGCCACAGAATCACAGAAATGTTGGTTGCAAGGGACCTCTAGTAGGACTAGCATTGGACTACCATCAACACTTGGTCAGTTGAGGCTCTGTTTAGCTGAGACTTGAAAACTTTTATGTTTCTCTAGGTAACATATGCCAGTACAACACCAACTCTCTAGAGAAGTCTCGTGGAATTGAAATTCGAGGGCTTTATAAAATCTGTTCTCGTTTAGCTAAACCCCAAATTTGCAAGATGAAACCGCATCAGGAGATATTTCCATTTTCCAGAGGTATTCTTATGGCTCACCCCAAGCCTCTAGAGGCACAGTTTGTTGATATTGCCCCTTGTTATGGCTCCTGAGATGAGTTTGGCTCCATCAGCCACTGCTTTAAGCCTCATGTATAGCTGCATGTATTAGACAAAACCCAAGCATAAAAGGAAGCCATGAAAAGAAAAAATATAGATTTGACACAGCAAAAATTAAACTATAGCTATTTTGTGGTGATTCCAGCCTTTCCTGGACTTACAGTTTGCCCTGGTTTTAGCTAGGAGAGAGTTAATTTTCCTCCCAGTAGCTGGTAGGGTGCTATGTTTTGGATTTAGGATGAGACTCATGTTAATAACACACTGATGTTTTACTTGTTGCAGAGCAGTGCTTACACTAAGCCAAGGACTTTTCAGCTTCTCACTCTGTCCTGCCAGCGGGCAGGCTGGGGGTGCAGCAAGAGCTGGGAGGGGACAGCCCCAGGACAGCGGACCCATACTGGCCAAAGAGGTATTCCATACCATCTGACGGCATGCTGAACAATATATAGGGGTGGCTAGCCAGGGGGAGCGGGGGGGATGACACGACAGCTGCTTGGGGATAGGTCGGGCATCGGTCAGCAGGTGATGAGCAATTGCATTGTGCATCACTTGTTTTGTACATTATTATATGTACATATATATATGTATATTATTATTATTATACATTAATATACAATATTATTATATTTTTCTGTCCTAATAAATTGTCTCTATCTCAGCCCACAGGCTTCAGTTTTTTTCTGGTTTCTCTCCCCCATCCCAGAGAGGGAGGGGGGAGGGTGAGCAAATGGCTGTGTGGTGTTTAGCTGCCGGCCGGGTTAAAGCACAACAGTCCCACACAGTGGGTGTGATACACCCACTCAATACCATGTTCTTTGGCCCCAGTGTCTATAAGGTTGTTTCGGAAATGAGTCCCATTGTCTGACTCAATTCTTTCTGGGGTGCCATGTCGCCATAGGACTTGCTTTTCAAGGCCCAGGATAGCATTCCGGGCGGTGGCATGGGGCACAGGATATGTTTCCAGCCATCCAGTATCTGCTTCCACCATTGTAAGTATGTGGTGCTTACCGTTGTGGTAAGCCCATCTGTATGTTGCATCTCTACCTTGATGGCCTGAGGTGTCACGGGCCCATCGGGCTATAAATAATTCACCTTTATGTTGCCAGTCCAAGTCTACCTGAGCCACTTCACTCTTCACAGCCTGATCCACCTGCTGGTTGTTCTGATGTTCTCCAGTAGCCAGATTTTTGGGCACAGGAGCATCTACGTGGCGTACCGTTACAACCAGGTTCTCTACCCGGGCAGCAATATCTCGCTACAATACAGCAGCCCAGATGGGTTTGCCCCTGCGCTACCAGTTGTTCTGTTTCCATTGCTGTAACCACCCCCACAGGGCATTTGCTACCATCCACGAATCAGTATAGAGAACTGGCCACTTTTCTTGTTCAGCAATATCTAAAGCCAGCTGGATGGTTTTCGTTTCTGCAAACTGACTCGATTCACCTTCTCCCTCAGCAGCTTCTGCAACTTGTTGTGTAGGACTCGATAAAGCAGCCTTCCATCTCCAATGCTTTCCCACAATATGACAAGACCCGTCAGTGAACAGGGCATATTTCTTCTCATTTTCTGGTAGCTTGTACAACGGGGCTTCTTCAGCACAGGTCACCACCTCCTCTGGTGGTATCCCAAAATACTTGCCTTCTGGCCAGTCCATAATCACTTCCAAGATTTCTGGATGACTGGGGTTTCCTATTCGAGCCCGCTGAGTAATCAGTGCATCGCATTTATTCTATGTAGTGTTAGTTGCATGATGTGCAGAGGGGACCCTTCTTTTGAACATCCAGCCCAGTACTGGCAGTCGGGGTGCCAGGAGCAGCTGTGCTTCAGTACTAAGCATTTCCGAAGCAGATCGAACTCCTTCATACGCTGCCAATATCTCCTTTTCGGTTGGAGTGTAGCGGGCCTCAGATCCTCTGTATCCCCGACTCCAAAACCCTAGGGGTCGACCTCGAGTTTCCCCAGGTTCTTTCTGCCAGAGGATCCAGGGGGGCCATTCTCCCTGACTGTGGTGTAGAGCACATTCTAGTCCTGTTCGAACTGGCCCCAGGGCTACTGCATGAACTGTTTCCTGCTTAATTTGTTCAAAGGTTTGTCGTTGCTCAGGGCCCCATTCAAAATCATTCTTCTTACGGGTTACTTGGTAGAGCGGGTTTACAATCAGACTGTAATTTGGATTGTGCATTCTCCAAAACCCCATGACGCCTAGGAAAGTTTGTGTTTCCTTTTTGGTAGTTGGTGGAGACATAGCTGTTATTTTGTTGATCACATCCATTGGGATTTGATGATGTCCATCTTGCCATTTTATTCCTAAAAACAGGATCTCTCGTGCAGGTCCTTTAACTTTATTTTGTTTTATGGCAAAACCAGCCTTCAGAAGGATTTGGACTATTTTCTTCCCTTTCTCAGAAACTTCCTTTGCTGTGTCACCCCACACAATGATGTCATCAATGTACTGCAGATGTTCAGGAGCTCCCCCCTGCTCCAGCGCAGACTGGATCAGTCCATGACAAATGGTAGGGCTGTGTTTCCACCCCTGGCGCAGCTGACTCCAGGTGTACTGGACACCTCTCCAAGTGAAAGCAAACTGTGGCCTGCACTCTGCTGCTTAGCAGGATGGAGAAAAATGCATTAGCGATATCAATTGTGGCATACCACTTGGCTGCCTTTGATTCCAGTTCATACTGGAGTTCTAGCATGTCCGGCACTGCAGCACTCAGTGGTGGTGTGACTTTGTTCAGGCCACAATAATCCACTGTTAGTCTCCACTCACCATTAGACTTTTACACTGGCCATATGGGACTATTAAAAGGTGAATGAGTCTTGCTGATCACTCCTTGGCTCTCCAGTTGACGAGTTAGCTCATGGATGGGAATCAGGGAGTCGCGGTTGGTGCGATATTGCCGCTGGTGCACAGTTGTAGTAGCGATTGGCACTTGCTGTTCTTTGACCCTCAGCAGCCCCACAACAGAAGGGTCCTCTGAGAGACTGGGCAAGGTAGACAACTGTTCAATACCCTCTGTCTCTAAGGCAGCTATGCCAAAAGCCCACCAGAACCCTTTTGGGTCCTTGAAAAATCCTCTTCTGAGATAGTCTATGCCAAGGATGCATGGAGCATCCGGGCCAGTCACAATACAGTGCTTTTGCCATTCATTCCCAGTTAGATTCACTTCAGTCTCCAATACAGTCAACTGCTGGGATCCCCCTGTCACTCCATAAATACTGATAGGTTCTCGCCCTTTATAGCCTGATGGCATTACAGTACATTGTGCACCGGTGTCTACTAAAGCCTTATACTTCTGTGCATCTGACGTGCCAGGCCATCGAATCCACACAGTGCAATAAACTCGATTGTCCCTTTCCTCCCCCTGGCTGGAGGCAGGGCCCTTCTAATCATGGTCAGAATCTTCGTTTATGTGTCTGGAGGACTGCCCACTGTATTTTGTAGCAGCAAGTTTCTCAGAGAACCCCTTTTTCCTGATTGTTTTTCCTTGCAACTCACGTACCCGTGCCTCCAGGGTTGAGGTAGATTTTCCATCCCATTTTCTCATGTCCTCTCCATGGTCACGTAGGTAAAATCACAGGGTGGCATGGGGTGTGTACCCCCCATACCATCTTCCTTGCACAGAAGGGCACTTATCCCTAATAGCTGAGACTCTGGTTAGTTCAGGTGGGGAGGAAAATAATCTCTCTTCAAGTTGCTGGACCTCTTCAGAAAGTTTCTCCACAGCCGAGACGCAGGCCTGTAGGGAAGAGAAGAGACTTTCTTTGTAGTGCCGGATTTGTTTAGCCACTTCACCCACTGTAGGTTCCTCATCATCTTTCCAGGCCATTATTGCCAATGAGCTGGCATATGATGATGGTGCACTCCATACAATCTTCCGCCACATGGGTCGTGTACACTTGACGTCATCTGGATCTGTGTATATTTGTTCGTTGTCTAGGTCCTCATAAATCACCTCCCGTATTGCTAATTCCCTCAGGTACTGGATTTCCTTCTCCATAGTGGTCCACTTGCCTGGAAGACATACAGCTTCTTCCTTGTAGGGATACCTTTCCCACGCAGCTGACAGGAGACACCTCCAGAGGCTGTAAGGTTGTACTCCATCTCCAATTGCTTTGTCAATGCCTGAATCTCTAGCAAGAGATCCCAGCCACCTGGCTTCCCCGCCCTCTAATTCCACGCTGTTGGCTCCAGTGTCCCAACACCGAGCAGCCAGGTGACAAGCTACTCGTCTATACAGCGACTGAAATCTTTTCACACATCCCGTAGCTCACGCTTATTTAGGTTTCGGCTAGATATCTCTGTTTTTGTGACGTCTTCATCTTCATTCTCCTGCTCTTCTGATGGCCTGGCCTCATCTTCCCTACACCTAGACCTAGCAGAAGACTCTCTGCATTCTAAACGACCTGACTCTCTGTACCATTTTTTCACCTTGGTTACGGGTGCAACCGACAGTGATATTTTGTTTCCCTGGCTCAGCCTTGGGGCCCATTTTAGGGCTTGGAGTGGCTGCTGGGTCTGTCTCAGAGGTTGAAGTGGCCACTGGGTCTGTCACTGGGGTTATTTTGGCATTGAGTGCAGCTCGGTAAGCATAGGCCAAGCCCCGGCACATTGCAGTGATTTCTGTATGTCTGGTACTGCCAGGGTGATCACACACCTTTTTCAAGCACTCTACCAGTTTTTTAGGATTTTTCAGTTGTTCAGGGGTAAATTTCTGAAGCATTAGAGGTGCCCACTGCTCTAGATGCCTGCCCATATCCTCCCATTCCCCCTGCCACTCATAACTATCCTGTCTCAGGACAGATCTCTGGATGACACTCTTAAGTATTTGTTTAACCTTAGACAGAGCCTGAAACACATTCAGGAGACATAACAATGAGAACATGCTGGTCTGAACATCCCAAGGATATTCAAAGTTTTGGAAAGCTACTATAACTCGTCTGGAGGAGAAGAAAGGGAGAGTGAACAAATGGGAAAAACAACTTCCCCTGACCCCTCCATAGATTGGCTCCCTGAGGAAAAAGCATGCAAAGCGTTATTATTAATAGTTTCTGAGGTAGGGTTCCCAAAGCATCGAGTTGATGACAATGCTGAGTACCAATACCAGATTAGTCTCATGGCTGGTAATTTTATCATATCGTAAGCAAGTGTGACACAGTACAGCAAAATAATAACCTTGTACCAACCCCCAGCAGTGATAAGCAACACAACAGGGAACACATACAGTAAGTAATGTGCTATTTAACTCAATTCGGAAAACAGGTACAGCAGACTTGAGATCACAAAAATTGTCATTGTGGGTAGTAAATATTAAACTGATGTAATGCTTATCAGAATCTTGTTTTAACACACTCTGGTCAGATCTGTCAGTATCTCAACCCTTCGTGCCCCATGTTGGGCGTCAAAAGGACTGTTGTGGTTTAACTCAGCCGGCAGCTAAATACCACACAGCCATTCGCTCACCCTCTCCCCTCCCTCTCTGGGATGGGGGAGAGAAACAAGAAAAAATCTGAAACCTGTGGGCTGAGATAGAGAAAGTTTATTAGGACAGAAAAATATAATAATATGTACAAAACAAGCAATGCACAATGCAATTGCTCACCACCCGCTGACCGATGCCCAGCCCAACCCCGAACAGCCCACCCCCACCCTGGCTATCCACCCCTATATATTGTTCAGCATGCCGTCAGATGGTATGGAATACCCCTTTGGCCAGTTTGGGTCAGCTGTCCTGGGGCTGTCCCCTCCCAGCTCCTGCTGCACCCCCAACCTGCCCACTGGCAAGACAGTGAGAAACTGAAAAGTCCTTGGCTTAGTGTAAGCACTGCTCTGCAACAAGTAAAACATCAGTGTGTTATTAACATGAGTCTCATCCTAAATCCAAAACATAGCACCCTACCAGCTACTGGGAGGAAAATTAACTCTCTCTTAGCTAAAACCAGGACACAGTTTCAGAAAACTAGCTAACACTTGTTGGGTGATCTTACTGGCATAACTCTGATTTCCAAAGATACTTATTTCCAAAGGGTTTGAATGACAACCTGAAGACATCTGCCCTTGATACAGTGGTAGCCTTTAGGGTGATGAGAAGTTGCCCAAGTGATTTTATCATGTAGTTTATAAGACTGCTTACTCCTTGACATCCAAGACACAGCATCTGAACTGTGATACAGATGAAAACAAAAATACTTTCTGTGGGACAGTGTGAAAAATCACAGCATAATCTGTTTTGCTATTAATTACCTCACAGCACATTTGAGAATTAAGACTATTTTTCTTCCTTTCTCCACAGATTTCTTATTCCATTTAAAGAATAAAGTTTGCATAAATACACGCTTGTTTTTACAAGCTCTGGTTTTAAAATAGGGAGGGAGGCAGAAATTGTTAAGCTATGTAAGTAGGTACACCATAATACTGAACATGTATATTCAAAACTAAAATCCACTTTTTAATAGAGAACTACAAAATAACCAAATGTAAGCTAAAAAAACAGTGGTTAACATTCAGAAAGGAGACTGAAATAAAAAACACATACCGTTTTCATTGACATGTGACATTCTTGTTAACACTCAGATCACATGATATCATCAAGAGGTCAAAAGGCAGAACCATCAATTCCAGAATCAAAATCAATTGCTTCAAATTGATATTAAGTGGGTTGTGTTGAAGGTGAAGCACAACTTAAAATGCATGGCTGTACAGTGCACCAAGAAACCCAGGCGTTAAAAAGTGAAAATGATTAGTATGGACCAATATAAATGTACAAAATCTACACGAAGTTTAATGCTGAAGAGATGGGACCACAGATGCCAATTCTAGGAACTGGTCAGTCCAAGGACAGTATTATATCTATAGACCAGGAAAGCAAACCTCCCTTCTCTGTAGGATAGGGTAAATCAGCTCCACAAAAACTACTGCAATGTTCTCCTGCTCCAACAGAGATTTTGTGTGCTTACACTTAGGGATATACTTTATCTTGTAATCTATCCTCTATCCTATCCAGTTCCTTAGTGGAGGGGAAAGAAAAAAAAAGCGTATAGATACTGTTGCATTCTGCCTATTCTACCTAGGCTAAACACTTTAATCAACGTAGAGACTGAAAAATTCCAAAAAAACGCTCTCAAAATTCAGTGCTGCTCTCAAAATTCACAAATATAAATACAAGATACTGCATATAACTTTTTGGCATTACCCTGGATGCCCAATGAAGCAACACACCATGAATCACAAGTTACAAATATGTAATACATTCAGAAACTGGGACGTCTTCCAGTTGGAGGGGCAGGACAGGACTTTTCAGCATAGAGGAAAACCCCTTAAGAAAGGCTTGGCTGTGTCTGAGCATTAAGAACTAGAGTGGCTCTGTGTGACCCAGAGGTAGAAGCTCTTACCTACCCAAGTCATAAGGAAGTTTCTCATTCAACGTACAAAATGAATAAGCACAACCTATTTGAGTGCAGCCTGTACAGCATACAAATCATTCTTATACTTACAATGCACATCTGGTTTCATACTGATGAACCTTGAAATAGCTTATTGCCAAGATTTGGAAAGATACGTTACCAAGCAGATAATTAGATGTCAGAGAAAAGACAAAGCAAGAAGAGTGATTAAGCACATCTCGTTTAGAAAATGAATGGAAATGCATCCTTTAGCTTGCAGATGTGTATTATTTTCTTTTGCCAACTTCATATTTTCTTTCACATGGTGTTTAAGTTATTTTCTATTAATGTTATTTTTTGTGCATGACTACACAGCTTAATTCTAAAGTCATGCTATTTACTCAAGTAAGAACTGTACTTGAAAAATACTGAGATAACTTCTGTTTGAAAACAACAAAAACCACTAGTTGTTTTGGTTGAAAAATGCTTCCCTATTTCTTATGCTCCAATGGTGACCTAACAAAACTAACAGTGCAGCCACACATATCCCCCAGTCGTACTGAGCAGTATTTTTCGCAGAACATTGGACAAAAGTGCAGAAGAGTGCAGGACAGTTTACAAGCTAAAAGGAGAAACGGGGACAAAAAAAGTAAATCAAAATATGGGGTCATTAGGACATCCGAAGGAACAGCAAAATCATCTTCCCCTGTCCCAAGAGTGAGTCTAACTGATACAGAAAGTCAAATCAAAGTGCTCCAACCTTGGACTAATTTTTCCCCTGCAGCTGAAGAAGCCCTGCTAGTGAGCGCTGTCCTGCACTACCATTTCACTTCTTGCTCCACAAGAGCTGAAAAAATTGCAAACAGACCATAAATTTGGCATTGGTGATGCCTTGCTTTTATCCCCATTGCCACTTTTACCTCCAGGTTCCTTCCTAACGGTACATCCCAAGCATTTTACTTTTAATATGACCAAGAACAACTTTGTGCCTCTACATGAGCATGCTCAAACATGGAAAATGTCACATAAATAAACAGTTCCTCAGAGTTAAACCAAAGCAAATCTGAAAATACACTCCATGCTCAATTCATGAAACACTTGAAACATACTTGCCAGAAGTTGAAATGCCTGGAGTTCAGCTTTTGTTTAATCAAGAGTGCGTCTTTAAATTGGCAATTCTATTTTAAGAAAAATAGAAAAATCTGACATGTAGGGAAGATGAACTGTAACATACGCTGAAGTTGTGGATCAGATCTCATCTTCACTCAGGACATTTCACCACTTCAAACTACAGACCTGACCTGCATGCATTTTATCCCTGTTAGAGTTAAGTCCTCAGAACATACAACTAAAAAGCACTTTAGTTATGGAATTGATGATGTATTCCATTTGAAACCAATACATTTTGGTTTATAGTATTCACTTATTTAACTAATTAGCAAAGCTAAGTTGTTACTTTCCCTTAAAAAAAAACAAACACCTCTTTTTTAGTTTTGGACTAGTTTTACCAAAGACATGAAACTATATCACTGTATGTTAAATGCAATCAGCTCACAGTTATATTAATTACATATATATAAAACATACAAAGGTACTATATATATATGCCAGCAACATACAATAACTGTTGGCAACAGAAAACTCAAAGAAAAAAAAAAAAGCATCTGATTTCTTGGAAGAGGAGGGAGGGAGGAAGTGGGGAAAACTGACCTAAACGGAAAGTAGTACAGGGATAGAGCAAAGACAATTAACCTCCACTACATCTGGTCTTAACTCTTCTTCTCAACATTCTCCTGCTCTCTGAAGCTGATGTTGTAGCCCACCCAACATCAGCTCTCAAAAATAAAGATTTCACTGCACACTTTACCACATTAAGCATTAAATAATAAGTACAAAGAGTTTGTAATACGTTCAGTTTACCAGTCTTATAACAACTGTAGGCCAAATAAACCTACTTCTGAGTATCAATACCATGTATAATTTATCTTGTCAGCATTTCTCTATAAATACAAAACACAAATCTTTAGAGAGGCCAAACATCTTACTGAGGTTTACTGGAATATCAAACACAATACTGGTTTATTACATCAAGAAAATAAGCAAATATTAATAAGTGTCCTAAATGAACAACAAGCATATACACCAGGGCTGCAATCCAGGTACTACTGGAACAAGAAAAACCCAGGCATTTTATATACTAGTGAGAAACGGCCAGGATTCCTTCACCCTCTCAAGAGCTATTCAACAAAATGGTGCAAAAGTTTTCTCCATGCAAATTTGATCCCTGGAAATTCCTCAGAGCTCTTAAAGAAACACAGAATTTTAAGAACCTAATAACTGTGTTAAAGCACAAAAACTTTTGTAAGATTTTTCAGTTTTAACTCCTATTTTATAGCTCATGAACACACTTGAAAGCAAAAGGAAGCATCACATTTTGTTACCTCAACTTTTCTCCTTAAAAGGCTTAAATGGCACTGGAAGAAAATATTACCTAGTCCAAGCTACAGCAAACTCTAGCAGAGATAGACACCCGGGCCTTCAGCACAGAACATTTCTCCCAGCAAACTCCTGCATAATTTGTCTAGTTTTTCTCTCAGTGCTAGACAGATATTAACTCCTGATACCTGAGGTGACATGGTTTCAGGACTTTGGTTGATGACTGAATAGCTAATCTTAATAGATGAAGCACAATGTCATTATGAGATACTCACTTGGTTATTTACTAAGATATTTTTTTCCAACTTTTATTTCTAATCTCATACCTAGCTGAATTTAACCCAGTGAGATGGAGAGGTAGGACTGAAAAGTTGTCTTTTAATGTGATCACTAAGAATTTCAAATTAAAAACAGATTTTTATCTGAAAGTAAAATTAGAGAATATTTGACAAGCAACACACCTGTAATCCTTTAAGCATTAAGCTCTTGGATAGTGCTAGCTAACCATTTGAAATCACAGTATGCTGCTGCCATAAGCGTGATTTATCATTACTTCACCAGACTCTTCTGCAAAAGCACTGATAACATTTTGCTTGTTGACTTGATTTTTTGGTGAAATCCACCAATCGTGCTTATGAGAAATTTGGGGAGCCTGCCTCATGAGGGCCTATAAAATATTTCAATAAATATTAGGGCCTATAAAATATTTCAGTAAATTAACCTATTAAAATATATATTTAACTATGATGACCTGATGAAGTTTCAAATGGTAAAATCTAAATACATTCTTTCAACCATATCAAAGCCCAGAAAAACTGCAGAGTTAGTTTTTAAATGGTTGTGGCTAAACAATTCTTTGAGAATTCAGGAAAATTAGAACACATTCTCTTCCAAATGTACCAAAAAGAAAGCCTAATGCATCTAAGAGTTAAGCAAGCCACGAATTTCAGTATCATTAAAAAGGTCGAACATTTCTTTCTCTAAACACCAAGTCTATACAGAACATCCACCCTGAAATAAACAAACTGATGGACAGAAGTATATGTGAATTATTATAGCGATTCTTAAAACAGGCCACTGGCTTTATCTCAAGTGTCTGGCGCTGAACCCTTATCAAAACAAAAATAACAGGTGAGCAAAAAAGAGAAGTCACCCTGCATCTGGCCTACTTTAAACTGCAAAGCCGATGACAAACCTGCTAAAACACTCCCAGCCCTACCGAACCGTAGCTGGAAATGAGACCCCTGTCAGCGCAGGGCTCGCAAAGCCGTGGGGCTTCCAGAAGAGGTCGGCGATTCGCGCCCCTCACAGTCCCACACCACGGCGCGGAAGGCAGGGGGAACACACGAGTACCTGTTACCTCTCTTAGCCCCTACCGGCCCTCGGGAAGGAAGAAAAAACAAAAACAAAACTGGAAATATAAATATACATATATAATAAAGGAAGAAAACCCCGCCCTGCCGCTGCTGCTGCTGCACCACCACCTTCTTCCTCCACCTCCTCCTCCCTCCATCTTCCTCCTCCTCCTCCTCCCCCTTCCCCTCCGCCCAAACCGTTGCCGTTCGCACCAACGGCCGCCACGCGCGCTGCTTCCTCCCGCCCGGCCCCCGGCGCTTTGCTGCTCCTACCCCGCACGACTCGCTCCGGCCCCGCGCGCAGGCACCCGGCCGCAGGCACCCAGCACCGCAGGCCCGGCCCGGCTGGGAGGGGAGGAGGCGGTGCGCGGGGAACTCTGCCAATGCACAGGGGGGAGGGAGGGAGGTGCGTGTGGGGCGGGGTTAGCGCTCGGGGGCGGGCTCGGGGGCGGGGCTGGTCCCGCTGGCGATCCGCCCTCTCCGGGGCGTGTCTGATGGGAGGATGGGGTGTGGGCTGCGTCTTGTTTTCTGGGTGCCGAGGAGTCGTGGCGGTTGGGAGAGACTTCCAAGATCCCTTGGACCAACCGGCCCTCTACCACCACTGTCTCCCACTGATCATGTTCCTAAGTACGACGTCCAACGTTTCCTGGAACACCCACAGGGACAGTGATGTCACCAACTCCCTGGGCAACCCCTTCCAACAGCTGACCGCTTTTCGAGCAGAAATGTTGCCTTGCTTCTCACCCGATCCCCCCTGGCATGACCTGAGGCCATCCCCTCCCATCCTATCAGTTCCCCAGTGCGTATCCTCAACATAAGAGAACTCCTCTACAAAAAAAAGGTGAAGACATAACTCTCCATGAATTATTCAGCCTTGTTCGTAGTAGTGTTGCTTGTCTCACCGCTTGAAGCGGCTTCCACCCTCCAAGAAGCCTTTTTCCTCATCAGTACCATTTTTATTTCATCTCTCTTGTGCAGTATTCCAGTTGAAGTTTTCCTCCATATAGAACATTGCCCGTTGCCCAGTTCTGCTGGAAATAACAATACAAAACCAAAGCTCAGTAGCATTTCAGACACCTCACTGCAGGAGCTGACAGTCACCCTGTAATAGCTAATACTCATGCTGATTCTATGTTACAGACTCTGCATTTATAGCAGGATTTCCATGCTAATTCCTCATCACCTAAGAGTCATGTAACTCTGCAGTCATTAGGTAATTAGGTGTCAACATACAATGATACATGTAGGAGTCAAAAACTGCATTGAGACACTAGCTTACCCACGTTGTTATTTGAAGATGTATTATATTTCAAGATAACAAATTGCCTATGATCTTGCTTTAGCTTGTGCATTTCAGAGATAGCTTTATTTACAGGTGAACACCCCTAAATTCTAATGAAACAATCAAAACACACAGTAAAGCAGATTATCTGTCATTGGCCTAAATTCTTATTAAGCTCATGTGTCTTGTTACAGCAGAGTCCTTATATTTACACAGATAAGGGAAAAAAAAAAAAAAAAAGCAGGACTGTGGAGTGTTCTTGTGAAAATGACAGAAACTCAACCCACGAGGCAGTTAAGAAAGCTATCTTCTCATTTGGGGTGACATAGTCTCCATCCTTCTTAAAGCCCAAAGCTTGACAAATACATATAAATGCAGGGTTTGTCTGCAACAAAATTTCTGAAGAGAAATGTAGAGTGAAAATCTGTTGTGCAGTACATATATGCAACTATTCATTTGCCAAAAAGGGAAAAATAGGCTTTCCTCAGGGTTGTCACCCTGCTCACCTCTCCCTGGCTCAGCAAGACACCACACATCTTCAGGGTGATCCATACACAGCACCTGCAGCAGTATGTGGGCTGCAGTGTTCAACCCAGAGTTGGAACAGAGTTGAAAGCAAATAGCCTAAGCACTTACAATAAAAAATAATTTTAAAAAATCATGGTGGATGATAGCTGAGGTGAACCACTTCACCCTTGTTCCACAATCTTGGAGCCTGCAACAAAACAGCCTGTTCACTACTGCTTATCATTGACAGAAAGGGAGAGGAATTATTTTAGCTTGGAGGAAATTTTTACATGAACTTTGTGATGTTCATCATTTTTTCTTAATCACATTCCGTAAACTTGCAATCAAGTTGTGCACTTTTATGTTTCTTTTGTCATTGTGAGTGTACTTTGATTATCTTCCTGTAGTTTTTATTTCAGTTATTGAACTGAGGATCACTTCAGGCTTTCAGGCAGTTATATTTATGAGTTATCATTACTTTTCATGCAAAGAGAAAGACTTCTGAATCTCATTAGCAGTCTGTATTTGAATTACAGGTCTCCAAAACATTTTGATGCAACTTGTTTAACATATTACAAAAGCAAAACCAGCAACCCTTTGTCATTGCATACACTGAAATAAAAGCACATTTAAATAAAGTGTGGTTGACATTTAGCTGAACAGATCAGTGGCATAACTTATGAAAACACATGAAAGACACTGTTAATTGGGCCTTCTGAGCGGTTATGAAACCAGAAAAAAGCCCAGTGCTACATCTTGAAAATATGACCAAGCCAAATAAATACAGGAGAGCCTTCAGCTAGCTAAAGCCTGTGGAGGCTGTGTGTAACCATTAACATCACAAGTAAAGAAGAACTCACAATATTCCTGCACACACCTGACCAAATTTTCTAAGGGAATAAATTAGTATAAAATAAAGAAATGTAATAATTGTAACCAGATGAGACTCGGGCCTCATATACGCCTATGTTCACAGAACCAGTCATCTACCCGAGTAATAGCCAAAAGGCATTCTGGCAGCAAGGAAAGGACTATGTAGGAGGACACCAGATTATAGCCACAGACTGGCTATTCTATTGTGTAGTTATTATATATGTAGTATGAGAAAAACAGAAAAAAAGAAGAAACCGAGAAATATGAAAGTAATATAAAGTCTCATCGAAATTAATAGAGAAAGCTTCTTTAAGCTATTCATATCATGTAGTACAACTTGTCTCTGTCCTCAAGTTTCTTGACATTCTCCCTAGTCATGTTGAAAGCTCTTCTAGAGTACTAGTGATATCTGGGAGAGATTAAATTATAAAGAGGTGGAGAGCTGGGGAGAGAGGTGGTTGGCTTTCAGAGAAAGGCATGAGGCAAGTATAGAAGGCAGGAAGGGAGAGGAAAAGGGTACCTTTGATCAGAAGATGGTGGAGGGGAATCTCTGTATTAAGGTAATAAGTCGATGTCTGAAGACCTGTGAGATTAATGTTGGTGTCTCTGCCTCCTTTTGGGTGGCCTATCTCCTCTCTTCTGATAGCTTTGTCAGAATACTGCCTTAGAGAATCTTGGTTGGGAGAAAACCGTATTTGTTCTGCTTTTCCTGCTCTTCAGGGTCCACAGAGGGGGTCCTGATGAGTGAAGAACTCTTTCAGTTCCTACTGCATAATTAGTCAAGGAAATCCAAAGGTTGTTTTTTTTTTTTTTTTTTTTTTTTTTTTTTTTTTTGAGAAAGCTTTACTAAGCTTTTCTAAAAATACTTAGGATACTTAGTTATTAAAGTGCTCCACACAATATACCAAGGCTATGTTTTCAGATCTGCTGACATTCTGAGAACCAAAATATCTTCTTTTGCATCTCACACAGTATTATTTCTGTGTGCCTTAATTTCAGATCACCTTGTGGGCTAAATGACACCTACATTTTGAGAGCTTATAATCAACTTCTGCTCCTGGATAAGAATTTAAGAGATTTATGGTTTTACCTTCAGTAACCACTCTAGTAAACTTCGAGAGATTAAATTATGTAGATGTTTACTTTGAAAGTCTTTATTTATGAATAGATATAACTGATCAATCTTGTGATCGCAGTGCTGTCCAGAGAGAGGACATATAGCTGTGCAGATTTGGAGCAAATGAGCTGAGTATAGACTAATGGCTAGTTTTTTTCTGGGTTGTGCAGAGGTATTTTCCTAGCCTTTGAGGGATCTCAATACAGGGAGGGACAGACAACATTAGATCATGTAAAGTACTATGCAGTTTCTTAATAGTGCTTTACTAATAGAGGCATGCATGTATGCAGATAATGAAGTGCCTGCCCCTCCTTTCAGAGGCGTAAATCAGGTTGTACCTGTGTCTCACACGACATTCCGCTTAAGTTGTCACCTTGGATTGTGTTCATGTTTGCTTATTACTAGGCATTAAGGAAGTTGTATCTGCAGTCTTCTGGAGCAATAGACATGGAGAGAGAAGCACAAGGTCAGGACTGATCATTTACATCCTAAAACCTTCCTCCGTTATTTTCCCTCTGCTTCTATTTAAGTTCCCATTTTCAGTCCTTAGGTCTGCTCCCCCAGTAAAAAGTGTACGGCAGTAATAGTTTCCTTGTCAGAATAAGTAGCCAGCAACCAGGACAGGTTAATATTTGTATGTCATTCTTTACATATTTATTGTCAGTTTTTTATTTTTTGTGTGGGAAGACATTTAGTGTTCAGTACATCTCTAAGGAATGAAGGAATTCAGATTTCATATTCAGAAGTGCTATGGATGCTTGACAGAAAGTAGGCGAAATCTAATGAAAGACACTGATTGTAAATTGCTTTCTAAAGATCTCTCAGATACAAGCAGGATTCCTCAGCCTTAGGCGGTATAAAGCATAGGGCAAAAAGGACACAAAACAGACGCAAGGTTTCACACATAAGGCATGTCACTGTCCTTTGCTGTCAATGTTGGCTTTGGGGCATCAGTTAATTGTTCTCGCACCAGCTAATGTTCTAACATGAAGGATGGGCACTGCAAAGGTTATCTCATCTCTAATGTGCCTCATTACATCAAGCAGATTGATGTCATATGAGTCACTCTCTGATGTAAGGTCCTTAAGTGTTCCTTCATGCTGTGGTAAACAGCCAAAACGTGTTGGTCAGTTCCTGTAACAGAATGTCCACAAATAATCCTGTAATTCAACATAGCTTCTAAAGAGAGACACAAAGATGTGCAAAGTCACTACACCCGCAAATCTCATTTGAAATTAAAGGAATTTATCTGTGTAAAGGCATTTAAGGACATGGTGAAAGGCTTATTTGTGCATGACTGATTTTCAAACCTAAAGCTGCAAACCCATGACCAAAGACATCCCTGGCTAGTGAACACCTCTGTTTCTCTTGCTGGCAAGCTCCTAATGTCTATTACTTCTTCAAGAAAAGTGAAATAAGTTGCACCCGGTGATCAGATAGCAGTCTAATTTTATTATCTATTTGGGAGGCAATCTGCAATACATCAGGAAGAAAAAAAATCTCTTGACTAAGAAATTAGCATTAGTAGAGAATGTAGAGTTAGGATTGTTACATAACCTGAGTTAGGATAACATACCTATCACACTTCAATTTTATAAATGATGCTAATGCTTTCTTCCATGATGTGGTTCAATTTAAGTGAATGAATTGCCAGTGTAGGAACTGTAAGCTCACCCTGTGGCAAGAAAAGTGACTAAGCAAAACTAAGAGCCAAAGTCCAACCATTTGTCAGACATTTATATAAAACATTATTTTCTAAATCTGTGTTTAAGATGACGCCATGTGGTGTGTGCAAGCAGTAATTGCTGCTTAATATTCAGTGCAGTAGCTAAACAATACTATTCAGCATATTTCATAATAGTTCCTCATTTAAAAGGCTGATGCCACTTTTGCAGGCACCTTTTGGCACGCCATGAACTAGGTGTGTTTGTTGCACATATTTGTTGCCTCAAATGTTAAAAGTCCCCAAATTTCTAATATGTTCATGAATCAAACTTTGCATCCCTGTGCTCTAAAGAGAACCTCTTTTTCCCTAGAAAGCAAACAAACCCCAAATCCCCCATACCCCACTCTCTGATGTTAATGGCAGCTTTATTTTACCAAAATGCACAGCAATTTGCTAGTCAGCTCTGTGACAGTAATGCTCTTCTCTGAGCTCTTGTCCATCATCAAAGTGAGACAAATCCCATCTTAAAGATAAGAGCTTATTCACTTAGGAGGAAGAAAGAAATGCTTGTTCTTTACTTTCAGACAAAAGACCACTTTGAATTTCTGTTGGCTTTTGGAAAGTGCTTTGAGCAGGCAGAATGCTAAGGGGCAATTTCACAGCACAGTCATTTTTGGCCATTCACACTCATTTTCTCTCTCTCTGCCAACTCATTGTCTTTTCTACTTCTTCTTCCTTATTTTTGTAACACATATTATTATTTTCTATTCTCCTCCCACCCTCTCCAGTTCCTCTCCATTTCATCTACAGAGACCCTGTTTCTGTACGTGACTTTTCAGATTGTTTCCTTTATCCTTCATATCAAGTTCCCCTGCCCTATTAAAAATTCTTCACCCACAGTTAGAATTGCTAACTGGAAGCTTTTAGCGAGACTAAAAATGAACAGTTTCAAGCATTTAAGTTCTTACAATTTATTTTCCTATAAACTCATGATAAGCAGAAATAAGCTTTAAACCTTTATCTGTACTCAAAACTATCTTGCTATCTTTATCTGAGGGCTTCTTTATACAGTCCATGTATACTTCAATAATTACCCCATTTTCATTTATGCTTTGGTGCATAGACTGCAATATATTCTATTCTGAACCTGCTTGTTCTCTTTTATCTGGTTTTATGTGTTTCTGGATTTAACTGTCTGTTGATTCCACCTAAACAAATTCATTTATACATAGAAATATATATAGTAATGTTAATCTTATGAACATGCATACTTGTGCGTAGGACCAAATAAAGCTTTGGCAGTTGCATGATGTTTAAAAAGGAAGACATAATGTTTCTCATTCTTGTGACCAGACTTACTGAAACTAAAATGTTTACATGAAAAAATGAGAACTAGAAATGAGAAAAACTAAAAACTAGAAATATTAATCCTAGGCCTGAGGTTTTAAGTATGACCCTTTGGTATATTTTATTCTGCTAAAAGAGGAAATACAACCAGATTACTGTACAGAAACTGTCCTGTAAAATAGACAGGTGTTTCACCAGATTAGACATTACCCAAGAATTTATCATGCTAATCCTCCAAACCCTGAGATAGAAGACCAACAGAGTTAAGTACACTTGTGACCTTCAATAAACAAATTTACAGATATGGTATTATCAGTATGACTGCCATCATCTCCCTTAACAACATGGTACTAACAAGATAGTAACCATTTCCTGGATAGTTTGCATATGTGCATCAAAGTATTTTGGCCCTGAATTATGTTGGATAACATTTTCTGAATGTAAAAATTCAAAACTCCATTAAGGAAATGATTGATATTTGAAGTGCTGTTCACACCATTTGAAAGAAGTGCTGAAACAGCTGCAGTCCATTTTTTAGTTCTTGAACAGAGTGAGTAGGGCCCTCTAGCCCTTGTTTCCTCCCTCTTTCTCCCCCTCTCCATTTTGCTCTAAGAATATTCTAGTGGGAACAACAATAATGTGAAACATGTTGTTCCTGTCTGAGGGACAAATATTTTTTCTGGACAAAACATTTGTGGGGGATTCCTGGTATGTGGAAAAGAGGTACTAAATCATGTAAATAAATGAAGGAGAGAAGCAGAATTAAAGAGGTGACAAGGAAACCTGGAAAATTCAAATGACTAAATCTTGTATTTTATTTTTTTTCTTCCATGCTAAAGCATATGGCCACATAAGCAAATATCAGATTTTAAAATATCTGCTTTCCTTCCTTACAAAACAACACAGGAAAACAGAAGAATAAACTCCAGAATCCACTTAGTTGTCTCTGACCAAATTTAATGAAGCTTGTATATTCCATTCTTTTAACTCACTCCTTGCTGAACGATGTCATATACTCCTTTCCATCTCTTTCACCATCCTCACAACTGCCGTTTCACGTGACATTCCTTCATGGTTTGTGCTTGTTTTCTAAAATAACACATAAGGGCCTCCTCCAAGGTGTCAGATTCATTTCCAATGGGATGCAGTGAGATGAGACACTCCAAGCTGAGATCCTCTTTTTGCTCAGGACTGGCAACAGTAGGTTCCCTGCAAAACCCCTTTTGGCTAGAGGTAGACATAAAGCACACCAGAGCAGTGCTTGGAGTGCACAGGGAGGGTCTTTGAAGATGGTTGGGAGCTTGGTGGTCTCTGACCGTGTGCTGGTACAGCCAAGTCTGTTGCAGTAGCAAACCTCCCTAACTACCACCAACTTTTTTGCTGGTTTCTGGCAAGCGCAGAACAGAGACCAGGGCTAGGGGATGAATGGGTCCCCTGCTCCCTTCTCCTCCTTCTCCGCCGGCCAGGAGCTCTGCTTTGGGGCGTGCAGCCGTCCCCCTCTCCTGGACAGCCGGCGCTCTGCATCCGCGGCTCCTGGCTGATGGATGGCGGCAGCTCCTCTCTCGCACTCATCGGCTCTGCATCGGGAGAAACGCGGTTAGGCAGCGAGCAGCACGCCTGAAACATACAGCATGTCATGCAAAGTCCTACTACCCATGTAGGTTGCTTGAATAAAGCAACTAGCACAGCAGCTGTTGAGAGCATTATCTTTTTTATGCACATGAAAGATGCTTCATACATAAGAGCAGAGAGCAAATTTATTTTTCTTTTATGTTGAGTTGCATTCAGCAGCAATTTGTGACAAATGATACTGCAACTTTAAAAGGCTTTCAGAGTTTTATAGTGATATATTTTGCATAATCTTGTTCTGGCAAGAGAAAATCATTTATAGAGACAGTATATAAATGCAAGAATACCAGTTAAAGAAGAGGTAATCAATGTTATCAGATTCAGAAATATAACCTTAGCTTCAGAAAATGAAACATTTCAAAAGCTTAGAAAAATCTTGATAGCAGCAATTTTTATTTTTTCCTGAGAATTACTAAAGCTGATCAAGAAAGTTCCTAAGAGAAACTATTTAGTTTGAAGTGACTATAAACATGAAGTGTTGACGGTTTGAAAAACTTTATGTTAAAGCTAATTATATTTATGTATAAAGCTAATTGTATTATTATACAATATGTAGCACATTGCAAAACAGTGTGCTGTGTCTAGCTGATTAAAAATGGAAAGTGGCTGCCATCTAATGCTGCGTTGAACTCCGCCCTGCACTGCAGAAATGGGTAATAAAATTATCTTTTTTTTTTTTTTTTTTTTTTTTTTCTGTGATAAGCAATCCCACGGCCATCCTTTGGTATGGTGGGAAATCCCTTCCATCATGCTGAGAGCAGATTGGTGCAAACAGTTGTGAGCTGCAACCTCCATCACTGACTCCATGGGAGCTGAATTTGACTTTTGAGGTATGTTTTGACTGGCAAATCATTTAGGTAACACAGTGAATAACATTTCCAGCACACAGGAAAAAATCTTGAATTGTCACTTCGTGGCACTGAACCCACACCACTATGTCCCCTGAAGGGACAGGCTTTGAATTTTAGTTTGTATCTTATTAACTAGTGGTGTTGATGCCAGGGTTGTGACTTCATTTGCACAAGGCTTGTGTGCTCAGGAATACCTCATCAAACTTTTCCTTGTAACACTCCTGCCAGGGCAGCATTGTGTCTTACTGCACATGAGGAGGCCAGGGGAATCCCAGAGTGAGAGATGATGGAAAAGATCCCTTCCTCCTACCTCTGCTGACTTCTTTCCCCTTGCTGCAAGTAGGGCCATGCTGCAATTATAACGTATTTCCCAAGTGCGTTCACAGTTATGTGTTGTTCCTTCCTTGCTGTGAAATACTGTCTTGTTCTCATTCCTTGACTGCTCACAAGGGAGAGAACCTTGCGTGCAATTAATGGTGGAATATTCAGCTCAAATCTGGCACCTGCTTCTGCACAATGGATTTTGCAGTGTGAGCCTTTCCCACAGTGAGCAGCGACTGCCAAAACCTGATAACTGACTTCATGTGGCAGCAGATGCTGTCTGCCAGCATTCTGGGCACTGGGACTATGTTACCACCAAGACTTCAGGATTCTGCAGATGCATTGGCTGGGGAAGGGATGTGAAGGGTATTAATCCCATGCTAATTTCAGATCTTGGGAAGTTCTGGAAACCATCTACACCTCTGTTTTGTTAATCACTGTGTTGGCAGGGAACACTCCTAGGAGCTTCTTCAGGGATTCAGGACTTAAAAGCTTGTTGAGCCTAAAGGAGCAGACAAAATTAATGCATTTGAGCACCACACCTTGTGGTGAGTTCGACACGCTGGAGGGAAGGGATGCCATCTAGAGGGACCTGGACAGGCTTGAAAGGTGGGCCTATACAAACCTCATGAGGTTCAACAAGGCCAAGTGCAAGGTCCTGCACCTGGGCCGAGGCAATCCCAAGCCAAATACAGGCTGGGCAGAGAATGGATTGAGAGTGGCCTGAGGAGAAGGACCTAGGGGTATTTGTTGATGAGAAGCTCAACATGAGCTGACAACATGTGCTTGCAGCCCAGAAAGTGAACTGTATCCAGGGCTGCATCAAATGAAGCATGGCCAGCAGGTGGAGGGAGGTGATTCTCCCTCTCTTCTCTGCCTTCCTGAGACCCCACCTGGAGTGCTGCATTCAGCCCTGGGGTCCCCAGCACAAGAATGACATGGATGTATTGGAATGCGTCCAAAGGAGGGCCACAAAGATGATCAGGGAGTGGGAGCACTTTTCATATGAAGACAGGCTGAGGGAGCAGGGATTGTTCAGTCTGTTGAAGAGAAGGCTCCAGGGAGACCTCATAGTGGTGTTCCAGTACCTAAAGGGGGCCTACAGAAGTGGTGGGAAGGGACTCTTTGTTAGGGAGTGTAGTGATAGGACAAGGAGTAATGGCTTTAAATTAAAAGAGGGTAGATTTAGATTAGATGTGGGGAGGGAATTCTTTACTATGGGGGTGGTGAGGCACTGGAACAGGCTGCCCAGAGAAGCTGTGGATGCCCCATCCCTGGAAGTGTTCAAGGTCAGGCTGGATGGGGCTTTGGGGAATCTGGTCTAGTGGGAGATGTCCCTGTCCATGGCAAGGGGGTTGGAATTATATGGTCTTTAAAGTCCTTTCCAACCCAAACCATTATATGATTCTATAATATTTTTTATTTTTATATCCTTAACTGCTGAGTGTATAGAGACAGCTCAGGCAAATCCTGATTTGCTGTGTTTACATTGTCTCTTCAGAGTGAAAGACCTGTTGCCTTCTCTCACTTTTTGTTCAGTTTTGTGGGCCTCCTCTTTTTGCAAGCCCTGTTCTCAATCCCTTCAACTACAGCGGGTAAAAATTCCATAATGTAGTAAGTATGACACTTTTTAATGCCATTGTGGTAATAGTATCAATACTATACAGTTACTTTATACATATTAAAATACCAGTATACTACCTCAGTTTTTGAGACAAAAAAAAAATAAATAAATAAAACATTACATCAGGTGCAGCATGTATCTACTTTAACAGAGATTAGAGTAAAGGAGGCCTAGAATCAGATTTCCATTGTGGCTCATGTCATGTGGCATTTTCAGAGCTAAAGGAGCAAGGCAAGCATGCCAGAGATATGTAAGATACTTTTTCAGAAGACAAACATAAAGGTTTATGTTGTCCAAAACAAGTTTCAAAGGTGGTCTGAAATAGTCTATAGCCCAGTTAGTACCTCTAACTCTCACATTTCCATTATTTATGCAATGTTTCTCTTCTCCTGCCCTCCCTCCACCCAGCACCCCCAAATCCCAGGTTTATTGAGCAAGAGGAACTCTATTCTTCAAGCCTAGGCACAATGCAGAAATAGCCTTGGGAAATGACCCATGTTGTTGGGCTGGTGTTCCTGGGTGGTAGAGGCAGAAGCAAGTCAAGAAAAAAGAAAATGTCCTGTGGAAATGCCTTGCAGAAACATCTGCTCAGGAACGTGAGATGACTCATTTCAGGTATGGAAAGCAGAAATTGATTTCCATGCCATCATGATGAGGAAAGCAGTGCTGTAACAGCTGAGCTCATCTGTGACCAGAGAGATGCAGAGACATACATACACCTCTGTTGGTAAATGTTTTCATACACATCTGTACACATGTTGTCCCATTCAGAAGGTGGCAAAGTGCTCCCATGGCTGCAGTAAGAAGCATGGGGTTGTGATACCCAGGCACTAGGGTACAGCCTTCAAATGGAAGATCTTACCTTCCAAGGGAAAAAGTCTTTCTTAAACAAATGTTTATTTTTAAAATATTAGCTGTCTGAGCTTCTGTGAAGAAGGACCAGGTTTGGTTTTTCTCCCAGCCTTTGGGATGTAAGCCTAGAATTATTATTATTATTATTATTATTAATTTTGCAGTGTACAAGGAATGAGAGCAGTTCTACTCTGGTTAAAGGTAGTGTTTGCTTTTAGAAAGAGATATCAAATGAGGCGAACAGTAACAAACACTAAAACAGAGCTTAATGTCCTTGTAATCTAGGCCATAAGTGTAACCAGGACCTTTTCCAGTTTTTCAAGACAGAACTTATAATACATTTAGGGCTAATTAGAGAAGTACTTTAGTTTCTTGAACCTGTGGTGAAGTGTGAACTAGTTCCCTTGCATTTTGAATTATGTTAGCTAATTCTGAAAGTCACTGAGAACAACTCACTTGGCATGACCACAGCAATGCTGTTGCTTTTTGAAGGGGAATCAGACTGCATCAGGTGTGAGGCAACACATGTGGAAGAAGAGAACAGTAACTGTGAGAGTGCAGGTGAGATGCAAAGAACAGAAAACAGGGTGAGTCTCCAAGGACTGTTACTACTACAACAGAGGGATACTAAACCAATTCCTCAAAATCAGTTAGTTCATGCATATCTTACTGCTCTTTGACCTGTGTGCAGATCATAGAATCATAGAATCATAGAATATCCTGAGTTGGAAGGGACCCTTAAGGATCATCAAGTCCAACTCTTGACACCGCACAGGTCTACCCAGAAGTTCAGACCATGTGACTAAGTGCACAGTCCAATCGCTTCTTAAACTCAGTCAGGCTCGGTGCAGTGACCACTTCCCTGGGGAGTCTGTTCCAGTGTGCAACCACTCTCTCTGTGAAGAACCCCCTCCTGATGTCAAGCCTAAACTTCCCCTGCCTCAGCTTAACCCCGTTCCCGCGGGTCCTGTCGCTGGTGTTAATGGAGAAAAGGTCTCCTGCCTCTCGACACCCTCTTACGAGGAAGTTGTAGACTGCGATGAGGTCTCCCCTCAGCCTCCTCTTCTCCAGGCTGAACAGGCCCAGTGCCCTCAGCCGTTCCTCGTACGTCTTCCCCTCCAGGCCTTTCACCATCTTCGTAGCCCTCCTCTGGACACTCTCCAACAGTTTCACGTCCTTTTTATACTGTGGTGCCCAGAACTGCACGCAGTACTCGAGGTGAGGTCGCACCAGCGCAGAGTAGAGCGGGACAATCACCTCCCTCGACCTACTAGCGATGCCGTGCTTGATGCACCCCAGGACACGGTTGGCCCTCCTGGCTGCCAGGGCACACTGCTGGCTCATATTCAACTTGCTGTCTACCAGGACCCCCAGATCCCTCTCTTCTAGGCTGCTCTCCAGCGTCTCATCGCCCAGTCTGTACGTGCAGCCAGGGTTTCCCCGTCCCAGGTGCAGGACCCGGCACTTACTCTTATTGAACTTCATGCGGTTGGTGATCGCCCAGCTCTCCAACCTATCCAGATCCCTCTGCAAGGCCTTTCCACCCTCATCCGAGTCCACAACTCCTCCAAGTTTGGTGTCATCAGCAAACTTGCTCAAAATACCTTCTATTCCTACATCCAGATCGTTTATAAAAATATTGAAAAGTACCGGCCCTAAAATGGAGCCTTGAGGGACCCCACTGGTGACCGCCCGCCAGCCTGACGCAGCCCCATTCACCATAACCCTTTGGGCCCTGCCCGTTAGCCAATTGCTCACCCATCGGATGATGTTTTTATTTAGCTGTATGGTGGACATTTTGTCCAGTAGGATCCTATGGGAAACCGTGTCAAAAGCCTTGCTGAAGTCCAAAAAAATCACATCAGCTGGTTTCCCTTGGTCCACCATACGGGTGATCTTATCATAAAAGGAAATCAGGTTAGTTAGGCAGGACCTGCCCTTCACAAACCCATGCTGGCTGGGACCAATGACTGCTTTGTCCCCCAGGTGTGCCTCAATAAGTTTGAGAACCATCTTCTCCATGATTTTACCAGGCACTGACGTGAGACTGACAGGCCTGTAATTGCTAGGGTCTTCTTTCTGACCCTTTTTGAAAATCGGCACAACATCGGCACAAGATCTCCCAGAGATTATTCTTGGGATCACTCTGATATTAAAAATGAAAGCATCACAGCATCATAGCAAAATGTGTTATCTGTACCCTAATATCACAAAGTTAACAAATTCAGCTGGATCACTGTTTAAGGATTGCAAGGTTGCCAGATGTACAGATAGCAAAAGAAAAAAAAAAAAAAAGAGAGAGAGAAAAAAAACGATAGTACAGGTAAATGGAAATCTTTAATAAAATGTTCTATTTAATAGGTACCTTAATAAAGAGGAATTCACCTAAGCATTTTTCATCCGATAGATGCCATAAAAAAAGAAAAAAGAAAAAAAAATCAGGAGAGGAAGCTTTAGAAGAAATGGCCAAGTCAGAAAATTGTCTTCTATTAGTGTATTAGTGGTATCCACTATCAAAGCAGACTAAACTAAGCTGGCCATGTGTTGATAGAATTATGGCAGTGTTTTTTTAGACTGTTCTGCTTACAACCTGAAAAGAAAAGCAATAAGGACTTGAAAATATTTGTTTTTACTGAATGAAATCCTGTGTATTGGGCACTAGTGCAGACTTATGGTAAGCCTGAACTTTTCACATCTCATTCACAGATGAAGGGACAGGATAAAAAGCTGATGCTTTAGTTGTGGCTTGGTTCTACTTTATTGTATTTTATTATAATTACATTGGTTTGAGAATGAAATTACTGATGAAGTGGCGCATGATTCCCATGTCAACATAAAACCTCTACAAACAGGGATTTGGTCTCTAAAATACACACATCACAACATAGTATCCTATCATTTACATCTGACAAGACATATCTAGTGCTTTGGTTGGCCCTCAGCTAGCAGAGAAAAGCCAAGTTTCCAATAGCTTCACTTTCCAAACTCTAAATGAGACTAAAAGCTGTAGAAATGCAATACAAGACAATGAAGTCCTATATATACCGTATCAAATCTTTCTAGAAGGAACAACTGTGGGTGCAATTATTGTTATGCTAACTTTGACATAGTTTCTGGAAATTACTTGGGATTTCTTATGAAGGCTTTAAAACTCTTTTCTATCTGTTCTTTCTGTTGCTTACTTTAGGGTGTATTAATAGAGCTACATTCACAATATATTGTGGTCACAATATACAGATAATATTTGAAATACGTATTCCCCCTATAAAGCTATGTTTGAAGTGATATGAACATTGATTCCCCTAAAGAGGCATCCAAAGAAGCACTAGAACTGAGAGTGACCGAAGTCTGATAGTCTTGGGTAAATAACAGC
This sequence comes from Heteronetta atricapilla, assembly GCA_011075105.1. Classification (NCBI taxonomy): domain Eukaryota; kingdom Metazoa; phylum Chordata; class Aves; order Anseriformes; family Anatidae; genus Heteronetta; species Heteronetta atricapilla. Next base: position 63,784,183 of record CM021732.1, on the reverse strand, counting down.
CTGAGGGAAGGAAAGTTCACTTGGTCATTAGCCTCAGAATAGTGAACGTGGTCTTCCTGTTCAATGCAAATCTCAAGCCTGGGAAAGGACTGAGTTTCTTCACACGGACATACTTCAGCAAAACAGAATCCAGTCCACAGAAATACCCATCCTCAGAAAGCTGATCATTTATCCCACAAAAATTAAGAGGCTGCACATCCTGTGGGGAGAACAGGATAGATATTACAGGTTAGTTATTAGCTAGGCAACATGCTGACACTACGTAAAACACTCTCAATGCATAAGTCTCAGTTGTGGCCCAGTTAAGGACATGCTCTACTCATGCTGATTTGGTTGTATGAGAGATAAGGCACACCAGACATTTTCTTCAGCTGCTCTTTTCTGGATAGAAGTGCTTTTAATACTAAAATGTAAGTGACAGTCATGCAAATATTTGCATATGTTGGCTGAAGACTAAGGACACCTTTCCAAGGCAATGACTGCATTTAGCAGACAGGTTTTTTTAAGTTATGGCAGCTTCCCAAAGTGTTTGTTACCCCATGATGGTCAGGAAAGTCTCATGATGTCAATCTACTTCTGAAATTTGACAGAGCTTTAGTCTCCAGTTAAATAAAACTACAGTTTTCTCCATAGTTGCTGTAGCTGAGCTATCCATAGTCAAGACAGCCTTGGGAATAATTTCTAGCATATGAATGACAACTAGGTTGAGTTTAATTAGAAAGGCTTAAAAAAGCATTACTAAAATGTTTTCAGTAAAAAGGGCAAGTTGGTGTTGCAAAAAAAAAAAAAAAAAAAAAAAAGATGCAGCACAAGTCTATTAAAGGACCACATTCCCATGAAAATATCTCATCTAAAGATAAAGCTTGGTGGACATCATTGGTGATCCAGAACCCCTGAGTTCATTAAAATAATTTAGGCAGTGATCTGGAAAAGCAAGTGAAGAAATCACAATGTACTATACCACCTTGGTTGGGGCTCACTGTTAGAGGGCTTGTGCTTTCAGAAAGCTTTCTGGGGGTGCCCACGAAGGAGGTCTAGACAAGAAGATGACTCCCACATCAGCCTGTGTCAGGACAGCCTTGAGCAGTGTGCCACAGTGGTGCTCCTGGTAGTACAGACGCTGGGCTGCTGTCTGGAAGGAGGACTAGGGCTCCAAGTCATGGGTTAGGCAGTAGGAGTCTGAGACATCTCATCTGAGACATACAGTCTGACAAAAACTGTAGAGCAGGTTGAGGGTTAATACAGTGTCTCAAGTGCTATAGCCTCAACAACAGGAAACCAATTGTGTGACTGAGTGGTGAAGGAGTCAAAAGTAGAGACACAGCTGACAGCTCTGGAAAAATTATAATATTTTTTGTTTGTGTGCTATCAAGAAGTAATTGCTAAGTTTCCGTCACAGAAGAGGGGAAGTGGGAAGGCATTTGAGCACTTCTGAAGAGAGAGACGATTTTTTTTCCTTCTGGGTATGCCTAAAGCCTTGAAGAACTTTAAAGAACCAGAATGTTCCTATGGATGCTGAAGCTCCTGCAGAGCTGAGGTGCCAGGAGGGTATCTCCATACTCTCAAGAAATTTTCAGAGTAGGAGTCGCAGTTTGGCACAAATCCTTCTTAGGCTACAGAGGATGAAAATTGTTTCACCTGTTTGAAGGACTTCTACTAACAAGGTAAATGTAAAATATAATTGGAAGTTGCCTGGATCTTGAAAAAAAAATCCCATTCTAATTTACCAAAGTTTTGCTTTGTAAGAATGTACATACAAGGAAAAAGTTGTGTTCCCTAGCCTCTGCTGTTAGGCCCAGGACTGACATCTTCAGGCTATGGGTAGGATGTGTTTAGCTGTTCACTTCCATGACAATGGTTGTTTCTCAGCATCAACTTCTTCTTGTCCTCTGTCATCTCCAAATATAGTGTTGAAGCAAATTGTTATTTTTCTTTTTAGACACCAGATGCAAATCTAGGCGTACAGCCAACTTTGTTTATCCTTGAGCAGAAATAATAAGACAGACCTTCTGGGAAGTACAAGTGGGGAGTTCAAAGTACAGATGGGCTTCCAGCTGCATTTATGTTATGCTTTCATAAGCATCATCACCCACAGGAAAACTAAAAAAACATTGGAAAATAAAGTTAAGCACAACTACAGGTAGTTACACTGTCACCAGAGAGGGACAAAATGTTACCATTGCACTAATTACCAAAGAAATGTCAGCAGCTCTTGTCTTTGGCCAGTCACATTAATCACAGCGTTAAGTGCAGCATCATGTAGGTTGGAGGGCAATGTGTCGTGCCCACAGAGCATGCGAGGCCCAGCAAATGGCTTTTGGGCTGCTGGGTTCACTCCACCCCATTGATCTGTGAGTAAATACAGAGTTTCACTTCCCTGGAGGGAAGTGAAAGAAAAGGAGAGCTTACTTTGCTCCTGTGTGGGCTGTGGAGAAATGCAGACGTCTCTGCTTGTGAGAGAAGCCCTGTCAGACAGATGAGGACTACAGATGCTGCTACTGGTCTCTCTGAAGAAATGAAATGCGTAGCATATTTTTAATAGTGTTCTTTGTTGGAGGTGGTCATTGCCAAAACTGATAGTGATAAAACTGTTTTTCCTGAAGAATGTAGAAGGCCTTTCTTCTTTTTATGCCAGCCTGGGAACTTGCTAGTGGTCTGTCCAGGTCATGGTAAGGCCAAGATAAAAGGCCTACTTGAAAAAGAGGTAGAATGAATTCACTATATTTATGCTAGTTAACTAGTTTATACTAGTTTATTGGTTAACTAATCCTTATTTACTTGTCCTCCTAGAACATCTGTCAGGGTAGGGGGTAGAATTTAGGAACATGGTGAAATCTCTGGGTAGCAAAGGGGTTGACAAAAGCTTTTTTAAAAAATGTGATTATGATTGCAAATATGGAACTGTCTGGAAAAGAAGGCTGGAATCCAAACCTCTCCTCCACATACAAAGCTGTTGAATTGACAGTCCTTAATGTTGCCTGTTCCCCAACCTGGATTTGTGCTATAGCACAAGCCTGGGTGGGTGGGAGACAAATAAAGAACATGAACCTACATGTGAGAAGGGTGGTGACCAAGTGGCTATGGATAGCAATGGGATAGTGACCATGCAGAGGTCAGTGACAGGCTGAGGACAGTTGATGGGCCCACAGTCACATGTAGGGTTTGGCAGACACCAAATAGTGGCTTTTAGAGGTGTTAGTAGAAGGATGCAAAGGTAGCTAAATGCAACAGCAAAAATGGTTTTGATAGTGATTTGAAAGAGTTATTGTTCCCCAAGAGTTATTGTTCCCCATGTTGCTGATCCCTCTCATTGCACCAAAAGGCTTAGTTCTGAGGCTCTTCCAGCCTGCACTGTTGCCAGCGTTTTGCTGTCTGATTTGTTCAGATGAGCCTCAGAAGGGAAATAGCCTGGAAGACTACAAGGAAATATTGTGTATGATACCTTCTGTGAGCCTGCTTAGTAGGAAAAGAAATGCTAACCAGTTTTGATGCACACAAAGTCAAATTACCAAAATAGCACCTGATAGCTGTCCACAGACACTTGCATACTGCAGCATTATTGTGCCCTGCTCTGAAAGCAAATGGAGTATGATTGGTGCGGCAACAGCTGTGGCCACCAGAAGAAGTGACATTCAGGGAAGCCAGATGGACTGTTCAGACTTGTAGCAGCTTGGTTTTCTGTACAACAACCACCATAATCACAAAAGTCTTGTAAGAGCCTGAAGCAAAGAATAACATCATTATTGTGATAACACTCTAAAAGCAATGGGTTTTGTTTGTTTGTTTTTGTTTGCATTTTTATTTCAGTCCTGGAAGACCTACTGACAGGCACAGCTGAACCATGCCAGAATAAAAAGCGCAAACCCGTGAGCAGTGCATATTTTACATCAGATGTACACTAAGTGATTGTTACTGAATGCAGCACTTGCTTTATTTTTATTTTTTGAGCAATAGGTAAATACATTTAGCAGGGTCTGTTAATGTATTTGTGTTCAGAAAGAACCTGTTGGGAAATTGAACATTATTTATTTACAGGAAATTTGGCTGTTCTTTAAGATCCAAGACGATTTCAGATATTTATTTAAGTAACTGAAAATAAAATGATGTTTATTTGCTCTGAAGGATAATATTTACTGAAATGATGCTTGTCAGATTGTCTGCAAACCTTTGAGTGATGTACTGAACTCCAGGATGGAAATTATACCTACAGCTCAATGAGTCTGGTGAAGGTTTGGTGAATTTGGTTTGAATGGACCATCATTGACTAAATGGAGCAAGCCCATGACCATGAAGTTTATTTTGACCCTGTGGGTTGGGGATGAATAAGAAGGACTTTAGTTCTTCCAAGTCTTATTCTTCTTTTTAGATCTTCTGTGGGACTGAAGAATCTGAATTATTTATTTCTAGCAGCCACATCTGACTAGTCTTTAGGAACAACTCAGGTACTCAGTTCAGCATGGTTGTTTTTAAGAAGTTCTCCTGGCATCCATCCATTTATCCATTTGGCAGGAGTTGATCAAACCATATAATTTTTTTAAAAATTATTTATTATTTTATTTTTTCAGGGTCTTCTGTGCTTCTGATGCCTAAATAAATGTTGGCAGGACTCATATATGCTAGATATGAATTCTGATGTGGAGTTTCACTTTTGCCTCTAAGTTCTGCCTGTCTTTCATTGTTTTAAAGTTTTTAAGCCAGTTCTCCAGATTTTGCTTTTTGCAGCCTTCCAGACTGAGTGCTGAAGGTGTCTGCTGTTTCCACAATTTGTATGTTTTTGTGAATGTCTTATATCTTAGTGTATTTTGTAATGAAACTGAGTTTTCTCTGTTGAAGAAACCCACAGGGCAAGGACTACTGTCATACCTAAAACCTGTTGGTACTCTTTTGAGATTTGTCCTGGCTGAAAAGGACTTCATCAGTTTTGTGTATTTTATTTTATTTTATTTTATTTTATTTTATTTTATTTTATTTTATTTTAAATATATATATTTTTTAAGACATATATTCAAGGACCTCAAATTGTTTAATTCAGGAGAATGTAATGCACAAATCAATGTAAACCTAAAGTCAGTGACTATAAACATGGGAAATATTGCAGTGAGAACAGTGTTTTTCCTTTAGGTTTCTAAATAAGAGGCTTGGGATTACATACCTGGACCATATGTTTGTAACTTCCATGAAGTCTAATTACCCAGCAACTCATAAGTTTTAACCCTTTCTACATTAACTGTGCTTTGGTCCATCATTTGCTGTGGAGGAAACCAGAACAAAATGTCACGGCGTGGACAAAAGGTCCTGTTACAATGATTATACATAAAATAAATGCATTTGTCTTCTAGTGGTCAAAGTGGGGTTTGAAACTGTATTACTTGTGGCTGAAAAATATTTCTGAGAGGATGTTTGGTCACAAGGGAAGGCTATATATTCAAATGTATATACAATGGAGTGTCCACTATAATCCATTCCTTAGCATATTAAAAATACTCAAGCATCAAATGCATTAATATTTCTTAGTTTTATAAAATTAAAAACAGTAGATATTACTAAGTATTAAGTAGCCATTTTCTTGTTAAGTGATATGTAATGATTTTTTATAATACAATACAATGGGATTTGTGAAAAAAGGATTGTTTAGCATTACAAAATCACAGTGGAATCATTCTAATATTACATTAAAACCTGTACAACAGAGCTTTTTATATAATGAAAAGTAGAAATAATAAAGTTATTTAATGGGTTTATTGATTCAAACTTGTGCAATTGACCCCTAAAATATGTGCTATGTTTGCCTGACAGGCAGCAGTAGCCCAGGGTGCTGCTCCCTCAGGTAGACATATATCAGTTCACCAGAAAAATGCAGGGAGATTTTCTGAAATGACTCAGATGGGTGGGAAGACAGACAGCAGAGTCATTATTAAATTTTAAGCAAGTGGTAGATAAAAGCTGTGAAATTGCTGGTCTTCAGAAATAATTGTTACCCCAGACCACAGAATAACTTGTTTTAATTAAAATAAGCAGATCCACTTCCCTTGAAGTCAGCAATACAAATAGTCAGGCCAGGATTTTATACTCTATCTTGGCATAAATAGAAAGGGGCTTGAAACAGACTGAAGTAAAATTCTATAGAAAAGCAAAGCAAAAATAAAAAGCCTGAAAAATAAAGACATTAAAATAACGGATTAATTATTATTAACTTAAGAAAAAAATCTGTATTATGTAACTTCATATTGGATGCCTAGGGGCTTTTGGGCTTTGTGATTTTTGACCATCATTTGCTAAGGAAGTTATTGCTCAGATTCCATGAAATTAAATATCAAAGCCAACAGTTTAGCAAAACAGGCTTGCTGACAGGGAATTTTAATAGTGAGTTCAAGAGCTTGCTTGTGTAGTCTTCTGATCAGTGGAATAGTGTATGGTGTTTATGTCATGCAATGAATTTGCCATCTTTTCTTTGTTGCCAGAAGGCACTTCCTTTATTCAAAGTGTTCTCATAACAACTAAAACCCTGTAATTTGGAAAAATAAGTATGGTCATTGCAAAGCATCAGTTATGCCAAGTATGAGACTTAGATTCGAAGCACACCACCACTAAAGGAATGGACAACCAAGGAGGAAGAATAGAAAAATTAGGAGGATTTGTAGCCTGTAACCACCAGAAGCAAAAAGACCAAACAGCATAATGCATGGATGGTGGTGGACTTAAGCTTGGGTTTCTTTCTGGTGCTTATGGGAACTGACAGAAAACGGAGAAAAAAATATTCCTCTTCTTGTTGAGATGCATACCCAGGCTACATGCAGGGAGGTCACTGAAGGTGTCCTTCTGTCACCTTCAGAGAGAGCAGTGCTCTCTTTTTCCAGCTCCTCCAGCTCTTATCTCAGCTGGTGAACAAGGCTCCAGTGTGACAGTGCAGGGCTGCATTAATGGCAAGCAACATGGAAACAAGGAAAGGAGAATAGGAAGCAATTCTAAAGCCACCAGAGCAGCACCAAGGAATGTCCCAACAATAATGCCATGTAGCATTCACTCTCCACCAAAAAGCTCTTGGGGATGCCTGACCTGGCCTGCAGCTGTCCTCCAGCAGGCTACATCCTGCCCTGTCATCACACCCAATTGTGGAGGACATGTGTTTGTAAAATACTCCTTTTCAGCTGTAGGTAGGGATTTCTTTACAGAGGGTGCAGTGACATGCAGGATCCACAGAGTCCTTGCCACATAAAAAATGAGGATTTTCTAAGAGGAATCTTTTCCTTTCTTAAAAAAATAATAATAAAAGCCCTTTCTCCAACATTTTGCTACTCTAAGGCTCAAATTAGGATGGTCATTCACTTTGGGCATATCATGCACAGTGGAGTTGCCCATGGTCTTCCCCACAGGGTTATAAATATCCAAGTTTCCCCACCTTTAGGAACTCAGTAGTTTTTAACTGAAATACCCCCAAATATGGTAACAAGGGACATGAATTAGGTGTGTATAGGGCCATCTGCCAGTCCCGGTGCATCAGATCTCTGAAGGCTTTTGCATGAGCCAGGCAGGGCTGGAGTGGAGGTAGCTGCCAGCCACCCTGGGCTCTCTTGCCCCAGGCCATCAGCCAAGCCACTGCAAGACTGCTTAAGCCAGCAGTTCCAAAAATTACCTGGTGGTGCTAGATGCAAACAGTTTAAGGATGTATACATACATATTTACTTTTGCCTAATTTACAACAACAATTACTTATTTTTGGAAAAGTTGTCACACAATTTCAGATAATAAAAATAACAGCTCATATCATTTCATGCTAATTAAGAAGAGGGTAAGCAAATTCACTATTTATTTTATTAGGAAAAACTTCCAAAGCACATTGATACACTATCTGAAGTGCTGTTTTTCTTCCATTGCTCCTGGGATTCAAATGATAACCATACATTACATTTTCAAGAAGCTTTATTTAATTAATAACTATTATGATGTTGCTTTTAGTGGATATTTTCACTGAGGCAGTCTGCACAGGGCTTTGCAATTCCACCACCCTCCTCCCCAAAACCTCAGGGTTGCTTTCAAGCATCCTCAAAGGTTATGAAAGATTGTTTTCCTAGTCTTCTGTTATAACATTTTGGTCTTGTTGTCCAAATGCAGGATCCTGAGACACACATATACAGACTTTTATGTATGTTTGCACATCTATATGCAGACACACATATTGACTTGCTTCCCAAGAAAATAAAGCATACCTGGGATATACATGGCTTTATTATTCCACCTTTCTTTTCTTGCACAATATTCTTAAATAAAAGTCTGAAGAAAAACCCACTTCATGGTAAAAGCGGAGGAAAAGGAAGAGTAATGCACACCTTGGGCAACTGTCTGAGCTACAGGAATTGCTCCCATGAAGCCAACAACAGGTGAAAAGGCTGTAGGAAACTTCATATCCCAACCTACTTTGCTTGGTGAAAACAACACAGGGAAAGGGAAATCACAGGATCTATTAAATCACTGCTAAGTATGCAGTTATAGAAAATGGCCACATAGATCATGTTACTGTGAGCAAAAAAAGCTACATTCACACAGGAGAATGAAAAGTAAAAACCTTAGCCTTTAATGTAAATCTTTGTTTTATGGACTGTAGTCATAAACACAGACACCCTAATGGTTACTATGATTTTCCTTTTGGGAGGAGGGGAGAGAATACATGTGTTTAGAGAATTTCAAATCTAATCTTAGAAATGCTTATTGTCTTAGTGATCACTGTGGCTGCCTTTTAGCTGTGTTTTTTTGTTTGTTTTTGTAGAAGCTAAAAATAATTTAATTGATTTGTGTTAGCAAGTAATGCTTGGTTTTTATTCTGTGCTGCCATGTGGCATAGTCTAGGATGTGGGTTTTTAATAGCCCAAGTAGTTCGTGCTGTGTCCCCACAGTATCATCAACACCACATGCTCCAATGTACCCTGATGTTTGTACAAGAAAATGAAACCTCCTGGTCCTGCAGCCTTTCTTTTAATAACTCTTCCACCTGTTGGACAAAACTTAAAAACATCAGAGGTTGTTCACAGGTGCCTTTGATGCTTGCAGTACCCTTTTGTGTTTATATTTATTATTATTATTTATTAATATTTCACTCCTCACACTGGACCTCATAGATGCCACCTTCACATTTAGGTGGTACCTCCATATAAAGACATTAAGGTGGAGGGCAAGGCTTCCAATGTTTGAGTTTAAACAGATTGAGGGGCAAAAGGAGCTGCATGACCCTGACACTGAGTTACTGTTCATTGCAAATGATGAGTCAGAAATAGAACAAGACAGCTGACTCACATTGTCCTCTGTAAATTTTTAAACTTTTTGGAGTAGAAGTTGCCATTCTTGATGTTACAGGTCTCTAATCAGCTAACCTCTTAGACCTGGGAGAGAAGAAAGATCAGGGATGAGGAGGAAAGAGGAGAGTTCACTCATTCTGTAGTCATATATTGCTTGAAATTTTTATTCTAGTTAGTATGAATTGTCATATCAAAGAATCACAGAATTTCTAGGTTGGAAGAGACCTCAAGATCATCTAGTCCAACCTCTGACCTAACACTAACAGTCCTCCACTAGACCATATTGCTAAGCTCTACATCTAAACGTCTTTTAAAGACCTCCAGGGATGGTGACTCCACCACTTCCCTGGGCAGCCTGTTCCAATGTCTAACAACCCTTTTGGTAAAGAAGTTCTTCCTAAGATCCAACCTAAAACTCCCCTGGCGCAACTTTAGCCCATTCCCCCTCATCCTGTCACCAGGCACGTGGGAGAACAGACCAACCCCCACCTCGCTACAGCCTCCTTTGAGGTACCTGTAGAGAGCAATAAGGTCGCCCCTGAGTCTCCTTTTCTCCAGGCTGAACAAGCCCAGCTCCCTCAGCTTCTCCTCACAGGACTTGTTCTCCAGACCCCTCACCAGCTTTGTCGCCCTTCTCTGGACTCGCTCAAGCACCTTGATGTCCTTCTTGTAGCGAGGGGCCCAAAACTGAACACGGTACTTGAGGTGCGGCCTCACCAGAGCTGAGTACAGGGGGACGATCACCTCCCTAGCCCTGCTGGTCACACTGTTTCTTATACAAGCCAGGATGCCGTTGGCCTTCTTGGCCACCTGAGCAGACTGCTGGCTCATATTCAGCTGACTATCAACCATCACTCCCAGGTCCTTCTCTGCCTGGCAGCTCTCCAACCACTCATCTCCCAGCCTGTAGCTCTGCTTGGGGTTATTGCAACCCAGGTGCAGGACCCGGCACTTGGCCTTGTTGAACTTCATGCAGTTGACCTCAGCCCATCGGTCCAGCCTATCCAGATCCTCCTGCAGAGCCTTCCTACCCTTGAGCAGATCGACACACGCACCTAACTTGGTGTCATCTGCGAACTTACTGAGGGTGCACTCAATGCCCTCGTCCAGATCATCAATGAAGATATTAAAGAGGACTGGCCCCAGCACCGAGCCCTGGGGAATGCCACTAGTGACTGGCCTCCAACTGGATTTGACTCCATTCATCACAACTCTATGTCACCATGATGCCATTCACCATGACGCTATGTCAAAGCTGGGAGGATGAGGCAGGATCTGTCTTAGCCCAGAATATATGAAGGGGTGTTTTGAATACCCTTGACAAATCCTGATAGCACTTTAATGTTTCAGTCTGTGAAATTTTGGCTTCCAGCCTTATTGAAGGAGCAGGTTTCAGTTCAGGAGGTGAACAGGGCAGCGTGGTAGAGCCACTTGTGTTACATGGTTCACTAGTGTGAAAGTCTCTAGTATCACTGCCCTCTATGGAAAAAAAAAAAAAAAAAAAAAAGACTTCTCAAAAACCGTTCAAAAAGAAGCATAGCTAATGCTATATTGCAAAGCATCTCCCATCAGCTGAACTGTCTATCAGTGTCATGGACAAACCAGGTCTAAAGTGTTTCTGAGCAGGGACTGTTTATGAATGTGAGTCTGCAGCCTTCTCCTTTCTGTTGCTGCACCCTCTTTCCCCTCCAGTTCACAGTAAAACTCGCCTTCTAGAAAAGGATTTGTTACTGTCTGAGACATTTCAGAAAGTCTCTGCCTCTCAGTTCAAGATTTGTGTTTGTTGCTGCTTGTGGGCATCCATCATGCTCCAAATGAATATGCATCAAGGTTGTTGTTATGACCAGTACAACCATGTGAAATTTGCTTGTTCTGATGTCAAATTTCTTTCAGGTTTTTCACTAAAAACTGAGAAAGCTGTAGCCATGTCTTTCCAAGGGGCATTTTAAATCATATTCCACTGTTTTTATTTACTATATGCATTTAATTTGTCCATTGGTCTGTGAATGAATTAAATATTTTCACTAACATGGGATATTATATTGATCAACACTTCTTTAAGTTTCCTCTCAAGAATATATCAATTTCCTATTCCTTAAATGCAAATATCAATTATATCCAATGAATGATAGAAAAATTAATCCAATCTCTATCTCCTTTGAATACAGTAATGCACAGACTGATGCATAGATGCTCAGGGACACAAGGAAGGTTTTGCCTTCCCCTTTGTCCATCACCACCAGCTGTTCCCTCTGAGGAGACACAGTTATGGAGCTCCACTTCCAGCTTCGTGGCCAGACCAACTCTGCTAGGAAATGAATGTGTGGATATTTAAGAAGCTGTACCACTGGACTCCAATGGTTCTCACTGCCAAATAGTAATCTGTTGTACTCTGTCCAACACCTTAAAAGCTCATATAATAACATACATAATCAAGTCACATACTTCTGTCAAATCAGTCTTTCACTGGTATTCATGCTGAGTTTCCTCTGTGCTTATCCTAAGTTTTGCTGTATGGTTTTTGTTTAGTTTAGTTTAGTTTTGTTTTTGGTATGCATACAGTAACTGCCAGCAAGCACAGAGCTGGCAAGGTACAGAACAGCAAGAGGAAACATCAGTCTACCATGATAACACATGAACCGTGGATCTGACTCAGGGACCAAATTTAAGAGTGAACGTTAGCATGTGGCTATGAACCAGGGTATAAAAGCCACCATAACCAGCTAGTTAATGTCACTGAACAATGAAAACCATGGTAATTACATAGTAGTATTTGCCTTTACAGCCATAGGAAATTTGTGGTAAAGCTCAAACTGAAAAGCCAGCATAAAAACACTATCAGCATATCCAAATGGGTGTCATGGGTGTCAGATTTTGACAAGAGCATAAAGAAGTAGTTTTTCAAACTTTTTTTTTTTTTTTTTTTAATCTACTTTGGTGCCCTAAAGAATAGGAAGGCCAAAAGAGATAGATGATGAATCTGTGAGCAGCTGCTGAGGTGCAACCCCTATTGTCCTGCCCCAAGAAGGGATGGGTAACTTCTGTCTGAGTAGGGACCAAAGAGTCCCTGAGGGCACAGCCTAGATGACTCCCTGCAAGCCCCCTGAGACCTGAAGAGTACCAGTGTCAGCAGGAGCACAGGGAGAGGACAGCAGCCCAGCCACATGTCCTCTGGTTAGCCCTGGAAGCAGGTGTTCGCCTGCTCAGCCCATCGAGGTGGTGTGCTAAGGCATGGCAAGGTCTCTGAGCTGTCCTTAAACCTTGATTCATCCTCCAGAGTTTCTCCAGACATTTCTGATGTTTAGGCAGCAAGAAGAGGAGTTACATAGCACTCCTTATATTCTTTATCACCTTCCAGCTATGTTCATAGCTACATCATGGTTTCTAGGGAGAAAAGAGAAGATGGGAGGACAAAGATACCGCCAAATGCCCTGGGCTTTTTCTACAGGTTGTGGGTATGGTCTTTCACCATTTTCCTAGAGGTCAGTCCTTTTTATTAAATCAGGTAAGGCTTGGGGCTTATTTGTGGCTGCTTTCTTGAAATCCCCAACTTGATGCAAAACCAGTTGCTTCTGAAGACTTTGAAAAGAAGGTGCATCTGAAGTGGAGGCAGTGACAGGAGACCAGTACTTGCTCTGCTCCCTGTCAGCCCAGACTGTGCGGATCAAAAAGGAGCTGTTGTAGTAGGAAAACTCCCTAAAATAACAGTGTTTTTTTTGCAGGATGGACTGTTACCTTTACAGCAGGTTGTGATCCTTCCTGTAAAGTATTAGGACAGTTTTATAGGACAAGTCTCCTTTTAGCTCTCTGGGCTGGAAGTTGACGTCTGATGAAGTTTGTCACAGTGTTTTGTTTTGTTACTAGGGGTTTGAAGCTCAGGGTGTGAGGACCATGACCAGCGGCCCAAGGGATTCCCTGGGCTGCAGCCACACAGCAACTATTTGTTTTCTTTTGACAGCCTGCGGGGGTCCTGAAGGCAGCTTAAATCCACCAGCTGACTACAAGCTACAAACCACAATGCCTCTCCACTATTTTGGAGCATGTACCTGATGGGAATATAAGCTTTGGAGGCCTTAGCTGTGCTTTCCTAGCTGCTCTCTTGAATTTCAAGTTGTTTTAATTTTTACAGAGGATTTGTCTGAGGGAGCTTGTGTGGATCTTGGCATCCCTAGAAGTGGTGGCAGCAGCTCTAGCCACAGCCACCTTCTGTAGGGGCACTTAGAGGAAAAGGTGTTGAGAAGGATGGGATGTCTTTCCTACTCTTTTCAAGAAACTTGGACATCATAAGGGGTCTGCAGAAAATACATTGTCCCACCCTGCTAGTGTCAAGTAAGGTTACGCAAACCAGGTTAGAAAACTGTAGAAAGGATGTTTCTCCCTGGAGTTGTCCAAGAGATGGTTGTTGTTATATCTGTGAGGCAGTTCCTGAAACACACAGATAGATGGCATTTATAGATAAATTTGAGCTGGATACGAAGCATTTCTTTCCTTTGTTCAGTGAAAAATACTGAATCTCAGCAAAATGCACTGTCATCCCAAGAAGTTCACTCAGAGCAAGGCTGAGCAGGCTGTTAGTGCAGAGCACATGACCACATTACTGCTAAAATATGCCTCCTTTTTACAGGTCATGAAAGAGAAGTCTTAAAGGTACTAGGAGAGGTAGAAAACTGTTATGGAAAAACTTTCTTAAAGTGATAGCAGACACAATCTGCAAATGAAGGACCCCTCATAAGTTTTTGATAGATTCAAACCTTGCTGAAGACCACAAAGAAGAAAAACCACTCAATACACACTACATATGAAGGTGATTTTAAAGCCAAGCACTTATTTGTGGATATGTCCAGGCACCATGGATCCTGTCACATCTGATATCTGACTTCTCAATTTCTGTGGAAGACAGAGTTTTCTGTAGTCTGGTACACAGTCATCTCCCCCAAACTCAGCAGTTCAAGACCTGGGTCAGCAACTGTTTGCCTGTTCTGCCAAAGGCTCTACTTAGCCTACATGACCAGGCTAGAAGGATAGTCATTATTGCACTGTGGTGACAAGAAGGACTCTTTTCATTTTATTTTAAGAGGAAAGTGGACAGGGGAAGGATGATCCCCACTTAAACTGTAGTGTATGGTGCCTTTTACCCTAAAACTCTTTAAAAATGGTGAAGGGTTCTAAACACATCTGAATATCTTAGATGAATTATGGGCATCCCACACTCAATACGCTGCACATTATAGACATCCTACCAAGGTCAATAGATGAATATCCTGCAAAGAGACGGAGGGACAAAACATGAAATTGCCTTTACTGAGGGACTGAGCATGCCAGTTTCAGCAGGAAAAGGGAAAAAGTTGCTTACTGCTTGGGAATTTATCATAAACTGATAGGTCTGAAAACCATTTTCTAGCAGTGCACAGCTACAAACACAATATTATTTCTAGAAACCACCCATGGCCTCAGTGCTGAATGATGCAGAGAGGCCTCAGCATGAGGAACGTCAAGTTCTCGTGTTCCAGACTGTGGTCTCCCTACACCTTTCCATTTTGGCATAAGTTTGCAAAGCCACTCTCCTTTTTTAATATTTAAATGTTAGCTGACGCACCAAGCATATTCTTGGGAAATGGTGTAGCTGCAATTTCAATAGGCATAGCTCACAACAAATGGGGCAATAAGCTACATGAGCCAGGAAATTCATTTTTGCCTCGCCTAGAGAGTAAGTCTTACTTTTTGCATCAAACAATAAAGATGCTGGTTAAAATTAGATAATTCATGTTGACTCAGTACAGTTTTTTGGTCTTTTTTTTAAAAAGCTTCTCTGACCAAATTCTTTAGTGGGCAGGAGAGCCTTCTTTGTTAAAAACAAAAAGAAAAGAAAGCAAAACAAAAACACAAAACCCACCACAACATGCACACGTATTCACACACGCTTAAAAGTTACTGTTTTTTCCCTGGAAAATGTGGTTTCCCTAATTGAGGGTTGAAAAAAGAAAAAACCTTTTCAGGCATCCCACTCAATTAGTCATTTTAGGGTGGGTCAGTCTTATCATATCACGTGATGTCCAGTAATGGTGATGCAATAAAACAGATGCTGTCCAAATTTTATGCCACCAATCAGCAGCAAAACTATTCAAATCAAACCACGGTCCTTTTCTAGAAATTCCAAAACATGTTATCTCCTCCAGGCTCTGTGTTTAATAGTCTCAGCCTTCCCAAACAAGATAAAGACATGATAATTTCTTCTTCAGAAGTGCATGGAAAGAACAAGCTTCAGACTACTGAAAACCCAGCTGAGCTGAAATCCTCCTTGCTTATAGAGAGAGGGGCACTCCACCTTCTTGAAAGAAGAGGTGCGAAAAATAGGATCTCCACACATTGGTTGCAGTCTGGCAGTATTTATTTTCTGGTAACCACTACAGTCCCTAAAATCTCCTATTGAGGCAGTATCAAACCTCCAAGACACTGTATTATCCCTGGAAGTTTTCACCCAAGAAAAGAAGTAAGATCACAAAATGTTACTCATTCTATTTCTATTTTGTATATTTCTCATCTAACGAATAAGTGGATAAATAGAAAGGAAAGGTAGTGCACTGGACTGTTAAAGTTAATAGCTAATTTATTTAAACATATTTCTGTCAAGGAGCCCTTCATGACAGAATGTGGCTTGAAGTGAATAATTGATACCATGTTTTACCTAATAAATGAGGGAAAGCCTAATAAAAATGTTACACCCCAACCTTCTGTTGCCCCAAACTGGGATAGTGCTAGCATCCTGTGAAGGAATACAAGGATGCAATCAAAATGACTAGCACCAAGTACAGCAGTCCCTATAAATCAGACTTGATGAGTAAATGATAAGGTATGATTTTTATGTTGTCTGGTTTTACTTGAAATAGTGGCAGTATTTCTGCTACAGCATGAAACCTTGATGTTATTTATGATGAAATTTCTTCTTGTTCTGCAGCTTCCAAGAACAAATTTACAGCAACATGATCATTTGCCTTTAAACAAACACCTTCTTGGGATATGTGTTCTGCCAAGCTGTGGATGAATTTTCTATCTTATAAGTACAACTCTATATAAACTTCTGAAATTGCTTCAAATATTTAAGTAAACCCTAATGGGATTTTCCCTAATGGGAAAATGTGCTCCATCTCCCATTGCATTTTAAAACTCTGTAGATGTGCTTTTTATAGCTAAAGAAATGGTTATCAGAGATGAGTTCTTTTGTGGGTGTAATCAGCGCACAAAGAATGACAAGCAGTGTCTTCAAAATACAATCCTGGCTGTAATGAAAGGACAGCTACATGATGGCAGTGGCCACGTGGCAATAGAGATAACAGCAGCAGGGTCGACAGGTGCTTTCTTAACTAAACCTCCAGAAATGCAGATAACTCCAGATTAAATGCTGTTAACTCCAGAAGTTTGTTCAATTGCCACAGCGTGTACTCTTCAGAGAAACCAACTGATCTACACACACAGCTGTGTCAAAGCTGAATCCTCCCAGGACATACCCTCCATGCTTGAGGAGATTCATATTTTCTTTTGCTGTGAGCACTGATGGTGACTGTGTAAGGCTGAGATATCAGAAGCTTACTGGAAGGCAGCTTTTTGCCCTCTAACATCTGATGAAGCAAGTGTATGGTTTGTGGGAAAACAGTCAGGAATACAAGACATTTGGAAGGGTCTCCAAGCACTGGCCCAGGAGGAGGGCCTGTGAGTTAGACTGGACAAAGCCTGCAAAACCCAGCCTGTAAAAAGCCTGTAAAACCCAGCAGGGGCTGATGGGGTTTAAATCCTTGGAGAAATCAAGACTGGGGCAATATAGTGTTGGGCCTAAGTAAGTGAAATAGAGAAACAGACTTCTAGCAGGTTTTCAGTGGAGGAAGAATAGGGTTTTTTTCCAATAATTGAGGAAGCCTAATTTACAATAGACTGACAGGGCTGATGAGGGCTTGTGAAGCAAAACATGCTGAAACCATTGCTTTTTTTTTTTTTTTTTTTTTTTTTTTTTTTTTTTTGAATGACACCTTTCCAAGGTGGTCAAAGGCCTCAGCAAGGTTTGCAGAAAACCTGTAGTATTACCTTTTGTACCCTTGGCCTGCTGTTTCATGGCCAGCCCTTTCTCCACCAATCTTGACGCACAGCAGCTGATGTCTGAAGGCTGAGTCCAGCCTGGTTACAGCCTGTTTACAGCCCTGTGATAATATGGGAGGCTTGCCTAAACCGATACCCAGGAAATGTCTGCCAATATTTTTGTTTGTTTGTTTGTTTGTTTTTTCAATATCTCAAAACAGAAAATGTCTTTCAGTCCCTGTAACCATGCACTTCCAGATCCTCCTCAGAAGAGACTCCCCATGCCCTGTGTGAGGCATTGGGCTCTAGCATGGCAAGTTCAAGCAGTTGAGCAGAAAACAGCAGTGGCACAAGAAAGCTGTTTACCTGAATGATGACTGCAGGATGCAAATGATTTTAGGAACAGGAAAAGCAGGAACCGAGACCTGGCAAATGAAGTCTGAAAGAGAACCGAAATTTAATTTCCCTCAGAACAAACAAGGAAACAAACCACACATAAAACACACAAACACACACACAAAACAAAACAAAAACTTAGAAACAAATATTTAAATAGCCCCTTACAAATACAAATTGAGGTAGCTTATTGCAGCCAGAAATGGATGTGTAATCTTTATGCATTCACACAAATATGTGAGGCTTAAAAACTCCATAATATTACTCTCTACAGCCTTTACTGGAGTCATCAAAGACCTGCAGTGGTGTGATGCTTAATTTGGGAATCAAACACATTTCCTGGATTGTTTTTATTTTTTTATTTATATATTGTTTAAGAGAAATAGTCTAGTCTCATTAAATGTTTCACCTCATGAGTTTACCCAGGTGAATGTATGAAACAATATAGAACAAGTGATCAACCACTCTGCTTTGAAGAGGCATTTGCTTAAGATTTTTGGAACAAAGTGGCAGAGTCTTACAAATGCACCATGTTGTAGTGACATGCTGTGTACTTAAGCAAGGTCCATTATACATGCAGCCTATTACGTTTAGCTTTCTGTTTGCAAGACTGAATGCAATGAAGGAATGATTCTTGAGTCTTTAATTTTTTCAACATGTCAAAATGATTAAATTCTGAGGTTCAGAAATGACCATATAGCATGTGAGGTCCACAATGGCAATGCTGGCTTTTCGTAATTTCTCTGTAACATTTAACATTTTTTTGTAACTTTCCTGCCTGCAACACTATGAATTAAAATAATTTTTTGGAGAAGTCCTGGAATCTAGAAACATTCTGTAAGGTAATTTGGCAGAGAACAGCAGTGCAGCAAGAAAAAGAAATTGTTTTTCCAGGCTTAAAAATAGCTAGAATTAACAGGTCTATAATCTTGCACATATCTGTCATTTAGGCAATGTAGTCATAAAATTGAGTACAAAACACTTGCATTCTGATGTTTCCATTTCTTAATAATTTAAAGTGCTTGCCAAGCATAAGGAAACTCAAATTCCAGAGATGCTCTGGTGCTGTGTCAAAGAGGAATCAATCATTTTTCAATAGATGATGTCCAGGAACAATTCCTGCCAGAATCTCAGTGAGAGGCTCTGAAGGCATATTTTGTATAAGAAGAGGCAGAGGCCAGCTTATTTTACATAGCTCTTCAGCCTGATTAAGTTTTCAAAATACCTACTTTGAAGTAGACACAGAAGTCTCATTTTGCTTTCTGTAATTCCAGTGTTGGGTTATTTACTACCTTAATTTGTTTCCAGCTCTCAATTGCAGGGCTTCTGAGTGACTAACACTTGGCAATTTATTATGTAGGAAGGATGTTAGCCAGTGAGCTGCTCATGTATTTGATCACCCATCTGTGGCTTCTATGTACTGAAAATCAGCATGGACTCATGGAATCACTTGGGCAAGAAGGGATCTCAAGAGATCTCCAGTCCTACCTCTTGCTCAAAGGGTCAAGGCTGAGTTCAGACCATGTTGCATGTGACTTTGTCCAGATGGGTCTTGAAATCCTCCAAGGTACTGACCTCTTCTTGGTTACCTCCACTTGCATCCCAGAAGGCTGCACTGAGGTCCTGCACCAGGTGACCCTGCCAGGTTGCTTTGGCCGGAGCAGCCAAGTTGGATGTTGCTGTACAACCAAACATTTGGGCAGCATTATATACATTCAAAAACTTCCCCTACTTTTGGGTCATGTCTTCCCCTGGCCTCATGTCTTTAGAAATGTTCATTGTTGATGGAAAGGTTGTCTTCTGGAGGTTAGAGGAGACCTATGGATTCTCTCAACTGGATTTATATTTTAAGATAGAAAAGATATAGGAGGGTGCAAACACACCAGTCATGATAGCAGGACATCACATGTGAGCCTTCTGAGGAAGATCAAAAGATTTCAGAAAAACAAAAATATACACAACTTTTATCATCCATTTGCTGAAAGTGACTTGTCCTTTTGTTTTCTACTCTTACAGCTGTGGACTTGGACAGGCAACGGAGAAAACCTTCCCTTCCCAGAAATTTTAACCAAGCTGGATGAATTTCTGGGAGACAGCTTAAGTGGCTGACACTGATGGGAAAGATAATCAGTGCTAGGGTGAATGCTTTACTACACACTGACTCAGACATTGCTCAGTTAATGTTATGTCCCTGAAAGATCTCAGCACAGCCCTTGTGGCTTTACGCATTGGTTTACTTCACTGGATATCAGTTTCTGGTAGGACCAAAGTGGAAATAGGAGAAGAGATGTAAGCAGAGACAGTAGCAAGTGATATGGGCCCCCACAGCTGAGCTGTGCTGTACAATAAAAGAAAGCAAAGAAGTATAAACTAGACATGAATACATTTAAGCTGGAAAGTAGAAGGTGTCTAAAGGGAGATTTCGCAACATCCTTTTCATAGGAGCAGCAGGAAGTAAAATAACATGATTATTTTTAAGATGGAGCAACCCTGTGCTTGTGAAAGAGAATTATGTTAAAAGAACTAACTGTGGCAGCAGGGACCTGGCCCTCATGCTCCAGGAAATGATCCTTGATCCATTGAAAAGATGTTTAAGAAATTCATATAGGGCAAAATAAATTCATTTTTCTATTTTCCAGAGGTGTGTTATGTAATAAATGCCTGTAATATGAATGAGTGTGTAATATGAGTGTCTACTCATAGCTTCAAATGCAGAACACTTCATTGAGGAATGCAATGAAGTCTTCTTCTATGAACTTCTATGAACTTCAATGAACTCTGTCTTCTAATTTGGCTTGTGGTTAATGAAGCCCTGGGAATATTTTCCTTGCCCAATTAAGTATCAGTTATAACAAAGTGTTTGAACAGAAGTGTCATGTTTCTGGGTCTTACAAAATAAAAATAAAAAATAAAAAATGGAAGGAAGGAAGGAAGGAAGGAAGGAAGGAAGGAAGGAAGGAAGGAGGGAAGGAAGGAAGGAAAAGAAAAGAAGGAAAAAGAAAACCTTCAAAAACAGCTGTGTTGATGTTATCTACTATTGGGTAAAAAAGTCTTGGACTTTGGGGTTTGGGATTTTTTGACCTGTTTGCACCACAACAGTTATCAGCATCTAAGGCACAACTGGTATTTTCATTTTGGCTTATGTACATGTATAAAATATACAAATAGAAAGTTTTAAAATGTGACTGCTAGAGCACTTACCCTCTCCTCTCTCACTGCTGGCACTGGCACAATTCAAGATGCACCACAACAACCTCCCCATATCTCTGAGTGGGTGTTCAGCAAAGCCTCCTTTATGTCTTTCTGGCTTTCTACTGAGAGGTGGCCTTCTGCAGCCACTGAGCTAAAGATCAGTGATACACTACTTATTGTTAGGGTATGCTATTGGGAATTCAATTTATTTCCAATCTAAAACAACAGTCCAGATAGTCATTCTATAGCTGTCTAACTAGGTAGTGTTCACCACAGCTACTAATTACCTTTCTCTGCTCTTAGTTGTCTGTCAAACTGATTTAATTTCCTTCTGTCACAGACCTTGTGGACAAAGCAAAAGCAGTAGGTGTCATATGTCTTAACCATGTTTCATATAACAGTCATAAATAAATAGTCATAAATAAGCTAGGAAGCACAGTCAAGATGAAATGAATAATCTATGCGGATGAAGCTTCTAGTAAACCATATCATCTGCAAAGTCAAAGGGTAAGTTGAATAGGGTTTTGCAGGAGCATAAAACCAAGTCTACTGCTATACAACATTTTAATAAATGACCTGATGATAGAATAAAGTATTGTATTAAATTTGCAAATGACACCAAGCTGGGAAGGAGGGCAAGGTTAGAATTCAAAAAAATCTTGCCAAATTGGAATTATATTACAGAAAGAAAATGAAACAAAACACTTGTCATTAGGGACAAATGCAAGGTATGCAGACACAGAGGAGTAATTACTGTCTGGGTAGCACATCAGAAGGAAAGGGACTACAAGCTGAACATGAGTCAACAATGTTGTAGAGCTACAAGAAAAGCAAGAGGTGGGCTGTATAGACAAGAGGATGACCTATAAAACACATGGATGGAAAAATCCAAACATTGTGCTATAGGATGAAGCTCTGTGTCTAGCTAGAAAATACAGCTTTTGAAGAACAATTGAATTTACTTGTTTTTCCTAAAGGGATGGCTAAGCAGGGCCATTGCAGGTTTCTAAGTCATGAAATGCAGTGGTGAAGGGAATAATAATTTTTCTGTACCTGAAGGGGAAGACAAAAGATGGTGGCCAAAATATCAGCAGGGACACACCTTGGAGTATGGGAAGTAAAACATGGGATAGATGATCAGAGGAGGCAGTGAGGTCTTCAGCCTTGGAGGTTGCTAGGAGCAGGCTGGTTAAGCACTGATTGGTAATGACACAGATAGAGCTGACTCAGCTGTGGAGTGGGACAGGCAGGCTAGATGGTCTCCTGAGCTACCATCCTCCCATCCAGTTCTGCAAGCTGAAACTCACTGACATGGTAAAACCAACACTGGGAAATGGATGAGTTCAAAAATATTTTAAAAATGAGGCCATCCCACTTCAAAGACACTACAGCTTCACAACCCTTTTTCATGCCTGCCTGGAAACATTGGACAGCTGTACTGTGGGGAGATGGAGTTCTGTGACACCACTTGAAAGCGATTGCCAGAAAGCAAATTTTAATGCTTACAATCCAATGGCAGCAATAAAAAGTTTCTCTGTTAGTCTCTCTCTTCTCACTATTGCAATATAACCAGGAAAACATTTTTCCACGTCTTAGGTTGCAACATTTGACCTTAAGAAGAGAAGCAGTAATGAAAAAACATGGAATTTCATTTGTGTTGCTTTATGTCTTGGAACATGAAAAATACTAGCTATGTCAAAAGGACCTAGAAGAACACAGAAACCAGGTCTTTCAATAACTTCAGAGGCTGTCATCAAGCGTGACCACCATATAGGAAGTGTTCAGTGTGCTTTAGCTCCTTTCAAGTCCCATGCAGACTTCACCAAACAGCAACATCAACCTGAGGACTATGGGAAAAAAATGCAAGATCAAAATTAGCCCTGTGGATTCTGTGGTCACCAGATCCAGGTATTCATAGCTAGAGCTGTTCCCAGCACAGCTTTGACAGCTGGAGAGCTGCTGTCCCCAAAGACTTTGTTAGACAAGGCTCTCTCATGGTGTGAAAGACTGAGAGGGTAACGTTTTCATGAGTAAGTCCCAGTAGAGCATCTTTTGGGCCATGTCGATGTGATATGTGATGTGTGATGCATGATACGTAGTGAAACGCCTCTCAGCAAAGACTGAAGATTTCCTAGTACGTTATACCACAGAAGACTGCTACAATGTGGATGAAAGAGATTTTCTCTCTTTCTGCCTACAACTAGTTTCAGTGTCAGCAGAACCAGTGAATAAAAATCCTGCACAGGAAGGTATTGCCAAAGTGGTCAACATACTAAAGGTCCAATAGGTTTATAAAGCTGCATGAGCAGGATTTTACTTTTAAGATTTCTGGGCTGAAAAGGCATGCAAAGCCCTGGAATGCTTTCATTGCAACCAGATGGTAAACTAGGCAGGGGAAATGTCAAGTGGGAAACAGTTAAGAGACTGAGGTCAAATATTAATCACTGAGGTGGTAACATCTGGATGTTTAGTAAGCTTATGTAGGAAGAAATGAAGAGGTCTCTCAGAGGGAGTGCTCATTTTCAAGTTAAAAAACTACATAGATGATGGAAAAACTTGTTCACTTCTTACAATGACAAAATCAAGCAAGCTCTTGTCTGAATAACAATTCTTTTGATGATCAGCACCTTCTATATTTGAGTGTTAAAATATTCCATCTGTCTGATGATTAAGTTGATGAGGTTGAGAAATCAGTCTTTCAGCTCAATAATACATGAGATATCCTAGACCTTAATGTGGCGATCTCTTCCTTTTCTCCTGCTTCTTTTTAGAGCAGTGAAAGAAAAAAATGGCAATCTCTGTAGTGCCAGAATAGAGTTTAATCAATTTACAGCTGCTAATTGAAAGAGAGCTTATTTCACAATTTCTGTGATCAGAAGCATAAGGTGATATGAATAATTCTGGTTCTCCATTAGCACCAGCTTATCTTGCTGTTGACAGTAATAATGCCTTGACAGCCCTCACTCGGTACTTAGTACTTGAGAACATTTTTACCTAGTACATGACAATTCCTGTCAACTATATTCTCCTAATTCAAGGTGTACTGCAAATTATTTCATCAGTGTGAAGTCTTACAGTGATTAGTCTCAGTGTCAGACCAACAAAAAATGGAAACATGATGATCAGAACTGTGTAGTCTTCCAGGCATGTCTGGCATTTCTATTCCATGTAACTTTTTGAATTTGGCGATGAGGTTCCTCTCCTCCTTTCTGTGTAGGAGATGCTTTTTTTTTTTTTTTTTTTTTTTTTTTTCCCTTCTTTTATCTTGAGGTAAGTAAAAAAAAAAATCCTTGTAAAGGATATTATTTTCCTCTAACATATGGGATGCTAAACCAGAAATCACTCACCTAATCTGTCATGATAGATTTGGGAAGCCAAGAGGGACCAGAATCAGCCAGGTCTCTGAGGTCCCAAATAGTATTTAGTTTCCTAACTTCTTGCTGAGCACAATAGAAAATAAGTTGTTTAAATAACTTTTAAAATTTTTTTTTTTTTTTTTTTTTTTTTTTGTACAATCTCTAGACTTTTTTTGCAACCACATTCTAGGTAATGGAAGGATTACTTAAAATACGCTTTTATACTAACACATATATCGTCTGCAAAGAGCCTGCTACTAATTATTTGGAGAGTGGTAACACTATCAGACAACAAATTCCTTACTTGCTATCTCAGTTAAAATAACCCCCTTCTCCCATTGAAAGTAAATGGACTATCCAAAAGAAAGAAATATATCTCTGATGAACAATTTTAAGGCTCCTCTTGCATATGCTACATTTCTTGATAGCTACCTGAAGGTGAAGTCCTTACATGTAATACATAGAAATGAGTAGAAAGACAGAATGATGAAGAGATAGAAATTTCTCTAAGTAACTGGAAAGAGAAGGGAAGGAAACATTTTGTTGTCTTGAAGTTGATTTGAAGCAGTTTTTGAAATGTCTTATGCTTTAATAATATGGCTGGGGGAGTGGGGAGTTTTTGCCTAGAATAAAACTGGAAGAATGATTCACCATGTCTGCAACTGTTCCTTGATCCCAGTTAAGTTTGACACCACTAACACCTATGAGTCAGAGGAGGCTCCTTGGGATGGGCTTTGCCTGCCCTGTTTTGAGCCTGTTACAGTAGGATTTTTACCCAGTGCTGGAAATTGGCTTCCAGCATTGCCTGTGTCAGTTTTTCCTACCCACTATCAAATATCACCAACCTAAGAGCAACCAAATACCAACCTCCTTAAGAGCAGGGATCTATTACTATATCTCATGAATTCTGCAATACAGCTGTAACAGTCTATACGTTATTGTTTACGTCCAGGACCTTGATACCATTTATCACCTCTCTTTAACCATGATAATGGATATTCTCATAGGGACTTTGACATGATGTTGAAGACGAATGTCTGGACTAGTCAACATAGCCTAAAAAAGGACAGCATACATACCAGACAAGGCCTGGGAAGGATTTGCGTGCCATGCTTGAGGATCCTTTGTTCTCTTTATATTTAATGTGCTCTGTGCTTAGGCTTAGGCAACAATTCTGTTTCTAAAGAGATATAATGTAATTCTGAGATCTGGCAAAGTAGAAAACAAGGGAGTTCTTCCATATATGATTCCACGTTTTTCACATCTTACAATATGTCTTTCAATGTCTTGTTAAGATCCAAGATAGCTCAGCCTCTAAGCAATTGTTCAGCTTTGGCCTACAACTCCCTAGGCAACTGTTACAACATTTAAGTTTTTGGCTTATGAGCAGGTTTCTATCTTCTGGAGCCATTTTCCAAAAAATGTGATAAGCAAATAGTAATGGGAATACTTGGAAGCATATTTGATAGATGTACTTGCTACATTTATCTGGAATTAGAATGTTTTACAGTAGTCCTCGTGATTTATTTTATTCCTATACCTAAACCTAGTTTTGTGTTTTGTTTTTATTTTGTTTCCTTTTTGGGGTAGAGGTGGGGGTGGCTTGTTAATGACTGTCTTACTAAGCATTCTTCTATACACAGCAGTAGGATTTAAGGCTGGATATTCTGCAAAGTGAAACAATTGGTAACAGCCACTTTTCTACAGATTTAAGTATCAGCCACCATCTCCCATCAAGTTATTTTATAAAAACAGCACAAAGTCTCCTTATTAACAGATAAACATTACCAAATAACATTAGCAAATAATTCAATTTATGTGGAAGCAGGATCAGTTTAAACTATTTGCCAATAGTCACAGCAAGTCAGCAACAGGTTTGGTATGGAAGGCAGATTTTTATGTAAAAGCAAGTGTGGATGTGTCTTCCAGATTTCACTTCAAAGTATTCATTGCAACATGAAATATTGGACAATGTTAACAGATAGTCCGGATAAGAAAAATAACAAGGTTTCAGACAAATCTGTGTCTGTTGTGCTTATGTACAATATATTAATTGTAACAAATTGACACCTAAACTAAGACCAGCTTTGGGAATACGTGCTCAGAGCACACAGATGAGTAAGGCATTTGGGAGGCATTCAGTGGATGGTCAAACAATTCTGCAAAGCTATTCAGAGGGAATATTATCAGCTAAAATTTTTACTTTGCTAAAGGTGATGAGTAGTTTTCCATGTTACTCAGTCTTAGTAAGCAATCTCCACAGTGATATTACCTGGAAAAGCAACGATTAAGAGGTTAGCTAACATCCATGTCAATCATATATAGTCATTATTGTTGGTGGTGACCATGGGTTTATTGTGTAGAGGGATGATTTTATTCCTCATTTATTTGCTTCAGACCGAATTACTGCAATGTTACTTCGTACACGCTTACATCTGACACTTTTTTCTGAAGCCAAAAGCAGTATGGGATTCAGGTCACAACTGCTTACTGAAGGCTACATCTTTCCAAGGTCCATCATGCCCATGTGTCTGGAATTGAAACACTCATCTATTAAATGCTGAGTAGGGTTTTGTCATATTGAGTTTTGTTCATAAAGCCTTTAATGGGGCTGGAACTTATTTATCTTGGTCTGTATCTCTTCCTGTGCCATGTGGTTTACAGTTATGGTCAGAGTTGGATTCCTATTCACTGATAGTGTATATAGCTTTCTTTTGGAGAAAGGGAAAAAAATCTACTGACATTTGGCTTTCTGGCTTTTCTGAATATACACAACAATTCTGTTTCATCCGACTTCAAGATATGCACTGATTTTTTAGCTGTTGTTCCTTTGATTTATTGGTGACTGGACAAAAACAGAGTTTCCGGAATTGATTATTTGTTTTTGAAAAAAAAAAAAAGGAGCATCAACAGGAAAAAAGATATTTATGAAATGTTTACTTAAAAGCTTTATATTTGTCTTTGTTGCTTTTAATTGCCTTCAGAATTTATGATCTTAAATCCTGATGTTGAGCACATCCTGCATGAGCTTATGCTGCCCTTGAACTTCTATCATGTCTTCAAAAAGGAGGGAAAAGTACATTGGTTACAACAGTCATGCTCTTTTTCATTCAACAACTCGAAAAAAAGTTTTAAAACTGTAAATACATTTTTATTTTAAAAATGTGCAAAAATGATTCCCATCTTGTCTGCTCACCACTGGCAGATGTTACACTACAAGCTCAAATTCTCTTTACAGCTCCCTAGGATTAGAACTGTAAATGATTATATCCTTACCAGATCATAATCATGGGAGAAAAACAGAGGTCATATTCAGAAAAAATAGTTCCTGCACTGCAGTCTGGGATTTATAGCCTTCTTCAAACCTGTTCAAACCTCCTGCCCATCTGTCTACTCCTCTAGAGTTTTCAGAGTAAAAGACTGGGTCCAGAAACATTTCCACTAGTCTTATACTGAGGTTTGTCTTTAAACAGTAACCTGTAACTTGGAATCTCTTAAAAGTAATGCTGACTTTGGGACATATCATACCAGCTGAGGAGCAGCATAGGCTGAAAGACCTAGTTGTTCATCTCCTTCTTGCAAGGAGCAGAAATATAGACCAGTAAATATTTCCAGGCTGCTACCACTCTTTAATTTGACAGACAGCTTCTGTGATTACAGAAATACCCATGGCCCAGCTTTCCTTAAAATCCTGCTTCTCATTTGAGATTGTATACTTCTACATGAGAGACTCTTTCTAATTGCCCAGAGAAGCTGTGGATGCCCCATCCCTGGAGATGTTCAACGCCAGGCTGGATGGGGCTTTGGGCAACCTGGTCTGGTGGGAGGTGTCCCTGCCGTAGGCAGGGGGTTTGGAACAGAGTGATCTTTAAGGCCCCTTCCAACCCAAACCATTCTGTGATTCTATGATTCTAATTATATTTGAATTTAACTTTTCTGTCAATACCCACTCTTAACTTGCTCCATCAGTGCACAAACACTTTCCTGCAGGCCAGACTTTCTCCCTGGAAACATTAAAAAAAACATTATTGTGACATCCCATTTGTTCTTTGGATTTCTTAAATCTGGAATTTGAATTTCCATTTGCAATTAAGCAAGGCAGATTAGAATAATTCAAAGAGGATCATAAGGCTTTCCTAACCTCAGGAGAATGAGAGAGAAGAGAGAGAATAGATTCGTGTGGCATTGCCTTAAATTATTCTGAGGTATTACTTTGGGATAAGGTCTTTTAACATTTAAGGTAGGTTTTCTAGTGCTGTAGTTACTGCTCTCTAAGGTTGCACTGTTATAACTTATTTGCAGGGAGTTTTGGATGCCTTCATATTAAAATATTGTTTTTGTTACAACAAAAGGCCTCATGTGACTGTTAAATCTTTAGGAAAGAAGTTCAACAAAATTGTTTGTTTTCAAAGGGTATGTAAAAATAAAATATTATGAAATGGCTATTTGGTAGGAATTTAAAAATACTTCTGCCAAGAAAAAAAATGCTTTTGGAAGCTGATGGCAAGGTCAATACTTAAAGCTTTTATTCTTCAACTTTTTTAACTAAGTCTTTTCAGTACATACAAAGATACCCTATCATTAACCATCCTCTCTGATGTTCCTGCTGCATTGTCTCTCATAAATCCAAAGAACAGTTGTAAGACTCCATAAAGGAGGACAAAATTTTAATAAGCCAGAAATGATATAAAAGAGCTGGAGGTGAAACATTTACTCCATCAGAGGGTCTGATATTTCAAAAATAGATAGCCTTTTAAATGACACACAAGAATTTCCCTCCAGACCGGTCTTGTGAAATGTAGTGGCTTTGTCTCTGTTGTGGTGTGGGTTGGAAGTCTTTTTATTTATTTATTTATTTTTAATTTTTAGTTCTCATCCAATTATTTTTTAAATGCAGTTTCATATTTGTTGTTTACATTTCCTCTGTGGCAGTAACAATACAGTGATTTCTCTATCCTCATTACAAAATAATAATAATAATAATAAAAGGTTTTAGGAAAGGACATTCAGCTATGGTTAATGTTTGCTGTTAGCTTACCTGTAAATTTTCTTTCCTCCATAATGAAAGCCATCAAAAGGACTATATTTTATCCATCAGTATTTCTCCTTTTCATCTGTTGACAGGTACAGTCATTGAAGGCTACTCTAGAGGGCTGAGAGTATACATATTAATACCAGCCCCTTATGGCCAGTAGATGAGAGGAAAAAGGACTCCTTCATGAGGAGGCATTAGAAGGTGCAAACCACTACAGGTGTTTAGCATTTCCCTTTTCTTTCAAAAATGTGTGTTAATGATTTAATTAAAGTGGTACTGGCAGAGTGGATTCTACCTGAATTTCTGTAAGGACTAGTATCATTCTTCCCATCCAGCAAGGAATTCCTCCACCTAGGGCTTTTAAAACAATGCTGAATACTCAAATGTTTTGTTGCAAATCAGTAAATAACTATCTGCAGCCATAGCATAATGCTGCATAATGTTGAGTGCCATTGTACTGAAGAGCTTAAGTGCTTGTTATAAAATTTCAATATTTATTTTAAATACAAGAAGGGTTCAGAGGAAAAGTAAGCATGAGTACTAAGGTGCTGAGGAGTAGCTTGTAGTTTCTTGCCTGCCTGAGGATGGCAGAGCTACCCTGGCCTGGAAGGTTAGGTTTATTCTCATGCATTGTACAGTATGGCAATTTGTGTCTGGAAACTTCTTAGGTTTTTGGAGGAAGTGAAAAATAAATTTGAGGAGAATGCTTGGTCTCCCTAATTATACACCCAGGTGCTTTACTTAGTTCAGAGGTGGGTGAACACTCACTTCAGCTAGAGCAAAATACTTCCATATTAAATTATTGGTTATGAATTCAGAATGGGAATTTACATCAGTCACTGAAGTTATGTTTAGAGAAACTGCTTAAGTTTAAAACTAAAATTCACCTGACTTTTCCAAGTCTCTGTTCTCTATATTCTTGGGAATTACATCTTTCTGGATCCTTTCTCTCTCTCTCTCTCTGGCTGTCTCTGGCTATCCATCAACTTCAAAAGTTTGAATAATAACGTAATAGCAGCTTTTACAGCTTGGATTCAGGTAACACTCTCAAGTGAGAAAAATCTGTAGAGGCACTGAGAAGTAGAGCCATTCATACCTCTGTATCAACTCAGTATTGTTTTTTCTTTAACTGCTATTGTCATTAAAGAAGTAAATCATTTTCTCCAGTCTAAGCCACAAGCTTTTCTGCTTCACTGTGTCAGAAACTGGAGTACTTGCTACAGAACATTGAAATTTTAGTTCTAGAGGCTGTTGCTCAGTCTAAATGGCAGTGAAAAGAGGTCAAGTAAATTAAAATTATTTTCCTCAGTGATCTGAATGGAGTCAATTCTGATGACTGAACTTTGTGATATTTTGGAAATGTCAATTGAATTTAGAAGACCTTGCTTTATAGTGACATTTCTGAAAATGTAACTGGTACTATTGAGACTTATTTTCAGGATATTACATTGTTAAAGAGACTATAGTAGGAGACCATCAATTACTGTTCATTTTGCAATATAAGTCTGTCCACATGTGTGGCTTACCTTGCCATGTCTGAGGACTTTGTTGAAAATATCTCTTCAGTCCCTTATGAGTCAAAATAGGGATTTTCTTCTGTAATAAAACAGTATTTTATTCCTGAATTCACTTGAAAATTGCACAGCTTGGTTTCAAAAGAAAAATAGTAAATGTTGTGAAATGCCGATGAAAATGTAGGAAAGTTTTAAACCCTTCAAATTTTGTGGAACTATTTCATCATCTCTCTTTTTCTTACTACCCCTTTGTGCACACTTAGGGGAAATGGTGAAGGAGTCTGAGGTGCAAGATTCAACAGCCCAACCTTCATAACTCTCTTTGCTGTGCGATACTTCAGAACACTGTAAAGGTGTCAGAGAGAAACATTTTTGTACCTAGATACCCATGGAGTCAAGAAAAATAATGTGTTTCCCAAGACCTCAGGCCCTGGGAGTACATACCAGAACCAGAGGGCTACTCAGGGTGCCCTAGGGGGAGAGTAACCCATGGGGGCAATTGGATATTACATATCCAACAAAGTGGTATCTTGGCTGAGCTGGGCATGCAAAGCAGGCAAAGGGCAAAGATAATTGCTGTCCTCCACTTCATGGTCTGGCTAGAGAGTGGACAGAGCCAGGTTCTTTGAGATGCCCAGGGAAGGGCAAGGAAGCAATGGCTGAGAGATGCTGCAGAGGAAACACTGGTTGGATGTAAGGGAAAAAAATCACCATGGGAGTGCTGCAGCTGTGGATGAGGAAAAGCTCCATCCGTGGAGATGCTGAAGACACAACCAGCCATGGTCCTGAGCAACCTGGCCTCTCTTTGGAGGTAGTTCTGTGTTGAACACTGCTGAACTTGAGGAACAGCAGTGCTTCCTTTTAGCCTCAAATAACCCATGGATTTCTGTAGTGTTTGCACTGCATTGCACAGAGGAAGAAAGTAACCTGCACCTAGGCCCTCATGACAATAGGCTTTCTCCTGAAGCATCTTTCTTGTTGGCCTAAAGACTCAAACATAAGATATCCAGATAGTATAGAGATATAAAGAATGAATAAATCATTCTCACACCCTTACCATGCCAGATCCATAAGATGAAGGAAGAGAAACATCTACAAAATAAAAGTTGAGAACAGAAATCTCATTCAAATCCTCAGGTTATAGAAATTCTCCATAATGTTCTCTCATGAGAAAGTAGTTATTGTCTGAAAGGATTTAGTTTGTATCTTTAAGCCAGTCAGCATGCTTGACAACACTCAGTATTAAGAAGACAAAGGCTGTTGCTGTCTAAGCAGAACAGATTTGAGAAGTCCTCTTCCAATTGTTTATGGTATTATGGGTTTCATTGTCATTTAAGAGAAAGCTCTAGCTAGAAAACATTCACTGTATCTGTAATGATGATATTGTAATAATCTTAAATGAGTACAATTTACTAAAATCCTCAAAAATGTTCTACCATATTTTCTTTTTGCAAACTTCTTCCAAAAGTAACTCTGTCTTTACTAACTTTACATGCTCTATTCCTAGGAAAAAAAGTAATTGTAGTGAGACAGGAGGAAATAAAACCATTCATAAGAGAAGTGATGAACTTCTTCAAGCTGAAAATAGTCTGAAAAGAAGACAGGTAAATCCTTTCCTAAGCCATGGTATAAACAAAAGTCCCACTGTCTTTATATCTCATGCTAACATAAGACTTTATGAATATCAGTTGTCTATGAGATACTCAAACATAAAGGATCAGTTTTCTAAATTTGAAGTCCCACCTAGAAAGAAGATCATGCTTGGTAAAATTATGACGTAAAAGTAAATTTAAAAGCCTGGCTTTATGAAGGAGTCCATGAGTAATGACTTTTTATACTGCTTAGGCTTAAAATTCCTCAATAACATTGGTTAAAATGTTTTAAGTGCTAAATTACAAGTTAGCTTCCCAAAGTAATTCAAGGGGATGGCACAGTAGATTGAAAACCAAAGTTTTCATCTTTTCCTTGAGAGACTGGTCCAAAGCCAGTTGAAGCTAACCAGAGTGTTTCCAGTGAATTCGCTTGAGCTTTGGAAGATAAACAATATGTAAGTGCTTATGCCTTTTTAATCCCTTTCTGCTCCCATGCAGGATAAACAGAGAAATAAGAAACCAAGAGTGGACACAAACTTCTGATTGTTTGGTCTGACACGCAGAAGTGACACATGCTAAATATCCTATTTCAGCAATGTGGCTAATGATTCGTTCAGTCTAAAGACAAGTATCGATAGCCATCTTTCTTACTGGATAGACAGTCCAACATTTCAGGCCATTGTTCTTACAGAGGCATTGGGTCATCTTCCTGGAGGGCAAAATCCTTTCTTGGATCTGTCCCAAGACTTCTACAAGGAGGGCCAAACATCCTGAGGTGCATCAAGAACAGCACTGCTAGCTGGTTGAGGGAAGTGATTGTACTGCTCTACTATGTGCTGATGCAGCTTCACCTCGAGTACTGTGTGCAGTTTGGAAAGCATTCAAAGAAAGGCAACAAGGATGGTGAAGTTTCTAGAGGTGAAGATGTGTGAGGAATAGCTGAAATCACTTGGGGTGTTCAGCCTGGAGAAGAGCAGACTGAGGAGAGGCCTCATGGTGGCCTGCAGCTCCCTCATGAGGGGAGTGGAGCGGCAGTCGCTGAGCTCTGCTCTCTGGGGACAGTGACAGGACCTGAGGGAATGGCATGGAGCTGGGACAGGGGAGGGTCAGACTGGGTGTTAGGGAAAGGTTCTTCACCAAAAGGGTGGTTGGGCACTGGGACAGGTTGCCCAGGACAGTGGTCATGACACTAGGCCTGTCAGAGTTCAATAAGTGGTTGCACAATGCTGTCATACACATGGTCTGAGTTTTTGGGTTGTCCTTTGGGGACCCAGGAGTTGGACTTGATGATCCTTGTGGGTCCCTTCCAACTCAGGATAGTCTATGATTCTGTTTAAAATACCTGCAGAAGACATCTGCAATACACCTGGGCTTTAGTTTCTTACTGGTAGCTCTAGGTAACTACATGCTGAGTTTGAACTCTCAGCTTAGCTTTGCTAAGCCTGATCCCAGAATTTCCAAGTGCATAAACTACAGTCTTACATCTCAACATGTCAAAAGACTACCTGAAACTAAAAGATGTTTTAGATGCTCACTTGTCTCAAAGATACTGATATCACAGGACAGTCAGCCAGTTTTGTAGTTCTTTTATTTTTTCATTAAAAAAATGCGGTTATAGAGCAGGAAAGGTGGAGGAGGTGGAGTGGCTGCAGAAGGTCTGTAGGAGGACAGAAGCTCTAGAGAACCTGGTCTTTTACATCATGCCACTGCTGGGAGTGGAAAGGAGAGGCAAAAGTGTGGTCTGTCACTCCTGGGAGGCATCATTCTCATCCATACCCCAGACACTGTAACCTGCACCCCCTGCTCAGCCTGATGCATTTGTGCAGTATTTTGCATCTGAACATAGTGGGGTCATGCCTGCTCTAGGTGGCAGAGATTGAACTGTATGAAGCGAAGAATCTCCTGCTGAGTCTGCTAATTACTACATTTCCATAATAATTAGTTTTAAAAATGCATTACATTTTAAACTGTTTTTGCAGGACTAGTGGCTACCAGATCCCTAGGATTTTAGGAAAAAAAAAAAAAAGAGAAAGAAAGGAAAAAAATGAAAGAAAGAAGACCGAAATGTTGGACATCTGCATCCTGTAACAGAAAATATGTAAGTTTAAAACTGCACTCCTGTCTGCTCTTGCTCCAAGTAATGATGCACAGACCTGTAGAAATGAGAGTGTTTCCCAACAGATTTCTGGGGATTTAGATGAAGTTCAGTGGCAGTCTTGGCAATAGATGCTCTGACATAGTTGAATAATTGATGAAAACGTCTGCTATGAAATGATGAGCTAGGCACTGAAAGACACCTCCTGATCTTGCTTGTTTCATTAGAAACACTTGCAGAAACCAAACCTGAGCCCTCCCCACCACTTGATACTGAACTAATTGCCTCTTGCCTCGCATGACAAACTTCTCCCCCATTGCTTAATGCAAAATTGCTGACTTGGCTCCTTTTCCACCACTCTGCTCTTCAGTTTTAACCGAGATCTGAGTGCAATCGTTTTGAGGTCGCCAGCGTGCATGCTCACTCTAACGTTTCAGTATAGTACCATTTGATTTGTATGCACAATCTCTAAATATTAAATGTGACTCCTAGTTCATTCTGATTTTTTGTTGTTGTTTTGTTACAGTATTTTAAATATTTATTTATTTATGTATTTATTTTGAGGGAATCCTAAGCCTGGCACCTCAGCTGCAATGCTGTGAATGTTTATGATAAACTTCACTTCCCTAGCCCCCAAACCCACTCACTCCCTAAAAAGCCCAGACCATTACAGACTTATGCTGGTGGGCAAACCTGGAAAAAAAATGTTTGGGAGTACAAAGCCACATACACAATGAAGAACAACTAACTTACAGAGCGATAGTATAATTATGGTGTTTCATTTATTATTATTATTATTATTATTTTAACTTGGCTGTTGGAGAGTTGGAAGTCTTAGAACTAGCTACAGTCTAGTTTTGCCTAATGAGAAAGGTTAAGGTGTGGGACACAGAGAATCTTTTAGATTGGAAAAGACCTTCGAGATCATCAAGTCCAACAGTCTGATGTGGAAAAGTTGGGCCACAGCTACTGGGACTGGAAAGTTGGCCATAACCAAGATGGTTTCTGGGCAAATACCTCTTATGGGTTTCCTGTCCTTGAGTCAAATCTAGATAAAAAATCTTCTGAAAAAAAAAAAAATCTAATAAAAAGGGGCCTTTTTCTGAAATTTACAGGTAGAAAAATTCACATATCAGATTCAGAGAATTCAATTTTTTTTTTCAAATTTTGTTTTCAGTGGATATAGGCTTATTAGGACCTTGATATAGTTCATGTAGTGTTCAATAAGCAGCTCTCATAAAATAAAACGGCCCTTTTACAATGCAAATTCACTTCTTGCAAAAGTTCTTTTTAAAACCACTAAAAGTATTCAAAACATGACTTGTCATTCCTCATCAGAAGCTTCAAAACACACTGAAATGGTGGACATTTAGAACTTTTTTTTTTCTTTTTTTTTTTTTTTTTTTTTGGGGGGGGGGTATCTGGGACAACTGTGTCTGTTTCACCTCCCATAGTGATCTCAGTGGACAACACGAGGGCTTCTCCCTGCTCCAGGAAGCCTGCTGGTTTGCCCACAGAGGTTCGGCTGGGTGTCAGTATCTACTCCCAGCTGCATGCCCCATTTGATGGAGACACGTGGCAAATGCCCTCATGCTGCATGGCAGGATCCAGACATCACTGCACAGAGATTGGTCCTCCTTCAATAGCACTTCCTTAAATAGCAGCTACCTATCAGTCATGGTCTTTTAAGCCAGCTTTCCAGGAAGACAAAAGGTCTCTCACCACTGAAGAAAACTGACAATAATCAACACTGGGCACATGGACAGAGGAATGCTGTCTGGGCAAAATACAAAAGGCAGCAATAAGACATCCTGCTGCTGTAAAGTGTTCCCATCCAGTCTTGTGGAAGCCAGCCTACAGCCAGAGAAGCCTGTCTGTGAAAGAGATGGAAAATTTCACAAAGTGAGAAATGTTTGAATCTTATGCCCACCAGAGCAGAGTGATAAGCATCAGTCCTGCACATAGCTGGGGATGTTGGTGGTGGGAATTGTCTTAAGTTTCCATTATGGTCCTGGGAAAAAGGTATTGGGACTGTGTGGTGCAACCATGGGGTGCTGGCAGGGGCCATCAGCTACTAGCCTTTCTCCCTTCACTTGTCTCAGGAGCCTGCAGGGCTGCACAGTGACTTGGTACATGGGAAGCAGAGTGCCTTTGGGGAAACAAACCAGATTTAATCATAACATCTTCCTAGAGGGAGCACTCAAGTCCACTTGGCCATCTCCTCATCTTGCCCCAGTGGGAGCTATGCTGTGTCTTGTAGGACCCCTCTGGCACAGTAAATCCCACATCACCAGGTAAGTCCAGGAAAAGCAAATTCCCTTTGGGAAACCTTGTCTACATTAGCTTGCAGGAATGTCTGACTGTGAGTTGCAAGAAACATCAGCAAGTAAACTTACACTTTAATTTTATGTGGTGTAAGCCACTCTCATTGTATCTAGGAACAATTTTTCTTGATGTTTGAATGGCTCGGGCTGGCAAAACAACCTCAATGGCTGACATTTGGCGCTTCATATATTTTCCATCCAAGGAAGCTGGGGCTGGCCAAGTACTCCTCCCTGTTGTGCAGACTCACAATGTGCTGAGGAAGTTCCATGAGTAGCTGCATGAAGGTGGGAAGGCAGCAGGGGGCAGGGGAAACCTTGGCTGCCTGTTTCACTGCTCCTCAAATGGCTCCCATCATCCAGGAAGAGACACTGTGCAGGAAACCTCTCTCTGTGTCCACAGCCTGGTTGGAGACCTTTCTACTCCAGCCCAATATGTTATGGTTCTTTATTTGGATGCAGTTTCTGTCCCACCCCCTCACCACTGGTGATGACAACCCCCAGATTTGTCCCTGAAGCAGCGTACCTGACTGTGTGAAAAAGGACAACTGTCTGCTGTGGAAAGAGCAGCAGACTGGGCTATGGATACTGACCCTGTCTGCAGCTGAGGGTTCTGTTGATGGAGGAGTCTCCGTCTAGCCCTCAGTGATGCTCCTGCCTTCCAGAGGTGGCTGGCAGATGTTGCTGATGTTTTTGGCTGCCCTGAGTGTCCCTTGTTCAGGCCCTGAAGAGAATTATCTCCTCTGCCAAGAGACTTTTTTTTTTTTTTAAATGAAAAAAAAAAAAAAAAGAATTAGACTTACATTTAAAACAAAACAGTTCGGAAAATATGTTGCTTAAAGTCAACCCCCATTTAAAAAAATTAGTTCAAGATGTTGTCACTTCCCGAGCCAGAAGACATTGGGAGCACAATGCAGGAAGCCCGCTTAGCCCTGGCACTCCCCTCGGACAGGGACAAGTTATTGTAGCGTGGGTGAGATAAAAAAGGCTTTGAGCACCCAGACATTTTCCTTTGGCTGTGTAACCCTGTATGTGCCCTGCACTGAGCAGGGGGATGGAAAAAAGTTCATGGTCCTTTCTTGGCTATACCTCTATGAGCTCACCTGTTTTGGACAAATTAGAAGCAGCAACATGTACCTATTTTCTGCCACGTCACCAGTGGGACATGATGGAAGATGGATGTTATGGACACCCTTCAGCACCCCAGCTAAGGGTTGGGCAGGCTCACAGCCAGTCTCTGGCTTACTGCAGTGAGAGAAGCCCTGCTGCAGCATCACAGAAAAGCAGTGCTGCAAAAGAACACCGTGACACTGTGTTGGACGCTTGCATTGTTGTCCTAAAGCATGGCAAAAGGTATCTGGGAGAGCTGATGGAGGAAGGCAGCAGCATGGTGCAAAGAATGGAGCAACTGTAGGACTGTCATGTAGAGATGCCAGTGGGATGTTGATGCCAAAGAATGCAATGAGAAAGTGACCGAACCACAAAAGACTTAGGAGTAACTAAATGTTTTAAGTAAGCAAGAACACTGCTCTGTACATGTCAGCACATGCTAAGAGCACTGAGACATAAAGTGCCCATTTATTATCTGTTATCACAAAGTATATCTTACAGTGTGACAGTGCAATCACATTCATGATTTATTTTAGAAAGGGGAAAAGAGATGAGAAATAGCTGTTTGTTTGTTTGTTTTTCTACTTACCATTTCAGGCCTAGATCCAAGTCTCTCTAAAGTCAATGGGCACCTTTCCAGTGCTTTCCTTAGGTTTCAGCACACATCCTGATTGCAGTAGAGCAACCTGGCATTGTTATATAGGCAGAAAAACCTCCATCACCTTTAATTAGTAGTAGATTTCAGTGCTAGAGAAACATAATTCATATCTGGGAATTGGCATATTACTTAGTAACTGTGCATTTGGAAGACTCCCTAGAACTGAACATCCCAATGAAAGGAGAAATGTAACCTGGCATCTGCAGAGTGTAAGGTGTTGCTTCAAAATGCCCTTTATTTTTATTTTCTTTTATTCATTTTTTTCATTTTTTTTTCCTTTCTTCTTCTTTTGGGTTATTTCTATAGCCTGCCCAACATTTCCTTTCCTTTTATCACAAGTTTATTATTTTGATGAGCCAATGCTCAGTGTGTACAATATGAACTCCAAGGTGAAATTTTTGGTAACAGTTTTAAGGCAACACAAATTATATTTTTCTTCTTTTGTTAACATTGCAGATATTTTCAGTATCTTGAAAGTTAAATATATGTTATTACAATATGAAATAAAGAGTTATATGACACAGGTGAAGAAGTGTAAGTTCCATTCTTAACACATATTTTAGTAGACAGAACCATGTGTTCATTAACTTAAGGAACTGTATAATTTAATAAGAAATTTTATTTGGTTATATTTCTAAAGAGAACTCAGAATTATTTATTCTCAATTTAGTCTGCATACATTTCTGAAGAATATCAAAAATTTAGTTTGAAAAGTTTAAAGAATCTTCTAAAATAGCTTTTAGATATAAAATATTATAGTATGAATTTGGATCTCCCAGGATCCTCCAAGGACAGTATTTCCTACTTTTAGGTTTATCAGAGTCTTGACGGTAGTTTTTGAAAGTGAGTGTCACAAGTTAAGTTTCAAGTTAATTTGCTGGCATTTGATTTTTATTTTATTTATTTATTTATTTATTTTTCAGGAGTGAACATTTAAGAAACTACTGTGTTTGAAATTATCTTATTATGTACTTAAACAAGAACTTAAGAATCTCAATTTTGAGATTTGGGTGACATCTCTTTGGTTTCATTTAACTTTTTTTTTTAAATATTATTGGCTTCACAGTAATGAAATATGTATCTATGCACAGATAAGGTTTAATTTCATAAAGTTATTTGAACAACACAGGTGTTTTCCCCTCTCACTTAGAGGCAATGCATGACAGAGATTTGCAAATATTATTTGCCTCCTCAGCTTTTGTTAGAAAAGGAAACAGTCAGTCATTTTTCTCACTGAAGTAGAAATCATCTTATTTTATCCTCAATTGTAGGAATATTTGCTCCATATTTAAGTGAATGAAAACCCTGGCTATGGACTACAAGGTTTTAATTGCAGTCAGGTAATAATGATACTACTATCCTAAGAAAACAGTTATGTGATAAAGGATGGAAACAAAAGATCTAGAAAATGAATCACTACACAATGTAGGATTTTATCGCTATCCAAAGGGAAAATCATAGCAAATGTTGCTAAAATATGCAGTATGAGGCAATAATACTTGCACCAAAAAAAATGAGCTTGGGTGCCTAAATCTGGGAACTTTGGGCATCCAATACCTTTAGCAGTAAATGGAAAAGAGAGACAAGATTCTTGTGGTCCAAGGGAGATGTCACTAAAGTTGCTTGTGTTGCATGCAACTAGATGAAGAGATTCCTTTTTAGTCAATGCAGGTTTCAAACAGGCATTCTGA
Source organism: Heteronetta atricapilla (assembly GCA_011075105.1). Lineage (NCBI taxonomy): Eukaryota > Metazoa > Chordata > Aves > Anseriformes > Anatidae > Heteronetta > Heteronetta atricapilla. The sequence goes on along the minus strand of CM021732.1, from coordinate 63,743,866 downwards.
GAGACTAATTTATCTCTCCATAAAGCAGACTACTCACCTAGGTCATATAGCTCACTCCATAAAGTAACTCTTCTTATTCATTGCCTCCAAAGTGAACTGAGGTTGTACAATGAATCCTACCAAAACTGTCCAGACTGTGTGTGTAGCTTTGAAAATATCAGAGCAATTTTTAATTGAGAGACCTAAATCTATGACTCTTCCCCTCCATTATTATTTTTTTTTTACAGATGCTAAATTTAAAAATTCTTGCAGATCTGAAATATTTGTTTATTTTCATAAGAGAGATATAAAATGAGTCAAGAAGTCTTTGACCTAAATGCCTGCTTGTTTGCATAGGTTTTCTCCAGGAAACAAAACTAAAAATAATTGTGCTTAAGGTTCTTTTTCAAACTACATGCTACTTTCCAAATTAAATGCCAGAAGAATTTCTAATCAGTTTTACATTTCTATTGCTTGCGGTTGCTTTGCCCTATCTTTCATAAGCACATCTGTACTGTGCATTTCTCTAATAAAAATAAAAATAAGTTCTGATCAAGGTTTCTTCCTAAATCAAAAATATAGGCAAAAAACATCAGAAAAGAAGAGGTAAGAATAATTTCTAACACTACAAAATCATTCAGGACATAAATAACAAGGTGATTTGGATTCTTAGTGTTTACTGTGAATGTAAAACTGATAGAAACAAAATTAAAATGCCAGAAAGTTGAAGGTTGTTAAGAACTGGGAAAAGCAATCAGAATTTAGAGGTTGGAAATGGGGTATAAAACAGGTAAAAGCTGTGCTAGCTCTGAAGAAATAAAGGTCAGGAACAAAACTTGCTGAGTTTACGCCAGAGAAATACTTGTTTGAACAAATCATTCCATGAAATCTATTGCATGTCTGTATGCCAACAGCTTTCACAAAGGCAAGATATCACAGCAGGAAATTTTCCTGCTTGCCCCATGCAATTAAATATGCCATATTTTAGATATCCACTTCAGACTGAGATGTGTCGTGCCAGGTGCCACAAAACCAAAAACCAAACCAAACCAACCAACCAAAATAAAACAACAAACCAACAAATGGTGATACTTGCCCAAGGAGGTAAAGTATTGCTCCAGAGCTACCATAAAGGTCTCAGGTTAGTTCCTTTGGACTTGAATTAGAGGTGCCCATTCCCAGTTCTCTAGTTAGGATTTAGGCTCTTTTTTGTGTGTGTACATTTACACTGAATGGGTGCACAGCTCTTTATCATGATATTCTCATGTCAGTACAGGCTTTTCAGTGGCTTTTCTCAGTTTTGCTGTTCTGGTTCAGGTCTTCCTCTGGTGTCTTTAAAAACATCCTTGTGGCTGGAATTTTGATTCTCTCCAGACATTTCCCCTGAGTGGAAGAGGTGGTTCGGATTATTAACAAAGGATCCCACAAGCTGCTTCAAGAAGCAGAGATCTCTTGGATTTGCACACACACCAGTACATGCACTACACTTTGGAAAGCCAAGAATTGATTATTCTGTTTTATTGCCTTGGGACTAGCTCCTGGGGAGCTCCAGATGCAGAGGTTAGACCTGTAGGGTCTGAGCAACAAAGAAAATCAGATTTGTGCAGAGGGACAACTTGCATGGCTTCTGAGCCTTAACCTTGTAAGACATGTTGCATGGCAGAAAGCAGCTGTTTGTTCCCCTTTCTTTTTCACTAGGTCTGTGGCTTTAGTAACAGTGAGGACCACCCCTGAGTGGTCCTGCATGAGTTTGTTAGGGGATGCTGAGCTCCTGGCAGCCTCCTGCCAAGAGTTCATTAATTACAAGCAGTGCTGCCTCTGTGCTGCGCCAGCGTGTGGCTTCCAGGTCTTTGATGGCATGTGTTTATGCAACTGTGGGCAGCTCTGGCGTCTGCTGTGCCTTGCAGGGTGACAAGGAAATGACAGTAAATCTAGGAGCACACTCACCCACTGCTTGTGTGAAAACGTCCTGTTTTCATCATGCTGGAGAGGGGACAATGTCAGTGTTCAACGTCACGAGGAAACTTCAGTGGTGTCATGTCCCATGTCCCCCAGGGTGTTTGCCTGGACACAACAGCAAAGTTTAGGGGATTAGCGTTTTGTCTCAGGGAGCTGACCAACACGCCACTCTTTAGGTCAGTGAAAACTGAGATAAAATTCTGCAGGCTGTGTAACGGGGAGCTAATTTGGCCCGCAGAGCTCCCTTGCATCTCTAGCCCAGAAGAGCTGTCTGCCTGGATTTCACAAAGACCAAATGGTAGATAAGAGTCATCTGCTTGCTTGGTGCCAGCCAGCACAGTTCCCCTGGATGCCATGGACTGACAGTGGTTTGCACCATGCGAGGACCTGGGGCATCGTCTTTTGGGCCTCCTGATTGCTGTGAGTCATCTGCATTCCAACTGGAAAATAAACTCATTTTAAGACAGTATAAAAATGTAAAACTAGTGCTTAGTTTCTTGACTGCTAGCCCCAAACCTGGCCAAGGCAGCTATCTGTAATTTTAGAATGTCTCAAGAAGATTTATAGATCTAATGAAAACACTCTTCCATCTCCCTGGTGATTTAGCCTTCCACTTGCTTTTTAACTTTAGCCCATCTTTAGATCCAGTGGAAACAACACCAAAGTTAAACACAGAATGAGAATGAGTTCACACCATCTGCAAAGACTTCTCTTCTGGAAATGCTGTGTTTAACTTAGGAAGACCCCTATCAGGGCTGCGGGAGTTCAAACGAAAAGCTTTCTGTAATAAATGTATTTTAAGGGTGTATACAGTGATGCAAAGCATCACATTTGCTGATATCCTTGCCAGGATTCACTACAAAGGAACATGAAAATTGAAAAGAGATTTATGAGCAGATTTCAACGTTTTGTTGTTGTTGTTTGTTTGTTTGTTTGTTTTAAAAAATAGACTGAAACACAGTTTTGAATTAAAAGGAAAATATAGGAATAAGATTGGAGAAACTCAATGCAATGAAGAAAGCAGTGGTGCACTTTCAAACACAGTATTATAACCATTGTGTGTGAGATGAGTTGGTTTCTCAACAGCAGTTCTTATAACTGCTAAAGTAAATATCAACAGTAAAAATGATTAGTGCTTTTATACTTGGCAATTATATATGCTATCCTTACTGTTAATGTACATACAGGTATAACATTCATCTATCTATATATATATCTATATATATGTATATACACGTATAATATGTTGCTAAGGTTGTGGGCTGAGGTGTTCTCAACTGTACTCTGAAAAGGAATTGACCATTTCAGTACCATAAAATGAGAGGGTTACAATAAGCCTGTGAGTAAGGTAGCAAAATGCCTCATTCCCTTTCCGTCATTCAGAAAATGGAAGCAGTGTGATGGAGTAATAGGAAAAACAAAGTGGTATGAAAGAGCTTGAAGCAGAGGCCAGCCATGAGAGAGGTATAGAAGGAAGGACTTTTGACAGGAAAAAATAAGCTGAAACTTCAACAGGTGGCAGCTGAGCTCTGCAGGTATCACAGATAACTTGAAATAAAATACTGGGAGCTGCAGAGACAACAAGCCTGTGCTCTTCTGAGAACTGCATAAATTTAGGACACCGGGTTTTCTTCTTAGAGCTTTCCAGTCTTCCAGAAAGAAATTTTACAAGGGAGTATCAAAAACGGCGATGAATAATGAACAATTAGGGAGCCCAGATCATTGCCATATTGGACCTGGAACCAAAGATATTTGCTATTCTTCTTCATCAAGCTCCTTTGCGTTCATCTGAAGATTACAAAGCCCTGGAGGCTGCTGCTACTGAATGTTTTATTTCCAGTCTTAAATTGTCTGCTGGGATGTCATACTTGCTAGGAAAACATGTGGATGAATGTCTGATCTAATGCTGACTACTTTACTTCTGTTATGTAATGCTACTCAATGGTCAAGACTTACTTTACACTGTTACTCAATGAAATACAAGAACAGACCCCTTGCATACATTTTCCAAGATCAGTCTGTTATGAGGAAGATTTGAAAGTCAAACTAAATTGTCCATGGCTCCATACGTGCATAAACTCATATAATGTTTAAGCTTTCCAGAGAAATTTGGTAATGTGGTAGTTCCAGTGCTATCCACAGAAGGCTATATTAGAAGTCTATTACCCTTACAACTGGTGAAAAAGTTGTATTCTTGTGGTGAAAAAGTGTGTTCTTGAAGGCATTCTCAACCTTCCTTTTTGCAGCCCAGAGAAAGTTAGCCAAGTATGCTACTCTAGCAAACTGGTGATGGAACCATGTGTTTTTATATAGATGTATTTATTTACAAGCCTTTTCTTGCTCTCATGAGTCAAATAATGATGAAACCACGTTTTGCCTGAAATACCAAGGGTTTTTCAGCTCCAGAATCACTTTCAAGGCCATATATCAGAAAGATTTCAAGTGGTAACAGGACTTTATTTTATTTTTCTGAATCTGTTTCTGAATTCCATCTTCTGAGCTATTCAGAACAAGCCACAGCCAAAAAAGTACCCAGAAAAGTTATTCCAATCCTGCTTGAACAACCCTAGCAGCTCTAACATTTCTATTTACTGTGGATGGAAATATGAGCACTGCTCTTTTAACAGGTGTCTTGCATCTTAAGTTTATTGCTTCCATTTTTGAGTGGTGGAAAGGAGGTGACACAACCTGTTAACTTCACAAGTACTTTATAAGTGCTCATTTGCTGGTATTAAAATACTAGCTGCCTACTCAGATGGTTGTTGTAACAACAGTTGCAATATAGTTTAACACACACAACACAAAGAGCAGATGTTCATGGGAATCAACTCAATGTGCATGTGTTGCCAGGAGCAGGCTGATGCAATCCTCATTTCAGCTTGAAAAAACTATCACTTGAAGTCTGGCAAAGTAAAGACACAGAGCTACAAAAAGTCGCAAATCCTCTACGTCTTGTGCAGAGCCGTATGCTACAGAGACAGCACAAGGAGTACCCATTTCTGTCTCATTCACGCATCTCTTGTGACAAGGAATTAACAGCACAGCTAATATCCAGAACAAGAGCTCTGAATTCCACCTCTCCAGGCAAGTTTTCCCATAGAGTTTTTTCCAGTATCTTGAGTTATGGGGTTTTTATCTTCCTTGTGAATGTATTTCACCCAGGCACTGCAGAGAATGAAGATGCTGGTCTGTAAACATCATTCCTTCATAGGATGTACTTTGACCACAGTTCCTTACTGAAACCCACCATGTAGAATAACCCAAACAATGGGACTGCCTGGAGCTGACAGAAGGGATGTCATTTGAACCCAGCCTCCTTCAAATCAGAGACAGGCAGTGGGTCATCGCACAAGCAATACAGTAATTCTGAAAATATGTAACTGATATTTAAGGAAAAAAAATAAAGCCACACCTTTAAAATATTTACTTTTGCCAGAAACAGGAAAACAGATAACTGACCAATGAACAAAGAAGGCTCTCTCTACAACAAACTTAAAATTTTGAAGAATGTGATGTTTGCTTTTTTTTTGGGGGGGAGGGGGGAGTAAAGGTTTTTCACAAATGTTTTTATTTTGACATTAAAGAAAAAACTCCTGCACATGGTTTATAACTATTTTCTCTTGTGTTTATAAATTGTTTTTTCTTTTAGCCTTTGAGAAGAAAGGACTTGACCCATGCCATGTGTCACTTAGGATGTGAAAACTCAAGGTCTGTGGCAGCATGAATGTAATCCAAGTCATCACCGCCTCCCAAAGAGTAAGAATTTGAAAAATGAGGAGTAGTACTGATTGTATGCAGATGACCTGTGTGGTACTGCGCTGTATTTTCAAAAGTGTTACACATATCAATGACAATCATATTTCTTGCCTGAAAAAAAAATAAATTCTCTGGCCAGTTCTGCATGAAAACCACTCTCATGCATACATAGTCTGAGGGTGAAGCACCTTAAAGGAGCCAAGCTGGGGAAGAAAGCCATAAAGCATGGATAAAAGCAAGTTTAATGTCAAGAAACTCGGATTTGAGCAGGTGATAGACATGGTTTCATCTTTTTCATCTTAAGTAATAAGATTTAATTCAAAATGAAACCTGAATAGTTTTCCAGTACTTGCAATAGGTTTGCTACTGCTGGAAGGCTACTGACTGCTGGGAATTCATACTAGGAATGAGCCTGGATGTCCCTGCTGCAGCCAGAGAAATGTGGATTAAATAAAGACTCAAGTCTTTATTACTACTGGAGAAGAGGTTTAATCCCTTTCTTTCATGATCTTTTTTTGAAAGAGTAGTTTAGCAGCAGTATATTTCACATGTTTTATGGCATGGGAAGACTAGCAAATACATACTGGACATGACTTGGTTGTTATTTCCTACATGGATTGCGCCAGTTGACTTGTTTCACTGGCCATAAATGTGTCCTCTGTAATTCTGCCTTGTAGGAAAGCTAATGCTGGCTCCCAAATACAAACCTATTGCTGCTGCTCTTCTCTCAGGCCATGGCAGAAACCAATGCTGCAGCCAACAGACTGCCCCACTAGCCAGCCCTTCTCTGTGACAGAGCTAACGTTCACGAGACCATGCAGTGAGGAGAACTAGGGACATGATCTGGCTGAAAACAAATCCTTTTCCGGAGATAGGGATTATTTCGGCTGCCACAGCCTTGAAGAAAGTGAAAGCATAACCAGAGCCATAGGTTGGGATGGATGGTGCCAATAGACTGCAATGGAAATAATACAGGGTTTTAAAAACAAGTGAATGGAGGTTACAGCAGTGTGGTTGAAAGGTTGGTAATTTTCAAACCTAGAACATCTGGATCCATGCCCAAAGCTCAGTGAGGTAAACTACAACTCTTCCAAACTTTAAAAATAGTCCATTGCTACAATCACCGTGACATCACCTTTTCCGACTGAAACCCAGCTGCGCAACTCCTCTATTAAACACACCAATTGGCTGTGTTCCTATGGGATACAAAATGCACTTCAGTCATGTGGCAAAACTTTCATAGCTCATTTGTGCCCTTAACCTTTTTGAGAGCTATTTGTCTATCTCATTTTGTGGGAAGACTTTCAGATCTTATATAAAACCCTGACAAATCTCTTATTCATATAGGATTTAGTATTTTTAGTACTGAAACAGGAACAAGGTACTATTCTTGTCATTTTGTACATTTTTGAAAAAAATCATATGTACATTCAGACTATGTAAATAAAGGTATTTATACCACATACATTTGTTTGGTTGTGGTGGTGCCCAGGGTGAAAGAAAGGGTTTTGTTTCCTCTACATAACTTTTTTTACAGAGACATAGAGAGCTTGCATGATTTTCTCACCATCCTTCACTAATGTACCAATGACATTTGCTACTACACTGTTTATGATGAGGTCTGTATCTTGGAAAGAAGCAGTGAATTGTTTCATGTTCTTTACCTTATTTTTCCTTGCACTTAAATATATTTTTTCCTCTTTTGGTCTTAATTCCTGAGGTCTTTATGAAAACTGACTGTAGCCCTCTCAGTCTTTGTCTTGCTCATAGTCTTCTTTCCTTCCTCTAAAGGCCATCTGTGCCCCAAATCAACTGCTTAGCCTCTGTCTTCATCCTGGACTAATCTTTCTTGAACTAGATTAGTGAGAAATGTTCATCGTGCTACACGTGAGTTATCAGCAGTGCTTTGCACAATGCTTGCCCTTGCTACAGAAATATCATGCCTGATATATAAGAATACATTTGCTTGTATCATATTCCTGGCTTATAGTCACCATCTGATATACTTGTTAGAATTGAAGTTTATTCTCCAGGGGCATGAATAAAAATTACTTTTTTTTTTTTTTTTTAATGTTGTTGTTGTTGTTATGGTTTGTTGTTGTTTTTAATGAATTCTGCAGGTATTTAGAGAAGAGGAAGGTTGTTGTTCTAATGAACTAGCTGCGCAGGTGATTCCAAAAGCAACTGCCTCTATTTAACCTCTATGAGGTTATGCAGATACAAAGGAATTTTTGTTATTGTTGTTATTAATAATAATAATAACAATATAAGAGACTATGAAAAGCAATATTCTAGTACAGACTTGGTAATTACTCAGTTTGCAAAATTGGTGCAATTAGTGCAGAAAGTTGCCAGACTATTTCCATCTCAGGATTTTGATGTGAGCTCAGTGTGAAGAATGTGTCTAAAAATAGATCTGATAGATCAGCAGGAAGCATGAGGCTAAAGATCAATTTCCCTGCCCCCTTACCATGAGTGCCCTCTATCCAGAGGGCTTATAGGAAAAAGACAGTCTTTAAGTAGCAAGGATTTCAATATATATGGAATTAAACCTGTGGTTTGAGTTCTGCTTGAAAATAAAGTCAGTGCTCTTTAAAACCATGCTTTTCTCTTTGTGAAGGGCCCCAGAAAGCAAATGAATGCTGAAACAGCATATCCTGAAATAATTAGCTATAACTGTACTAATTGCATTCTTGTACTGTGCTGCATATAACAACAATCCAGACTGGAAGTAACAAATTCCTAGATAATTGCATGGACTGCCACCATCAAAAAAGAAATGTCACATCATTTAGCCAATGTAGATGGAAAATATTTTGGAAGTGCAGGTGTTATTTGGCTTTCTTCTTTCTTTATCAATCCCTTGGCTTTTTTTTTTTTTTAATTATTATTATTTATTTTTTTTTTAACTATAGCCATCAATTGCCAGATCTTGATTTTATATCTCATCCCAATGTTTTCCTATGAAATCCTATGGCTCAACAGGGTACTTCAGTGTGATGGTTTTCAGTACGAAGTGAGTGCTGTTTACAGCACTTGAGTGCAGCGCTTCTGCAAACACCCCTGGGTTCAGGTGGTCCAGAGTTCATTGCAGTGCTTGAAACACCTGACCAAACAGACACCACATATGCCTTCCTCCTCTAAAGCCTTTTGACAGCCACGTTTCAAGCAGCTGCTGTAGAAATAAAGAAGAAAGCTTTAAAAATGTATTGTGATTGGCCACTCTTGTATGGTGCTTTTGGCTGGCCGGGACACGACATGCTGGGGAGGCATTATCCAACATTTCCTTCTGCTCTTTAAAAAGATCCTCCAGAGAGGGTTATTTCATTAGTGAGAAACACATTTGACATCATGCGAGCACTGCTATAATATACACAATGTTAGCACCAATCTTTGAAGTGTAGCAGTGCTTTGCTTTCTGTGGCTTAGTTTTTGTGATTGCTTGTTTTGCAATTGCAGCTCCAGTGTCTCCTGTGATGGAAAAGGCAGCAGATGCATGGGTACTTGTCCTGCCTTGTTCCATTCTGGACTTCTCCCTCTGATTATTTCTCATAATGTTCCCCATAGGGACCATCTTTCCTTTTAATCCACATCTGTAAGAGTGAAACTGCTGGAAAAAAAATAATCCTAAGGGCAATATCATTTTGTCAGCATGAGCTAGCACAAGGTGGAAATTAAATGGAAGGGAGTTAGGCACTTTTAATGTCCAAATTCAGCAGCTCATTTAAGAAAACTTTTCTTGGAAAGAAAAGAACAGGGTCATACAGGATGACTGTTAATTTCTACTGACTAGATATGATTTCATGCTCAATCTATCCACTTCAATGGGAGGTGCAAATGCTTGGTACTTCCTTGAAGTGAGCCTGAAAGGTCAAATTCTCATTGGTGTAAAGGCCACCCAAAGCACCCTTCCTTCTGTGGGGCACCCAAAAACCTTGCACTGGTCCCCACATAGGCATTAGGCGCTGAGTGAACAGTGTCTATGTGAGAAAACCTCATAGGTACTCTCTCAGGGTGGTTGCGACTGGATTTTCATTGCCTGATGCTGATGTTTAGGAACCTTTCCACTTAGAATTCGTCCCCTATGTTGTTTCTACAAGCCCATATACAGAAGGATAGGCAAAGACAGATTGATGTCTTCTCCACACCCCCCTTTATTTAAGGAGGGGTTGACTGGTTTCTGGGTTACTAGTTTGTTAGAATACTTTAGCTTTGCCTATTTTCACTTATTTTTTCATCTTTCTCTTTTATTGCTGCTTTTCTCCCATTCTCACCTACGTAGGAGATGATCCTTATAGAACCCTAAGTGGGATTTCCAGTCTAGGATGCCTCTGCTGGCAGAAAACATGAAAATGTCACTGGTTTTGGTAAAATTTGTCCCGTGGTAAGGGATGCGGACTGTTGCTTATAGCCTGTTCTGTGTTCAAGCAAGCATATTTGACCAAAAATATCCAGGACACTGTAAAACATCATCTTTCTTGGTAATTTGCTGAATAGTGAGTGGACACACAGGTAAACAAATCCTATCACTTTGATAAGACAAGGTTTGTAGGAAGAAGCAATATCTTTCATTAGCACAGCTGGTATGGTTGGAAAAAGTAGCATATATTAGGCAAGAGTACAGCTTCCAGTCCACAAGAAAAGCAGAATCTTTCAAAGCAGAATGTTAGTTGGGAGTATTTATTCAGAGTTCAGTTCTTCTCACAAGATTTATTTCTTATGTTAATGATTTGAGAAAGTATTCTTAGCATTAAATGTTGATGATGCAAACTCATGATTTGCTCACCTGAGAAGATCGACTTGTAAACCAGAGAATTTATCAGCAAATAAACATACATTTTATTCAGTGAGATGGAGTTTCAGCTGGGTAAAATCATTTTACCAGTTAGGAATACAACATTGTCACTGATCTCCTTTGTCAATGGCATCTGGTGGCATGCAGCCACCTAGGTGTAATAACAACACAAAACTAAATGATATTCCAAAATTAGCGATTAATTTCATTTAAAAATTCCCTCATCTACTGCAAGTGCAAAGCTAAACAGTGTTTGTGGGCAGAAAGCAAAACACGGGGTACATGTAGAGCCTCATGAGGGTCCTGTGGCAGGCAAATAGGCAAATTTTCTGGTTTTCATAGCCATGTGGGCTTCACTTTGAGATCTTCCAAGAAATTACTGATTATTTCTAGCCTGTTCTGCTCAAAATTAAGGCATTTTTCCATCAAACAGCTTAACTGGATGGAAAAAAAATATTTTTAGCTGTCATCCAACGAAACAGCTTTGAAAGCACCTGCTTTCCTCTGAATTCTCCACTTTTCGTTTGAAAAGTATAAGTTCTAAGGCTGAAAGACTTTTTTATTGATACAGTTTTTGTTTCACTACAAGATTTTGGAACTTTTTGCACACTATTTCTTTAACTCAGAAGTCTACATTTTCTGTCTATAAGTTTTACATCATTTCTGTAGAAATGCATTGGGAGAAAGCATCTGTTTTTCTGTCCCTCTATTGAAACAACTGCTCAAGAGGGAGCCACAGTCATGCGTACAGGCTTCTGTTCATGTAGCACAAGATACTTTCATAAATTAATGCAATGCCCAGCAAAACCCCCACATCTGCTTTGGAGAGGTGTGGGGTATTGGTATAAATGCTCTTCCAGGGCCCCATCCCTAGACGTCTGTTCAACAGTATCATGGTACTTGGTAGGCACTCGGGCTACCAGTGACAGGCTCTCTGCTGTCAACCACCATGATTTCCAGTATTTTCACCATCTGTGTTCTTACTAGTGTATGATGCTAACAGTACCAAGGATATCTATTGCTACAGAAGCCTCGGCTGACAAGCGCTAAGTAGGAGATATAGCACCAATAAGGAAGGGCCGCTAGCTGGCACCAGGAGAGTGGTAAAAAAAAATGCAAGCTAGTCATCCGTGTCAAATTGCCCCAACAAATTAGCAGAAGCAGTTCTCAGATGAAGAAGAAAACAACCATCTGAAGCAAACACATCAAAAATGTGTTGAAACACAGAAGTGGGGCAGGGATGCCTGCACACATTTGCACACAGAGAGAGAAGTGGAGAAGGCCCTGTGCCCTGAGGCCCCTGCTTCTGCTCAGTAATGTGGGGACAGAGAGGGAACACTGAGGGACTGGCTGAGGAGCATTGTCCAGTGGGAGATGGGGGCCATGGGAATGTGTGCTCCAGTGAAAACGATACTGAATCCCTGGCCTGGCCTGCAGGACAATTTTAGCGTGGGGGTGAAACTCAACCTTCTCTTTGGTGTGACACCAATGCCAGCAACTCAGCTACTACTGTTTCAGGAACATCAGGGCTGTTTATCAGAGCTGGGCAAGCTTGGGAAAAAGCCCTGCAGGGTACAGAACAATCCTAGCAAATCTTCCTCTCCTTCCCCTTGGCCCAGCTTCATTGAAGCTTGTGCTGAGCCCAGTTAAAAGTGATAGCTGTGAGCTGAGCTCCTGAGCAGCAAATATACTCAGAGAGCACACAGGAGTGCACACATTCAAACACATGTATAACACACACATGATTTTGTCACGTGTGGGAAGGAAGGCGGTGGGGACCCTCCCTGACTTTGGCGTTGCTGTAGCAATGTCCACAGGCCTGTGTGGGCCCTGTTGTGTAAGGCAATGGTGTGGGCCTACGGTAGCAGTCAGGAAGACAAAAACAGGACCAAAACTGTGTTTCTTGTCCCACTTGGCAAAGCAGGAAGACGCTGAGCCTGAATCTGATTTCCATGGGTAGGGGGTTGTAGGGAGAGTAACTGTGTTGTCCTCTGAGGTGCTCAGAGGCTCCTTTTGGTGAGGGATATATATTCCTGCAGCTCAGCAGGCAGGTCAGCTGCCACTCCCTCAAACCTGAAAAATGCATTCTACTGGGCCTTTTGTCCTCACCTCAAATGAAATACTGCACTGTAACTACGTGCATTATTTCATTCAGCACACAGCTTCAGGCTTTCTGATGAAGGGGCCACAATGAACTGCATGAATCTTTGCCCTGGAGCATGTTAAATCAGTGTGTATTAATCAAGTTTGGAAGCAGTTTCATAGCAACCTCTTATCCTACATCTGTTGCTGTTTTCATAGGGATGATGGCTTTCAAAAGAGACCATGGGTCACTAAGACTGTCAGAAGAGACTGGATCAACAAATACCAGAAGTTTTAGTTTCTTTTAGGAGAAAGGATTAAGCACAGGAGTCAGCAGTGAGAGGTGGGCCTGGATGGCCTTTCAGGTGGTTCACAGGGACTGCTTCCTGAATTACAACCTTTCCCCCTTCCCCTTAAAGGAAGTAAATGTTCAGACATATTTAAACAGCCTTCAAAACTCAGTTAATCTGTTCATGTGCCTAAGTGCAGATATGAAGATTAAATTTGTATGTGACCAAGCCCATGCTGTACATGCAGTCTCCCGGAAGGATAACTAACAGAGACTTCAGTATCTTTACACTCAGGGGCCTCTAACTTTTTGGGTGGCATCTGGGTGAAGTTTTAAAAAATCTTTATCTCCCACAGTTAAGTATCAGCTGAAGGTTCCATTACATGCCTTTCTGCCATGTGGGAAAGCACTGCAGCTAACCTCAGGCACCAGCTTGTGACAAATGTGATGCAAGAGCCATTCCGAGGCCTCTCATCTGTCTGGATTTTAGGACACTGTCAATTGCTCCTAAGCCAAGGCTGCTCACACCATTGGTCACCTCAATGTGTTTCAGAGTGCCTTGTTTACATTTTGTTATGACTTACTTTGAGACTGGATTGTTGTATTTTTTCCTACAGGCTTCATGAAAGAGCCTGTTGGCATTTCCTGGTAAATGGCAATACTTCTCACAGTGCGCAGCATGGCTTGAGGCAGCAAAATCTGGCCCTAATACTTGAGTTAAGCAAACTGTTAAAATAGGAACTGAACCAAATGCCCAGATCTCCTCCTGAAACTCAAACTAAATCTGTTTTGAGGTTCAGGGATGTTTGGTTAACTTTAAATAAAACAATGCTGTATTTCTACACATCCTGCTTTCAGCTAAGCCTCCAAGCAGAAATACAAAAAAAAAAAAAAAAAAAAAAAAAAAGGCAGATCTATATTTGCACTGTTTCTGGCCCAGCTGAAACCGGGAAGCACTGGAAATCTCACAAAAACAGCTTTGTCTGAAAGACTATCCAACTCTGAGTTCCTGTTACTCTTACCTACTATAATGTATTTATTATACATTAATATACAATTTATTATACATTTTCCACCATGATAATTGTGAATCAAAAAATATCCCCAGACTACTAGACATAGGAAAGCCCCCTTTTTACTTACTGTAACAGCACAGTACTTACCTACTTTAAAGTCATTTTATGTCCATTCTTACTGAATCATTGGTATAGTCACATAAAGACAAAATGTTTCTTGAGGTACGTGACAACAAAGTGCAGCAAATGGTAACAAACCAGACCCAAGCATTTTGTGCATTGTATTTGGTTCATGGCTAATTTACAACAAGTAATCAAAAAATCTGTAATTTGTCATTTCTTTGACAACTCTCTTTATTGAATTTGCAGAGCATAAAGACAAAAACACCAGCATTGGTTTAGAGGTACATATTTAGCCATATAAAATCACCCTGGATGTCACTGCAACATTTTTAAAGCATTTCTGTGTAACAGACTTCTAATTCATTTTTAAAGGAACATTTAATATTATTGCTAGAAATTATATCACTGTCAGCAAAACGTAATACAAGCACTCTGATTACTCAGCTGTCTGCTCTACCACAACAAAGTAATCCCAAAAAATATGGTACCACAGCTTCATGTTTGCAAGCCAGATTTATTATGTCTTCCAGATTCCAGCAAGAAACAGATATTAAGAAATGCATGTTAATCATTGCCCTAATGAGAACAATCTGCAGTTGGTTTTTAGGTTGTCACAAAAATACAGAAGACCGGTACAGACTAAATGCATCTTAAATTCAAGGAAACACCCTCTTTTTTTCCACTAGCACATTTCAGTGAATGGTCTTTTCTGAGAGAAAATTTTTAATGAACTAACTAAATTTTAGTGTATATGTTTTCACTAGGCACAAGGCTAAAAAAATGCCTGACCACAACTGTAAAAGGAAAATAGCCACGGTACCACTTGTGTATGCATAAAAAGCTATGAGCTTATAAAACACTAAAAGCATACCCAGCATATCTCTTCCAGAGATGGTGAAAGCCTTTAGTTTTCCTCAGCTATGGTACTATCAGACTGTAGTAAATTGTGTATGCTTTTTATGCAAGACTTCCTATCATTGTCAACTTGGATAATTTTTCTTCACTAAATGTGCCCTGGAAAAGTACACTATTTGTGGGGAAGAGTCCAGCAGCCGCTAAGGAAGAAACAGAACTTGGTAGCTCTGCCCAAAACCACACCAAACCTCCCAGTGTTGCACTATTTTCAGCTAGACAACTTCTGGAACAAACTACTACCCAGCACGTGCAAGAGGACAGGAACCTGGCTTAAACATATTTTCAAATGATGCATAAAAAGCATGCCTAGACGTATAGAATGGGATAATTAATAACATTTGGTAAATGCACAAAATCCATCAACGTGCCATACTTTTGATTACCTGCAAGTGCATGCAGATTTGGTTTGAAATGTTTAAAGCAAAATACGTGCACTTCTTGCACTTTTCTGGTTATTTATTTCCCTTACAGAAACTTTCACTCTGCCCACCAGAAAAGGATGTGGAGGTGACAAAGTTTGAAATGCTGACTGAACAGCAAATATGGTAGTCATCAATAGAGGAGGTGCAAAGGAAAGCAACATTGGCACTTCAGCTTAGATCTCAGTGCCTTCCCATCACATCATACATAAGACATCTAAAACCTCTCTCTCCAATTCCTCCTTCCACCTGCTTGCACTGGTCACACAGCTTTGTCTTTCCCAACATTGTGAGGCACTATCCAAATGCTGATTTAGACTTTCCTAATTATGTACTAAGAACATTTTTTTTTTCCACTTCTGTATGAAATTTCAATGGTGTTTCCATACTCTTTGAGTATGGAAAGACTTTTGAAAATATTTACAAAACATTAAAGCCATTCAGAGTGCAGTACCTCTCAATCTTTTTGCATAGGTTAAAGCTAGCATTACCTCAAAAAGTGAGTGCTAAATAAAATATCATTGAAAAATGTCTAATAGTACCCTTCTAGAATACTTCACCAAAAGTGTAGTAAATGCAAGAAAACTTTGGCTTACTTTTTAGAGGTGTCCCTCTCCCTCCTTCCCTTCCTTTCATGCCCTTCTCCCAAGAAACAGAAAAGGATTTCTTTTTTGCATGTCAGCCAGCATTATGTGAATAGAACTACTCCAGCAGAAAGCAAAAAATCAGCTCAGACATTAGGCAACAAAACCAAGGGAATTAATTTCCTTACTTTTGATGTGCATTGTTTAAAATGGAATATTTTTTGGTCAGGGATGAGGTCTTACCGAGGACATATTTCCCCTTCCCTTGAGTCCCCAGAAGTAACAACAAAATCTAGTTTTTTCTTCATTATTGCCGTCTGCTTATGCTTCATCTTCTTGAAAAAATAAATAATAAAACCCTTGCAAAAGGAAAATCAGCCATAGTTTAAATAAATAGTATCTATAAATATTATCTTAGTGGTAACTATATAGTACTTCAAGTGCATCACTGAACAGATTAATTTGATGAAAGAGATCTTTTGTGTAACATATTTTATTCAGTTAAATGTTTATGTTCTCTTTCAAACGAAAACTTACAATTCCCAAAAGAGCAACAAGAAGCTTGAAAAATCAGGCTAGACGTCAGCAGTGGACTATTAATAACCATCCTCCTGGATAATATTTGTTTGCCTGGGGCAGCCAGTGTCCATAATCAGCATTCATCTTTCATTCTCCTTGTCTGGGCTGTTTGGCAGGTGCTGGGTGGGGTAAACACTGATGGGTCAGCAATACCTAGCTGTAGATCAAAAAAACGAGTGGAGGTTGTCACGCTGTAGTTCTTTGTATAGGTTTCCTGTACTGGGTAACAGTCTTTGACTGTGTAAACGCCAACCCAAGATTCCACTGAAACAAAGCAGAAATTTGACTATTTTAGATGACAAGCATGAATGAAAGTGTCACAATGAGTGGCTGTTTCTCAAGCAAAACCTGCCCATATTTCTTTATGGGGCCTATCTTTCTGAAAATCTTAATCAAGAATTGAGAAATAGTTTAACAGAAGATCCTGAAGAAATTTTGGAAAATCCAATGGCACTTGCAGTGAAATAGGTTGACCTTTGCTATCCTACAGGCTAATAGTAGCTAATTAACTTTAGGTTTCTATGCAGTCTGCTTACCATGGCAGCATTTCCTATCAGAGGATGCATGGCAACACAAGAAAGGCCACAAAGCTAGCATAATTTGGATAATAAAAAGTGATCTTAACCTTAACGTTTTGGTGTTGAGCACATTTCAAATCATGATACCAACACCTTTCAAGTTTACCTCTTTTGAAGGAATGTCACTTCTGCTTAGTCACAAATTTAGTTGCTTTGCACACATCCGATCTTTTCTAATCTTTCATGCTACTTCCATGTCAGCACTTCTTCACTTCACCGGTAAAGCAACATAATGCTCAGTGAGTTGTTCTCCTAGAAGGCGAATTTTGGTGCCTCCAGCTTGGGTAGCGTGGGGACAAATTGTCTTACATTCTGTTCTTAAAAAGTTGAAAGGTGTGCATACTGAAAACTTGTGGTCCATTTCACATTGTTGGGCCTCAACACAGTCTTCAACACTCTAAAATACTGAGCTCCTACAACTGTTAAAGACATTCAGTACCTTCCTGTGCCTGGTTCTGCACCCACCTACACAATGAATTGCTTGTCTTCTGCTATGGTAACATCTTGCCTTCACAGCCATCTAAAATCTTAAGCACCATTTGTACACTGATGATACTCACCACATTTTTAATTTAAATAAACATGATGCTTTTTTCTGTCATATTGTCTCAAGCACTGAGAGTTTATCTCAGAAGAGCAGTAATATATCCAAATACAACTCCTCTCTCAGCCATCTCTTAACTCATTCCTTCTGTTTACCAACATCTGCTTATAACATCAGTATCACGATCACTATAATCTTCTGTAATTCCTATTCCCCTCAAACATTTCTACTGGGTAACTCATTACTTCAAGAATGCACTTAATGCTGATCTCCTCCATGTATTTGATGTAGCAAGTCCATCTATTAAAAAAAAAAAAAAAAGTTTAATTCCACATGCTTATCTCAAGAGTTGTTCTGTCACTCTTTTCCACCTTTGCTATCACCTCTATCTACTTCTATTTCTGCAGTCAATATCATCAAGGCAGTTTCCTTTGAACACCCTTCACTTTTAAAACCTCATTTTAAAATTTATTTATCACATGCACCCCTTCTGTGATCTTTCTTTACCCCTTCATACAGCACTTCATCCAATTGTTTAATGTATTTCAGATCTCTTAATAGCAGAAAGTCATGAGGTTAAAATATGGTTCCTCTGAGTACCATCTGTATGAAATTTTTCCAGTCACAAGTAGGCTTATTTTCTCTCACTCAGCAGCAATCAAAAATACTTATTTTCTATCCTTCCAGTATTTTTCATATACTGTGCCACAATGGCATTATTGGAAACAGACAAGTTCTGAGATGAAATGCCTGTGCAGTACCTAAAAAAAAAAAAAAGGTGTCACACTGAGCAATATTTGAACATACCTCTCCAGGTCATCCTAATATACCAAAAACATCCTGATCTCAATGAGTTTGGTTTTGATTTTCCAGTAATGGAGGGCTCTTTTCCTCAACAAGTCATTTATCAGAATTTTGAATAAAAAAATAAGGTAAAATATAATGCTACCAAGGTATTCTGCATCTCTTCTGAAATCTTCATAATTTTAACAATTATAATTTCTAGAATCCAAACCAGTATTGTCTGAAAGGTAGATGGGCAGACAAATTTAAGACATTATTTTTTTTTCAGAATGATCATACAGAAAAGCACTGGAAATACAAAATACTACAGGATAAAAATCACACATCATTAACTGAAGGTATCTGGATATTAAGTTCCATAAAAGTTCCCAAAATACTGGATCAGAAAAACAAAATTCTTGGACTGAGTGATAATTTGTCTCTTGTAGAATACCAGAGGATATATCAACCTAGTTATAGAGGTCTAATGACCTTATCCTTCATTTTCTTTCTACTTTTATTCAAGAAAGAAGTATTTTCCCCTGACTAAATGCTCAGGTTCATAACCAGCCCATATATTAGGTGGCTATAACCGTAAGTATTGCATTAGCTGAATAATGCCATAAACTTCATTTTTTTTTTTTTTTTTTACATTATTTTTATGGTTGTCTGGGTCATCTCTAAACCATAGACGAAACTGAAGCCAATTTGCTAATAAATTGCTATGCATCCAAAACCTATCATACTCTACCTTGGAAAATTCAGCCTACTTTCTTTTATGACGCACGTGTTCAGCTGCCAAGTGCAGAACTAAGCCTCAGGAGCAGATGTTTCTTACTAGCATTGTGGGTAACAAAACTTAGGTGCATATTAACAACATCCATTGCTGCAGAGCCATGTTTTGGATGTATTTTATGACAATATTAAATACTAGAATGCAGACACACTTTGATAACTGTTTTGTTTCTATTATGCCTTTTACCAGAGATATGATGAATGTTAGTTTGTGTTTCTAATTATATTACTGATTCTTCTACATATAAGTTTTGCATACAGGCTGCTGGATTCAGATGCAAAATAACACTCTTCCATGCCAAAATCTGTATGGTACAGAATAAAATGCAAACAAGTCCCTTGGACATATTTGATCCTACTGAGATACAAAACATTTTATTAGTAAAATATATTTGGTAATAAAACAATATGCTGTACATAGGAGATATTTATTATGTCTTCCAGCAAACTTTATAGAAATATGGAAGGCTGGGGTGAAACATGAACAATTTTACTTTTCTCTGGGTAGCAGAGACTATTATTATTATTGAGATGAAACAAAAGTATGCACATACATTTCCTGGCTGGTTTTCTGTCAGACCATTCCTGTACCATAATTTGATCTCCAGGTCCCCCAATGTAGTACTGATCTTCATATGTTGAATTGGAGGGGATATCATACGGATCCCATGGCTCAGTCAGAGCAATCTTCGAACAAAGCTTTGTAACTTGCTCAATCTGAAACATCACTGCATCTTTATAGAGCAATATATACTCAAAGAATCTGAAACAAAACAAAACAAAGTTAATGTAGATAATCTTTTCCTATACTAAAAAAGGAGCACTGCTGATAGGTAAGCTTGCCTTTGACTTCTCAGTTTAAGACCATTTTCACTTGCTTTTAACTTTGCCAAAACTTTGAGAAAGGCTAACCAGTTCGGCTGAAATTTCCCATGCTGAAAGTTTGTCTCAGCTGACTCTTTCCAAAATAAATAAATCATGCTGAACTGGCTCAGCCATTTCTGAGAACAACAGAACAACTTTTCTGAGAACAACTGAGAGAAAAACATCTTATTATTACCATTTTTTTAATAACCTTTTCATTAAAAAGCTCTAGTGCCTCCATGTTTTGGAGAAAGAACTTGAAATTTGGCAGGGGAGAAGTTTTTACAAGAAGTTGCCCATATTTCACTGAGTTATAAGCCTTTTGAAAAAATCTGTTTACATAGGCTGAATGAATGTGGTAGAGCCTTTCTTTCTGCGGGTTAGATGTGGTATTTGCCACTCTCAAAGACGCTCCTCAATGGAAACACAAGTAGCTTAGTGGGATATGCTGCTGAAGCAGAGAACACGTGGTTCCAAATGCAGAACTAAGAAGCTCTCCCTCCTAATGGCAGAGTTTCTCTCTGGAAGCCACCAGACCCAAGGCAGTATTGAAAGCAGGAAGGAGAGGAGAGAAAAAAATAAGGCAGGGGTAAGGAGAGGTGAGGAATTCAGTGAGCTTGAGAGGCCAGAAGGTGAGGTCAACAAAATCAGTTGATAATAATGATTTTAAACTGATCCTTTATATTTAGAGTGTAATACATTTAGAGTGACAGAGCCCTGCTCTGAGGGGGAGATGATAAACATCATGAACATTTTCATTTACTTCATAGTTACAATAGTTGCTTCTACCACAAGTGCAATGACTTAACCTATTAGAGAAAGTGGTATCATCCTTACCTTATAATGAGATAAAAACAGAGAAATAGAAATTATCACAAATATCAACTGATTTTGAATACGCAACCAAAAATGCAAGAAGCTTAACTTTCCAGGGTACTTAACATTACCTATCACACAATGAGTTGTTCAAAGCACAATTCAGAGCATTATCAGGAGTGCTCTGCACCTTTGGCCAAGGAGAGTCAGGATCCACACTCTAAATCCCCTAGAACTCAAAATCCCCTAGAACTAAATCCCCTAGAACTATACATTCATAATTAGAAGCATCCCATGAATATCTCAGCTGAAATATTTGGCTACAGTCTACTATCATTCAGTGACTCCAGATAAAAGAAAGGGATGGGATTAATTCCCTGGCACAGCTTCATCTTGTCCATATATAATAGGACAAGATGATATATAATTCCTTGCTCTTGTCTTTTCAGGGGGAAGTAAAGTTTACATAAAACAGAGTTGACATCAAAACAATTGACAGTGTTAATTACTGAACTGTACAGCTACATTAGATAGGAATCACTTCACCCACTCACCCTGACACAAAGTCATTTTAAGGTTGCATTATGGGGAGTGTGTAATCATGCTTAAAAGCATGTCAGCAATACCGCGGAGCATACTACTGAAGAGCTGATTCCTTATCAAAACCTGTTACAGATGAACCTAACAACATTTGAAATATTTGAATGACAAAATTTTGTGAAAGGACAAAACCCCATTATGTTAATTAAGCAGTACAAGCTACTGGGAATATAATGTACACACTTTCATTTATTTTTTACTTTAAATCTTCAATTAAAACTTATCTCCCATTATTATTTTTTTTATTATTATTTTTTCCACATTTTCTTTTTCCTTATCATTTCCTTTAGAAATTATTTCATGGAACAAGTATCTTTTGTTCTAAATTTTGTAACCTGAGAATTGACATAGTTGCATGAGGGAGACATACCCCCTTTACTCAAGAGAAGCAGTGATTCAAACCTCAATCTGACAAATGCAAGCATTTAATTTCCAGCTAATGAATAGCCACTATGGCTTCAGTAAGATGACCTCAGTAGTTGCAGAAGTAGGGCCACGATCCAAGGAAGCCTAGTGTCTTGACTTTGCCTCTTACATGCAGATGGCAATATGTGTATAAAAAACAGCAACAATGAAAAAAAAGAATGTGAAAAATCCAAGTAAGTAAAACTCATCACTCAGCATCTCTGTAGCATACATTCTGCAGAGCAAGAGGCTCCACTACCTACATTTTTGTTTGCAGGAGAGGCAGGGAACCACTGCTGGCATGAACTTGGTGGCTATGGTGGCACACACACAAGACGAGAACCACAGAGAATGTGTCTTTACTCACTGTGAACAACACTGATGGATAAGCTGGTGAACATATCTATGCTGTCATTATTCCACTCTGATGTACCTCACATCTAAATTTTAAAGAGAATTGTTCATGTGTGTGTCCTGGAATTAGCTAGCACAGAAACATAAGATTAATTACACAGGATCTAAGCTTAATTGCATATGAAAGGCGAATGGTTAAGTTATTGCTCTATAAACAGAGCCATTTACCAGCCAAAATTAATAATGAAATGTAGGGATTGTAATAAATATTACAATCTAGCATATTTTAAACCAAAATATTTTTAAATAATTTCCTTTAAGTCCTATGTATACTGCTTCTATTTGCTTTAGGTACCTGAGATATCACTGGCTGCTTGACGGGAAGCACAGAGTCCTGAAAATAGGTCTTGGCAAAGAAACAGAAAAGGAAATGATTTGTGATTAGTTTGTTGTTTTTGGTTTTCTTCCTAAAGAAGCAACATATCTGTAGGCTGTGCCCACCATTAATATTATTTTTATATGAATTTCATTCCTTTAATTGTAATTTCAAGAAAGCCCAAAGCAATTTGGAGAATTTACGTGGACAAGTTACCCTATTTGCTTGACTGACATTATTTTACCTTCTTTCCAGTCCTCTTCCATCCTACCCCATCCTATGCCTCATGCACTTTGTACACTACGCCCTTACTAGGACTCTCTCATGATCCTTAATACTCCCTTTGTCTGGGCCTGAAAATGGATAAATTTGGTGAGAAAAAAGTCATTAGACTTCAGACCACGCTACCCGCTCTTCTTCAGGAGCCTCTGTACTGAGCCCTGCCAAAAAATGCCCAATGCTCTTCCCAGTTGTCAGTTCTGAAGCATGCTAATTGGCATGCCATCCAACACATCTGCACTACTCGTGGTGTCTACTTCTACACTTCCATAGGATGCTCTCAATTCTCAAGTGTAGAAGGAAGCTAGCTGCCTAACTGCCTTTGCAGTGAGACAGAGGAGCAGAGGTGCTGGTAGCAGCATGCATGACATATCGAAGCACATCAGACAAGATCATTTGCTAGAGAGAAGCAAAATAATGGTCTGAGGCTGAGACAGGGTAAAATAAATTCCTTGTGCTCTAAAACTGGCTCTGCATCATTTCACTCTCTGGCTTTGGACAAACAACTTACAGTACCAGAGCCTTAAGATTCCATTCCTCTTATTCCTTATTTTTCGATTGCCGTAACACCAAAGAGCCACTAATCAGAGATCAAGAATCAGTTGTGCTAGGCATTGTATTAACAAAGAACAGAAACACAATTCCACAATTCAGAAAACAATGGAACAATGGCTCTTGTAAAACAGATGTTCCTTTCCTGCAAAGACATATGGGGTTTTATGTGTCCAGAATTTTAACCTGTTGACTCAGTTTTCCCAGCTGCAGCTATTGTATCATTAAAACTCCCACTCACATTAGCCAGGATTTATACTACCTAGTAATTATTATGAAGCAATTGAAAAAATGGAACCAAATTTTTTGCATTATTTGTATCAGAACTGTTGCATTGCTCAGCAGGGAACAGTATTTGATATTTATAATATCAAGTTGAGCTCGCTGCAAGTATTCCAAAGCTAACTTTGCCGTCTTTTTTTTGAGATTAACTGAATGTGCGGAACATCTGTCTGCCATTGTTGCATTATTTAATTCTTTGCCATCTCTATTTGTAAAAAGATGCTTTTAAATACTCTGAAAGAAGTTAGAAACACTAACTAGATTAAATTCCACTAGAAATATCCCAAGCAAATCCTCTATTCTTGTGAACATGGACAGGTACAAATCTGTAATTCTAGTTATCTTATACCCTCTTGATAACATTGCCTACAAAATTTTTGAGACAATACTGCTTTCTACAGATTTGTTATCAAAGAAAGATGTACTGAGTGAATGGGAACCTCTAGTAGAACAAATATAATCTTCTTCTCTCTTCAGATTAAGAAAATTTTCAAAGGAGCAAAACTGCTAAGCAGACATACAGACAGTTGATAAACACTCTTCAGGTCAAGAGCATTCATCTGCTTTTGGAAAGTTCTGGCTAGCTCACTTCAGGACTGAGAAGTGTTCGTTTTTCAGTATATTTCTGGGAAATCTTTTCCTCTTTCCCATGAAGTTTCGGTAATTTCAGACTTCTGTTTTTCTTCTGGTGTATCAGACCTCAACAACAACAGTAATTTACCATATTTGATCTCACATGTTTGGCAGTGATGCTGGATTATGGTATATTGTACAAATATAGTATTGTGCAAATACATGTGACAGCAAATGTAATCTGATATTGTGTAAAAGCAGTATTTTTTAGACTGACTTAAATCATTTACAGATTTTAAAAGCCTTTTTTATTTTCAACATGACCAAGCCCTCTGTAACAGGTATGTAATTAGCAAGGTATCTGAGGAATTGACAGTATTATCAGTTTCCAAAGCAGAGAGAATTAGGCAGTTTAAATCTTGTTAATGATGATGTTCATGTGGAAAGAAGATCATAAATACAGGAATCAAAATTTGGAAGTCAAAGCTATATTAGCTGAAGAATTACATATTTCTGTGACTTTAATTACAAAACTTATTAAAAATTGGGCAATGTCTTATTCTTTTAATTGTTTTTCCATAAATTAGATTAGCTACTTGGCAAATACTAAGGGAAATAAGTTTTCAGCAAGAACATTGTTTCCCTGGCTGTTCTTTTTTTTGTAGTTTGACATTCCATAATAAACAGCCTGATCCATCAAATGGTACCCCTGAGAAGAATGCATTCTAACTTAAGCTGAAATTCAGGAAAACAATAAAGCATTGTGTTTAAGGGAGTTGTGTTTTACAAGGGGCTAAAAGATGTACTGTCTATAATAGAGAGCATTTGTGTGTTTCCATAAATAATAGTATGTTTGTGAACTGGAGTCTTCAGTAGACAACAGCATAGTTCCAAACAAAAGGATTGGAAGATGTGGCCAGAATAACAATACTTTCCAATTAATAGTGCCACCTCCTAGGAACATGGTATATCTTAGTAGAGACACATGTTATCAAAATATACCTGAGGTCAGGGATTATTTTATTGTTTGGCTTCCATAAAGAGACTTGTGAGGTAGGTTAACAATAATACAGGTTACTGGGAAATCATAGCAGGGCTTAGAGAAGACCCTAAAGAATGAGGAATGCCAGGACTTTCATCTCAATATCTATTAAAGACCTTCGGAATGGCAGAGGAGAAAAAAAGAGGGAAATGACTGAGGTACATTATCATTTATTTATTATACTTCTCATATTCTTTGCATTATATACAGAAGGGAAGTAAATAGCTCAGTTGAAGGAGTGGCTGCTTAAAACTGAGGTGTGTAAATGTTCTTTTGAGCTTGCAATTATATTAAGGCACTCTCTGGGCTTGGAAAAATGTAAAATTAAAAAAAAAGGAAATGGAAATGTAACACGTAGAGATAGCCAGAAAAATCATGGTTACAATAATTGAGAGTATTTCCAAAAAGAAAAAAATACCAAAAACATACCTGTGTTTCTGTTTTTAATTTTACTTCGAATTGTCAGATTTATCTGGAGTTTTTTACACTTTTCTCTGAAATAGGCTCAAAGACAAGGTATTAAATTGGATCCTAGCTCTGCCCCAATATAATAATACCTATTGTACATGTAAGAAAGTCATAAAAGAATGAAGTCCACAATCACAAATAACTAGGCTTAAACAATCTCCCTTTTCCAGGCATTTATTTCGGAATAAAAAATAAAAAATAAATAATAAATAAATAATATTTTTTCAGCTAGGATTTGGCATTGCAGCTTCATATACCTCTTCACTTCTATATATAAACAGAGAAGAATCTTCACATACTATATGAACAGGGATACATGAAATTCAAGAGAACTGTGTTACTCTTCATTAAGACTGTAAAACCTATCACCCACATACTTGGCCAGTTAGTTGCTCTTCAGTATGAATTCCTGTATAAAAAGTAATAACAAGTTTGAAGAACAGATTGCTCTTTAAAACAGATAGGGAGTAGGTCCCTTTTCTTATAGAGCAAACTTTTACTTTGTGGTGGAATACTCTCTGGAAAAATTTGTGAGGATATTCACTTGTACTTCCCCAAGATGTAATGATTTCCACCTTCCATCTGCAATGATTTCCTTAAAAGGGATGATTCAGGTCTTTCAGATATCTGTCCAATGTAAAAAATAAAAATAAAAAAACCACTAGTTCTATTTTCAAGGGATTTTGGAAATCAGGCCAGCTAGGCTAATCAGACAACAAAGTCTGAAACTCAAGTACACTTTAACTTTCTAACATCTTTATCCAAAGATCTGGGTATAGCTTATTTTTAAATAAACTTTGTGGAAGATGGAGATTCACTTCATTGAAAATAAATGCAACCTGAAGTTCTGGCACTGCACTTCTTTCTTCCTCCCCACCTCCAGTGTAAAAATAACTTCTTCATTTCATCCAGAATTCTTTGTTCAGGTCTTTTTCCTTCAGCAGCTACAAATCAAAACCAATATTGTTCGCTGAGTGCATAAATTAGTGACTGGATTCAAATACAAAGAGTCAGGGCATGAAAAGTCCAGGTGGAGTTGACTGCAAGTGTGGAAAATAAAAGAATTAGGGGAAAAAAAGGATAATGTCTGTATGAGAGAAAAGGCAGCATTAGAGACAAACATTAATTGCTCCATTGCTATAAATCAAATGGCATTTTGAACACATATCCATTGATCTGTGGTACAATAAATGGTAATGCTATAGGAAGGTAAGCCTACGGTTAGCACTACCTTTACTTCAGGCAGAGAAGGACCACGTGCCTTAAAATGGAACAGATTTAAAGCTGAGAAGGGGCACCCAGATCTCTGCAGGCAGGAGCACAGCAGAATGTGATTCCTCACAGCCCTAACTATAGGGATCACATCATGTTTAGAAGTTAAAAGCAGAGAATTACAGCCCTCGCATATCTTCTGAGTGGTGTCTTGCCTTCACCTCTGCCCGCATCTCCATAAGCAGGTCCACAAAATGCTTTTGCTTCTTCCCTATAATGTGATGAAGCAAGTTCAAATCCACAAGGTGCTGTATTGCAGGGAATGAAAATAGTTACAAGTTTTCAGTATCAATACTGGGAAGCCTTTTAAAATGGAAATACTCTGTCCCCTGAAACAGATCTATCTTGGGCCTGGTTGTAGACAATTAAAGGCTTTTCCTGATGAAGAGCGCACTTCACTAATGAAACCCAGCCAGAAAGGGTCACAAGCACTTAAAAAAAAACCATCAGATTTATCCAGATGATCAGCTTCAGTGTATATCAAAAATTTATATACAGCATCAACTAGTGCACGTTGTTAAAACGGGCAAAGATTGCACATAAACACATATATAAAAAGTGAAATAATTGCTAGGACAGTGGTTCTGAACTTTTTGAGCATTTGTGAATCCTGTAAATCATGAACTAAAGATAAAACAGGACATGGACCTGTTACCAAAAGTAAAGCTTACTCTCAGACCTACTAACAGCATCAATGTATGCAAGACATGGGAGGTCATTTATTTTATTCTGCTTAGACCTGGTGAGGTCAGAGTGGTACTGCTCTTCCTGGTTTTGGATGCCACACTTAAGAGAACAGATAAACAGACTGGATATAGTCCAGAGAACAGCAAGAACAATGTGATGTTTAAAAAAACATGACCTATGAAGAAACTCGGCCTGTTTAGTCTACAAAAGCAAGACACAATAAGCTTATCCAGTATATAAGAAGTTAAAAAATAATACCAATCGTTCTTCTTGTTCACTGTATGTAGCACTGGAAGAAAACAGCATAATTTTCATCAAGAAGGGTTTAACTGAGATACTCAGTATTTGCAGGCATTGCAGGAACAGGTTTCTACTGATTCTTCTTAAGTTCCAGATTTCACAGGAAAAGCAGGGGTCAGAAACATGCCAAATAAAGCTTTGGTTCCCCAGGATGGAAGAGCAGGTTACATGGTGACTCAGAGACCTTCTCTGCCTTACATGTAGATAATGCTTGAATACTGATGGCTGATCCACTCTTCTGGTAACAGATAAGCTTAACAAATTAGTCCTGAAATTATCAGTTCTATGACTGACTTGGATCCTCAACGCCGCTTCCTACCCACAGGTGCTGAACAACCTTTGGTGACAATTTCATAGCTTTAAACTAAAAGAGGGTAAGCTTAGATTAGATATAAGGAAGAAATTCTTTAATGAGAGGGTGGTGAGGCACTGGAACAGGTTGTCCAGGGAAGCTGCGGATGCCCCATCGTTCAAAGTGTTCAAGGCCAGGCTGGATGGGGTTTTGGGCAACCTGGTCTGGTGGAAGGTGTCCCTGCCCACGGCAGGGGGGTTGGAATTGGATGATCTTTGAGGTCTCTTCCAGCCTAAGCCATTCTATGATTCTATTATAATTTTCCAAGACCTTCCAAAAGCAATGGTAGTGACTGTCTATCCTCTCTGGGGAGTCTCAGCAGAAAGTTGAGCCTCTGTTCTTATTGCATGGGGAGCCTAGGGATTTGAAGGACAGTGCCATGTCATACATTGTAGGACTACTCTGTGAGCAATATCCATGATGCATCACAAGAAACTAACAGGGAACCACTGGCTACAAAGTGGTTTAGAGACAGAAACATGTAACAGCCTGCTTTGGTTTGTTTTATCCTAACAGTCTTACTACAGATTCCCTAAAGCAGTGTCCTAAGGAAGTGGCATGTAAAGGCAAAAGAAGAGAAACTGCAAGAATGAGATTCAACATAGAGTTCATCTAAAGAAAATAAAAGAACTATCCATCTTTAAACATGATAATGTGAATGCTATTGCAATGAAATTGTTGCACCAAAGTAGTGTCTACACTGAAAATGATCACCTACCTAAATATTCTGTATTGACAGAGCTCAGTATGTTCTTAAAAATCAACTGGATCGCAAATATATAAATATTTAATAGATGAACATGCATTTCAAAATCTTTCCCTTCAAACTATTGAGTACTCACGTTAGTGTAAACATCTGTGTACTCAATGGAGAATTCACAGATTATCTGTTAGTCCATCACAGAAACAACGGTTCCTGAAGACAGCAATCACCTAATAGTAAGAGTAGCTAAGAATACAATTATGTTTTTAAGAAAGTTTATAGCCATTTTAATTGTATTAAAAACCTGACATATTTATTTTTCATTCAAGGACAGTTCTAAGAAACAGTAGCAAGGAGGACAAGACCTGTAAGTAATATTGGTATAAATATACTGCACTGGCACAGCTGAAATTTTTCCATGACTCAGGGAAAGGTCACTAGACATATTGAACATGTTTAGACTACCCATGCTGATTAAAACATGACAGAAATAGGTTTACCATTTAGCATGTGACACAAATACAAACCGAAGTCTTTAGCAAACAGGTATGTCTACCTAGATTTTTTAAAATTCGTTTTCTTCCCAACACAGAGCTCATGCATGTTATACTTGTAGGGAGTCACAGTTTTATTTGAGCTTCCTTAATTAATATGAATTCAGAGCTTCTGTATATACAAAAATTAGTTTATTTTACTGTTCGTATAACAGATACTATCATAGAAAATAATTTCTGTTTTCAAAGCACAAATTACTTTATTTATAATTTAAACTACATTTGCATATTGTAGCTTTCTGGTGTTTCTAATTGTGTTTTTACACATTTAATGGGCAAGATTGTCAAAACTGACCAGTGATTTTGAACATCTTCATAATTTGAACACCCAACATTAAGATACATGAAGAGGGCTGCTTTTCGGAGGAATAGTAGTCAGTGTTTTCTAAAATTCATTGTGTCAGTGTAACCATTGCAAAATCGAGGTGTCCCAAATTACTAGACAATTTTTGAAGTCTGTGTAAGAAACGCCTGAATTCTCTCCCCAGGGAAACACATCTGTACAAATCACTCTTGTATATACCAGATTTTCCCTACAATCTCTCGTGTTTCCCCTGGCTATCAGGACATTATTGTTCTTTCTGCATTGTAACAGCAGATCCTCATGTAACTGCCACTGTTTACAACTTCCATCTGTCAGCTACATAATTAGAGATAAATCAGGCCATATAACTCCTTCTCCAAAATTATGCATTAATCAGATCCAAAGCCCCATGAGATCAGCCAGAAAAGTTTAACTGATTTTTACAGATGTCAGATCAGGTGTTTATTACCTTTTCTATTCAGAAGGAAAAAAGAAGCTAAAATATTTCACAGAATCATAGAATGGTTTGGGTAGGAAGGGACCTTAAAGACCATCTAGTTCCAACCCCCATGCCATAGGCAGGGACACTGCTCACCAGACCAGGTTTCCCCAAACCCCATCCAGCCTGGCCTTGGACACTTCCAGGGACTGGGCATCCAAAACCTAAAATAACACAATTACCTATTTATCTAAAATAGGTAATCTCTGGAGGTGCTGGAAGGCAAGCATAACATGTTTTATGCAGTCTAAACTCATTCCAAATTAAATTACATTATTACTCTTTATTAAATTAAAAGCATTTAAGTTATTTGAAATATCTTTTTGTCATAAAAAAAAAAAAAAACTCTTTGGGGCCTTTTTAATGCAGTCACTTGCTACACCTAACTTTACAAAAATCCTAGTACTGAAGTACTGAGAGTGTGGAAACTCAGCAAAATGAATTCACTCATGGAAAATCCTTACATCATTTTCATTTATCTGTGTCTGTCTCATTTGTCTGCTGTGTCTCTTGGGGTACTTCCTCTCCTACATTCTCTGTATTGCGTTAACCCTGTAGATGGATTCATTTAGGGACAGAGCTATTACAGTTTAGGTGGGTTGAGGAACAAAAATCACGGAGGAAACTCTCAGTGTGGGTGAGATGGCAGTTCGGCTGCTACTCACCTCCTTTTCCATTTTATCATGCCAGAAATTCTCCCTATCCTTAAAGCTTTAGAGGACAGCAAGCAAAAGCTATTTTTTTACATCATGGTTGTGACAATATGGTCCATCTTCCCCAACAAAACACTTATCAGTGTGGCCAGGCTTTGGGCATGAGGCTCGTATGGCCACATCAGTGTGCTTTTTCCTGAAGCAACCGGACAGGCAGAGAATGCGGAAGGCTACTGGATGCAGATCCATTAAACCCCTCCAAATAACAGGTATATCCCAAGTCAGAAAGCTCATGGTGGCACCCAGAGGCTGCTCTGATAAGCTGTAACAAAATGTAATTTCTACATGAACAGTTCAGACTAATAATGATCTAAGCAGAATTTTGTTGATATATCTGATGTTTGTTCAGACACCGCACTAACTTCTTGGCTAACATAATATACATATTGTTTTCCCCCTTTTCATAAGATTTTAAGTGACATTTTCTAAAATACAGAAGTTATCTATGGATTTCTACAGCACAAAACTGCATTCAAATATTTTGGGGGATAATTACGAAGACCAGACTGATTATAAATGCATCTGTCAATTGCAGACAGCAAGTAATTCATTAGGCCAATGTGTCAGAGAATACTGGATATTTGAAGAATACTTCCATGGTAAATAATAATAATAATAATAATAATCCAGAGGACATTGAACACACTGAACAATGTTTATAGTTACTATTGCTACAGTATATAAGCATCTCAGTTACAATACATATCCTGCAGAGACATACAAGCTTTCTAAGTGAGCTTTTCCATTCTTTCAGAGGAAGGAAATTCAGAGAAACAAAGTGTGTTTCAGAAATGTATGAGACTTCCAAACACCACTAAAAGAAGAGAGCCCAGCTGACCCACTATGAATCCATTCACTGGGACCCAGCTAAGCAGATGTGCTACCAACACTTGGCAGTGCCTCAAGCAGCAGCCTGTGCCTCCGTGCCAGGCTGTGCATCACTTGGGCCTGGCTTGACCATGTTAAGGAGCAGGTACCCAGAATGTATCTGAATTACACCCAGTTCTGCCTCCACCTCTGCCTGACCAACTGTTTTCTACTTCAAAGACTAGGTTACTTCACATTAAGGATTTATAAGCTTAAAATACCCTGCCTA
This sequence comes from Heteronetta atricapilla, assembly GCA_011075105.1. Lineage (NCBI taxonomy): Eukaryota > Metazoa > Chordata > Aves > Anseriformes > Anatidae > Heteronetta > Heteronetta atricapilla. Next base: position 63,711,579 of record CM021732.1, on the reverse strand, counting down.
TGAGGTATGTATGGTGTGAAAACATATTCTCCTAAAGTTAAGCAACAAACTAAAAATTGTGAGAAATACAAAGTATACCCATAATTGTGTTGAGAATGAGTATCTGCATGCTTACACTTGGTTTTGGAGACAGGCAGCCCAAAACAGTAAGTTAAAAAAATAGCAAGTCTTTCCTCTTCTGCTACGCTGAGGTAATTTGATTTTTCATTTTCACTCTTCAAGAAAAAGGGGAATAAACAAAATGTGTCCACTCTCCCACCATTATCTCCTTTTACTGTCCCCTAAATCATTTTTTCCTCTATAAAAAGTACAGTAGAAACCACACCTCCACACTTTATCAAGCATGTTATCCAAATTTCACTCTTTTCTGAGAAAGGCAAGGTAACAGACTGGTCTGAATTTGCAAATCCATCTGTTATTTACATGCATAGGTATTTGAAGTGATAAAAGGAGGCTTCCCAGTCCCCAGATGCCACCACAGATAAGGAAAAAAATGTGTGTCTTCCACAAAAGATGCAGGCCAAGAAATCTGGATCTAATTAAGTACTGATACATTAATTTGGGAACTAATTGTAGTAAGAATTCCTCATCCTGTATGGAACTCTGTTTTCCATATAATAAACATCCTCTGAGAATTACCATAACTGCATAGCATGAGTGAACTTTCCAGTGCTGGCTGCCTAACGGTATGGCAGAATCATAATTTTCCTGGCAAGAAAAGTATCTGAATATGATAAAACCACAGTTGCCAAATGGTATTAGGAGATACTGAAAGAATGAAAAATGAGATCTCTCTGCTGCTCTCAGTGCTTCAACTCCGTGCCCCATACGAGTGTTTAAAAGTCCTTAGCACTGCCATACACTAAAATACCCTTTGAAAACTTTTGGGAAAATCTGGCCGTTCCCTCTCAGAAACCTCCACCTCCGAAACAACAGGTATCCATGCAGATAGACTACTTAAAGAGAACAGGATGCTGAGAAAGTTATGGATGCCCCCACCCCTTGAGGTGTTCAAGGCCAGGCTGGATGGGGCTTTGGGCAGCCTGGTCTGGTGGGAGGTGTCCCTGCCCATGGCAGCAGGAGTGGAATTATATGGTCTTTAAGGTCCCTTCCAATCCAAGCCATTCTATGATTCTATGCAGTTCTCAGCATTTTGGGAACTATATACAATATCAGCCTTGCACAAACCTTGTGCAGAGTTTCACCCAAACTCTTGAAAATAAATGGAAAATGCATAGCATGCCACATGTTTAGGAGCATTCTTACCTTCTGAGCCACCAGATTTTCAGATGAAGTAACGACCTTACCCGGAACTCCCACAAAGAAATGACAGGAGGTCAACAGACATTGCTTGCTAAGCGTGACACTACCAGACCAGACAGCAATGGGCAACATCAGAGACTGAAACCTCAGTGGAAAGTCCTGTAAGGTCACCACCTTCATTGCTATCCTACACCATTTTTGCTCTGTAACCAGTCCCAAGCTCAGAATAAGAATGCAGGGGGACAAAAGTAGAGATTTTTGTTCTTTATCCTGCTGGTAAATAGTACCATTCTGCAGTGATTCTTTAGGTGAGCCTTCTTTCTCACCTCATTAAAGCCTTAAAAAAAAAATGTTATTTCTTTTAAAAATATATATATTAGAAAACAGTTTGTTCCAATAGACAACCTGGGATATTAGTTACAGATGCCATAAAACTTTTACTGCTTTACTTCAGTGAAGATGTTGACAACATGTTTTGAATATACACTCAAAAAATATGAAATAATATTTGGCAATAGCTATAAAGAAGCAGATTCTGAAGAGCACTTAACTGCACAAGAAGTCAACCAACAAGAACCAGTGAAGCCATTTTTGGAATGCATCACTTCTGAACCATTCAACTGACCAAAAGGTAAATATGCAGGGCCTCACGACAATGATATTTTTTAAATGGAGCAAAGAAATAAGGTTCATCATAACTGGCCTTAATATGTGATGTTGCAATGCACGTGGTAATCTTGGTCTTCTACATTGTTTTGCTATCAGTTACAATATCACATTTCATTATGAATTAACCTCCAGATAAATACTACATGTAGAAAATAAAATACCCAGTAAGCACGCAAAGTTACCTTCCAGCTGAGAAGGACAAAGAAGTTTAATGAACTTAAGAATTAACAACTGCTTGAATATTTCACTCTAAAAGACAGTTTCAACTACAATGAATAGATTGCTTTTACTTATAATTCAGGGAAGAGCTAGAGGAAAATTGCTTCTCTGGGTTGGAACTTCATAAGATCCAAAAAGAAGGCAGCAATGAAGATTTTCACTACTACTTCCATAATTCTACAAATCTGATGTTCCTCTGTATCCCGTAGCTTTTAGATGGCTCCTTGGAAATACAAGGGTTGAATCAGACAGTATGCAGTTCCACACATATCTCCATTAAGTTTTGAAACGTAATATTTTTTATTTACAAAAACATCCAGAGAGAGCTCCAGATATAGACTGATTTGGTACCTGACTATACCAATGATATCTGATAATCCAGATCTTAACCACTGAAGTATTTTTTTTTTGACAGACAATAAATTAATAATATCAAAAAAAACCCTAAACACTGAATTGTTTTATATGCAAAAGAAATAAGCTATACACCTGTAGTGTGGCATCTGCACATATAACCATTGACTTTTACATTACTTTTCCAATACAGCATTGCCAGACCACTATGGAAGCAGCATGGAGCTATTCAGCTGGGAAAGACAGCCCCTCTGGCCTGGATTTGGCCCAGATAGTAATGATAGAAAGAAATAGTAAATTTCATTTCATAAGGAATGAAAAGGATAAAATAGGCTTTCACAGAATGAACAGCTAAGTAGCTCCCAAGGCATATGAAATCTTAACAGGCAAAGACTAAAGAGTAATGACTACCGTATGAGTACTGTACAAAAAGAAAGTGCCTGCCAAATTCATGTTCTGATGCCAGAAATTCAGAAAATCATGAAAACCTGAAAAGAAAATTTAAAATAGCAAAAATATGCCCATTGCTAAGCTATAGAAGTGACCCTATTGACTATTATGAATACTTCTAAGAAAATTCTCAGTGCAAAAGAAAGAATTCCAAAAAAACACTATTACCTTGTTCACTTTTTTTGTTTCTTTCAATAATCAAATGGGACATAAAGCCAGATGTGTACGCATAACCTTCAAAAAATTATTAAATTGATTCTCAAATAAATGTTTGTCAAGGATCTATATTTATAAAAACATGAAAACAAGTAAAAGTTCAGATGGAAACAATTGATTCTTTCTTTTTCACTACCACCTGTCATAAATTAGTTTTTGGACAAGGACAGTTGTGCTGCTGTTGAAAACCCCTAATTTACTCTTGCGTATAAAAGTATAAAAGGTACAAACTCTGGAAACCAATACACTACTGAACACAAGGATTGTCTCACACATTGAACCTCCTGTTCTTTCATGCATGGGAATGAACTCTTGGCAGAAAATTCTGTCCTTGACCTATGACTCTCAGGTATCAGAGAGCAACTACGCTATTGGAAAAAAAGCCATATAAGGACATAGTTTCCTATGGAACCTAGCATCCCTTCTCAACATACATGCATCTCCCTCGGGGCCATAAAAATAAGGCAGTAAACAAAAACAGATTAAACAAACAGGTCTGTTTGGAACTAATGAGGACAATTTTTACTGCCTGGTGCTACTTCAGGTTATGCAATGCCATGCAGGCATAATGCTCCTTATTCTAAGAGAGCCAAAATGTTGCACAATGTGGCCCAGTTCCACACAGACATCACCCTTCCTCAGCATGCCAGACACTATATCATACTTGAAAAACACTCTGAAGAAGGAAGTAATTTCCCCTTCAAGTAAAGAAGAGCAACAGGTAAAAAATACCTTGTGAGGGAGAGCTCAGCAAGATGCAAGCGAGCGATTCCTTGCAAATTTACAGGGAAGGCCAAGCTGAAGGTCCTATGAAGAAAGCCATGAAGTTGAGCAGCATGCAGATGAGGAGTTGGACTTCTGCTGCAGCTACAAACACCTACAGCACAAACATCACTGGCCGGAAGCCACAGGTCATCTGGAAACAGAAGGCAGGCCTAGCATGACAGGCATGAAAAAAGGCTCTCTCATGACTGGCATGCAGTTAACAGCATAAATGATTATCATTTCACTGACTTCACTTGTCTATGAAAATTTCCTCCAGCTGAAAACCTGTCCCCCACAGTTACTAAATGGCCAAACCTGTTGATATGTAAAATAAACCTTTCTTTAGCTGGAGGAGATTCTCATAAGTTCTCATCACATAAACAAATCAATAGCAATGCTAACCAATCAACAGGAATAGGATATCATGAAAATTAGGTACATTAGTGAACAAATGGACTGAAAAATGAAATGCAGGGAAGGCAAACAAACAAACAAACAAAAAAAAAAAAAGAGGAGGGGGAATTCTTTTGTTTTTGTAATTAAAACATCCTGCCTCCTTCCCTGATCACTTCATCTCCTCTAACTGGCAATTGCCTACCAAAATTCATCCCTGGAAGTGCAGGCAGAGGCAGGGTGCGGACCAGATTCAGAGGCACATGTTTTATCATCACATCTCCCAGTTCCACTCAGATGACACAATACTGAAAGCTGTCCACCACAGCTGTCATCTGTAAGGCTGGAGAGTGAATGATGGTTTCATTTGTGGCACTGTGGACCATCCTCAGGAACTGAGGCTCAGTTTGAACTGGAAATGGAGAAATGTATTTCTTGTATATACCTCCCACATATGTTGCAGATGTGCATCTAACATAAAATCCTGAGATGAGATCCTTATGCCAAAGGCAAAATTCTCGTTGACTTCACTAAGTTTGCAACCCTGAGTTACAAAAGTAAGCAAAAAGTCATGAAAAGATCTTTTTCCTGTTAACCGAACATATAAAAACCCTTCTCTTTCTGGCATGTCAAAGAAAATACAGATCCTCTGCATATGGAAGATAAATCATGGGACTGAAAAAAATCAGTGTGTCCTTAGGTGTTATGGATCTCTCTCCAGATTTTCAGAGGCAGCAGTAGCTCCTAAGTCCTGATCCCAGGACCATGCCCCAGCTACTTTATACTGGAGCAAACTCCCTCACCCCGCAATGTGGGAGCTCAGGCATGCACCTAGCCCTCAGCCTAACAGCTGCCACAAAAGAAACTGATGGATACACATAACTAGGAAGGCTGTGATCTAAATCCCCATGATGTCACATGCTGTGACATTTCTCCCTCTGATTTCTCTGAAATCAACGTACAGTCAATTTTTTCTCAGCTTACAACAGTGAAAGATCTGTATATGAGAAGGCTATGGGTGTATCCTTTAAGAATGCTTTTTCAGATAATGGCATTTGGTCCTGGGAGAATAGGTGTGATGTTGCCAGTCATGCCATCTGAATTACATCAGGCCTCAAGATGAATAGAGCCCAAATTAAGATCATGAATATAAAGATTCCTTTCATCATGTTTATTTAGCTGTGCAGTCACGTCACGATCAACTGTTTGCATGCTGTCTGTGAGCACAGAACAAATTATGAACTTGAATCTCCCTCTCTCTATAAATTTGCTTGCACTCTAACTCTCTCTCAAAAAAAGAAAAAGAAAAGAAGAGAAGAGAAGAGAAGAGAAGAGAAGAGAAGAGAAGAGAAGAGAAGAGAAGAGAAGAGAAGAGAAGAGAAGAGAAGAAAAGAAAAGAAAAGAAAAGAAAAGAAAAGAAAAGAAAAGAAAAGAAATAAAGTAAAATCCCTGAATAAAAATGACAGTAATTTATCTTGTGAAAACCCTGGTCCTCTGATTTGAGTTCCAGAAATGTAGGTGTATAACACCTTCTGTGCCATCCTCATGTAGCTTTAAGTAGTAAAGTTTTTTTTTTTTTTTCTGTTACATCCAATATTAAAAAACAAGCCACACATTTCAATGTCCTGGACAGTGCAAACACACTTTATCCCACAGAGTTCAACTAGACAAGGATGATGTGATAAGAGGGAGGAAGCATTCCCATAACTTTAAAGGAATCCTTTTTATCCATCCTTTAGATGGATAAAAGGCAGAGGCCAATATCCACTATTATCAACAACAGCATCATGCCAGTGGCTATCATTTAACAAAAATGAGGAACTCTATTTTTTTAAGAACATCTGGTCAACAGCATTTATAACTGATGGGTATTGATGACCCCATTGAATGTTTGACAGCAGTTTCTAAACACACTGACCAGCACCCTGTCAAATTATCAGTTTGAGATCGCTGGACATTGGCTATCTACATTTTCTTTCCATCTTTAAAGGGTTTTGTATCCTGCTCTTTCAAATTTAAGAGAGTTTCTTTTTTGCAGCAGGGGCTGGTGCTGTGTTTTGGTACAGTACATAACCGCTGCAGAATACAGAGCAGAAAGAAGGGTTTTGAGAGCACTATGCCACACCAAGTGTGGCATCTCAAGCAACAGAACTGCTTTATTCTTACTCAGTTATTTTGGTTTTCCTTTTCTTTTTACACAACTGTGACAAAGATGTTACAGGCTAGGGAAGTTATCAAAAGCATAAAATAAAAGACAGCAAAACCATTGCTAAGCCAACAGATCCTAGCTTCCTTTGATACAGTCCACTTGCTTGTAAGCACTGCTGCTCAATACCTGAAGACATTCACCCTCCTCCTCTGAACGGTGTTTTCATCTCTTTCCACCCAGCCCAACTGCAACAATGAAGGCAAGGAGCTTCACTGCCTCCCTGAGCTGTATAGCCTGGCCAACCTCCAGTACGACTGAAAATTTCAAAAAGGAAATGTCTCTTGCCTCTCACAAACAGAAGCAGAAGGAAAAGGCCAGGCAAGATGCTCCCCTGTGCAGTCCCCCCTCCAGACCACGGTCCCCTCTTTGAGAATTGGTCTTCTCCAGGGAACTGGATGCCTTGGCAGGGAGCATCACTGAAGGACTCAGTAAACCAATTCGGAAATTGACTCACACTAGGAAGGCAAAGGTTAGGGCTTGAACAACCAACCCTCTGTGCCCCAAAGAGAGACAGCTCTCACTAGCAACTGCTGTACGCTTCAGACTGCTGCCCAGCCTCCAGCCACCAACCCCATGCATCACAGCAGTTTTCTGGTGCTGGCTTCTCCAAACTCAGACCTGTTACCCACAGGAGGCACCTGAAAGAATTTGGCATCCATGGGAGGAAAGTAAACTACAAAGGTTTGAGTACCTTCCCTTAGTTCTTCTCAAAAGTGAGTGCACATGTAAGTATGCGCGTATTACATCCACATCAGCTTATGAAGCATTTTAGATCCCAAGAATTAGATACAGAGAAACTGCTGAAAACTCAGTTCTATGTTTCACTACAAATTAAGGGTCTGAGAAGTCTGCATACTCTACATAATCTTAAAAAATGGGGTTTAGGTTCCCAAGTCATTTGGCCAATTTTGAAAATTTTACCCATGACCACGGTTCATTCCCCTAAACGTTAAGCTGCAGAAACCACTCCCAAAACCAAGTCTGGGAAATAAATTTGCAGTTGCTCAGTGTAGCACAATACTTAGCCTGTTGAGTCACCATAATGACCACAGAACGGATGAATTATATGATTTTAATAGGTCAGACACCACTGTTTTTTCCTTTACAATCACACATCCTAAAACAACTAAGAAGTAGCTTGAGATAAGTCAGACACATGTGCTCACATGCTGTTTATTCTCCAAAGTCATCACCTCTTCTCCTGACGAATGCTCTTATATTTATTTGCACCTGACCAGACAGTGCTTCTCTTCAGTTCAGGACAAGGACTGCCACATGTACGCAAACACCCTGCAGGAATGATGGATGTATTTCTCTAAACACAGCTTTGTCACTCCTCTATTGCACTAGCAGCTATTGCTGCAGAGTGAAGGAGTTAATCCTGTTCATAGCTGAACCTGTCTTTTGCAACTACAATCAAAACTGAAGAAATTACCACCATGCAGCTCTATTTTTAAAAAAACACTGATATAATATCTTTGGGCTGATTTTTTTGGTTTGGTTTGGTTTTGTTGTTGGCGGATTTTGTTTTTGTTTTTTCTTACTCTGCAGTTATGGCTGTTAGGAAAACAAACCTTGCTATCTCAGATGTGCAGGCATCCCAGTGTGCTGCACACTGCATAACAAATGCAAATGTCACACGGAAATTCCTGTTAGAAGACACTCATAGAAGAGAGAAATTAATTTTCTTCCTCCTAGTGACGTTGCTGATCACAAGGAAAAACATTCTTCCTCATCATCGCCATGTCTTATAGGACAAAGTGTCACTGTGTCTCCTCTGAATATCACTCTGCAAAAAATAATATGGAAGCTAAGGGTGAAACTCTATGAACACAGCATATAACACCCCAACCCTTTAACAACACCTGCATGGTTTTTTGCTCCCTGCCCACCTTCCTTCCTTCATAACTGAGCACTAATACCTCTTGAGTGGCTTCAGCAGTGCCAGGATGTATGTTTCTTGCTCTCTTTCTCAAAAAAAAAAAAAAAAAAAAAAAAAAAGTGATGCAGGACATGTGGCATTCTGGAGGCATTCTGGAGGAACAAAACTGGTAACACTGCAGTGGGATGTAGGGTTTAGACCTTGATAGTGGCAGGGCTTAAAACAGTTTGCTGTGATGTCACACTCAAATCTGAACCCAAAGGAAGACATTACCTTACAACAACACAAACGCCTGACACACCAACAGCAAAACTGTGCTGATGACTGCTACCTATTCGGCGAAGTGTTCAGTGATGATGGCCAGCAGAGGGTTGAACAGGAGAAAGGCAAGATTGACACACAGAGGACACAAGAGGAACTAACTCCATGCAGTATGAAATAAAGGATTAAAAAACACCTCCTGTGCTTAATGGGTAATATTACACAGCTCTGCCTTAAGAGTTCTAGAGATCTGTTCCAAGTACTCTCATAATCACATCATATATAATAACCCAACTGGCATGATCTCTTCCAAACAGAAAAAGGTAATTTCTGCTCAATAACATCTCCATTTATTTCCTTTTCTTTTTTCCTGCTGGTCGCTTCAGAAAACCAAAAGAGAAGATTGTCCCTGCTCTCCTTGTCTATGCCCCAAATTTTGATACTAAAGCGGAAAGAAGCAGTAGGGCAAGGTACACTGGAGAAAATGTAAGGTGAATAGAAACATACAGAGTGTAGCTAAGGCTGGAGTGAAAAGAAGTGAAAAAGAAAATTTAGAAATGAATCTAACCAGAATGGGTTCTCCTATAAAAAACTCAGCCTAAGATCACAGTCAGTAGTTTTTTATGCTCTAAGGAGGAGCACAAGCAGTTAGAAGTGTTACCCACAAAGACCCATGCCATGGGTGACATCTTTCATCGCTGTATTCTCCCATGAGGACAGTGGCTGTTCAGATGGGTGGTGACAAGGCTGCAGCTGGACAGATGGGGAGAGAACAGCCTTTACCAACACAGCAACTGGATCTCAGGTGCCCATGCAATGACTGGTGAGTAAAGAAGTGATGTTAATGAAGCACCAATGGACGATCTACCTTATGATTACTTTCAGTTTAATCAAAACGCAGTGTTGATGTAGGTATGAAAATGCCACACAGCAAATGACATGAATTAGAAATATATACCTACAAAGAAAACTGAAAGTTTTCATTTTTCCGGTGGTTAGGAGCCTGCGAGCCACTTCATACTGGCAGGTCTTTGTGTCCCTGATTAACCTCAGTCAACTAGCTTCAACAAGGCTGTGTCTGATTATGGCCCACTTTTATTTTTTTAAGATTCAGAAAAGGCTTTCTATAAAAATTTGGTCTTTGGCCAACACTGACTGCTGTGTGTAAATTACATCTGATAGGAGTAAATGTGTCTGTTTGTGAGAATTTAGACTGAAATTCCCCCTGAAACCAAGATAGCACTATTTTCCTTGCTGCTTTTGTAGTCACTGCCCAGTGTAATTATCCTTTTCTTGCCTACATCAAAGCAGAGTGGGAGAGAGTTTGTTTGTTTGTTTGTTTGTTTTTTTTCTCAAAAGGTAGGATAAATCCCCTTGCCTTTAACTTCTGAAGGCTTCAGTTTCTGACTCACTGTGTCCGATATGAAATGAAGTCATGATCACAGCCTCAGACCAGAACCAGCACACACTGAAATCAATGGGAGTCCTTCCGTTCACTTCAGTGGAAGCTGGGTCACACCCTTAGCAGACACAAGCTGCGCTCATAACAAAATCACCCTCTGGTCTTGGATGGCAGAAAACACGGTCAGCCCAGGAACAGCAGGGATGCCTGAGGTCAGAAACTGTCTACAACAAAAAATTAATGCAGGTAAAACCAACAGCGGGACGAGTCCAGTGCACCTGCCTGCACTGTGCCTCTCTCTAACACTATCAGCCCAGACAGAACTGAGTCCAGAGAAAATATTTACCAAAAACATAAAAAGAGCAGATCTTGGCAAAGGCCAAAATCTGGCCCTGAGTGGAAAATGCAAAATAATTGTTCAATCTTAAAATAAAGTCTTCAAATAAAGCAAACATATACTTAAAGAAATGAGCTCACTACAGCTTAGGAGCTAGAAAAGACTTGCATCGGGCTTTGTAGAGCAGTTTTACGCTTGTCAAATGTGAAGGTTGACCTGGGACTTCTCAAAGAAAGAGACTATGAGCAAGGGCAACATCAGACTGTATTTTGTATGTTAGCAGACCACCAACAAACCACTGTAGGTTACCTTTAACATTCTTCATATGGCTCCTATTTAAAATAGCAATAAAGAAAAACAAAAGATCACAATGAGGAAAAGCGAACCTTTACCACAGGACTCATATAATACTGTTTCTAGAGCCTGTTTTGAGATTGTCAGAGAAAGGACTGAGGGGGACCACATGCTTCAGAAAGATTAAAACACTGACTATATGATGATGAAAAACACTGACTATATGATGATGAATTAGTTGATTAGTGGCAGGAACAAAGCCAAACTTTTGGCTGAGAACTTTTGGGCTGGATGACACAGCATTTCTAGGTTGGTCTTCACCTTGGTTTACTCATCCCCCGTTATGGTGCACTATCATTTGAGCAATTTTCAGGTGGGATAGGCAGAGTGGCTGCCTCACAGCAGCAGGTACGTCTCAACATGGTGTCTGTGTGTGATCGACACTTGGCACCTTGGTAGGCCTTACTGGCCAGATTGCATCTTCCTGTCAGGCAGGGCCTGGGGCTTGGCAGGCTGGGGAGACACAGGCCCTTCTTCAGCCAGCGTTTTCCTGCACTTATTTTCCATCGAATCAAGAAATGCAGGATGAAGGAGTGATTTTGTTGTATTAGCAGACACAATCAGCACTAGTTATGAACAGTGAGGTCTTCTGGGGGTAGGCAGCCTGTACAGGGTGATTGAGCCCCTGAGCAACATGGGCAAGCCCCTGTGTAACATGGGTGAACCTCTGTGCCACAGGTAACTTGAGGCGCCCTCGCTGTGCTGACTTAGCATTTGTACGAACAGGGAATGACCGGAGAAAAACATGACTCAAATTAGTCAGCAAATTACTGAGCTAGAACAGCCCCCCCCCCCCCCCCGCCAACATTATTCATGCATCTGAGGGTAATCTTTCCACTTTTTACTGTGAATTTTGGGGATATATTTTATTTTTTCTGCTCCATTTCATATAATAATAATTACAATTATAATTATTAGAAGGGGAAGGGGGAGAGGAAGATGAAGGGAAAGGGGAAGGGGAAGGAAAGAAAGAGGAGGGAAAGGAGGGAGAGAAGGAGGGAGAGAAGGAGGGGGAGAAGGAGGAGGCGAAGGACGGGGCGGAGGAGGGGGAGGAGGAGGGGGAGGAGGGGAAGAATGCAGCTGTGGAGAGCAGTATCTCTGCAGCAGGCAGGCTGAAGGCCTGCTGCCAGCCTGTCCCTCCCCAGACACCAGCCGTGCGGGTGCTGGGCTCCCTCCTGCCCAGTACAGGGCGGCAGCTCCCTCGCTTCCCCGTCCCGCCGCGGCCATACCGCCCCCGGCATCCCCGCCTCTCCCCGCGCCTCGGGGGGTGCAGGGTCCCCTTTCTCCCCCCCCCAGGGGCCACCCGCTCCCACCTCTCTGACCACCTACTTCTTGCAAGGGATGAGCGCCCTCCTCTCCTCCAGGATGCGGAGGCGTTGGTTGGGGCCGTCGTAGGAGACAGCCGCCCTGGTGATGCGGCCCGTGCCGTGCCGGTAGAACACGGTGCGCCCTTCCCACTGCCCCGGGGCCTGGCACGGCTCGGCCCCGGCCCCGCCGCCCGCCAGGAACCCCCCCAGCACCAGCACCAGCACCGGCACCGGCACGGGAAGCGCCATGGCTCCGACGCCCCGGCAACGGCGGGGGGGGGGGAGGGGGGGGAAGGGCGGGATGAGGGGCGGGGGCGGCCCGCCTCCAAACCCGCATGGCCGCAGCCTGCCACCCCCCTTTCCCAAAATTATTCCCCCCCCCCTTCCACAACGTTGCCTGCTGGCGGCCGAGGTGGCACCTGCCGTCGGGGGAGACCAAACGCCAGCATCCCCCACAGCTGCACCCAGACTGCCCTCGCAACACGGCTCCGGCACTCCGGGGAGACGGGGGATGCAGGGGGCGAGTCACTTCTCGACGACATAGAGGGGAGATGGGGGGAAAGGGGGGGCTGGCCCCCGTCCCGAGTAAAGAGAGCAAAAAGTGAACACTCCCTCCCCGCGTGCCCAGCCCCAGGGGCTACCACCACAACCTCCTAGACGGCAGCTAGCGCCGCGTCTGTCCAAAGAAAAATATGTATATATATATAAAAGTTTCTGCACCGTGTCTTTCGGGGGACGGCAGGATCAGCCCCCCAGGAGGGGGGGGGCCCCCCCCCCCCCCCCCCCCCGAAAAAAAAAAAAAAAAAAAAAGATGCTTTTACTTTGCTTTGTCCCCCGCCGAGGAACCCCCGAGGAGCGCGGTGCTGCCGCCGAGGGGCTCCAGGCGGGTGGCGCTGATGTCACGGTGTCCGCACACGCACACGGGTCCCCCCCCCGGGTCCCCCCCGGGCCTCCCCCGGGCCCCACGTCACGCGTGCCACCGGTATAAAGCCCGTGCCGCGATTTCCATGGCCGAGCGCAGCCGGGTGCCGGCAGGCAGCGCCGCTCCGCGCCCGTCGGCCGCCGCGACCCGCGGGGAGGCGGCGGCCGAGGAGGAGGAGGAGAAGGAGGAGGAGGAGAAGGAGGAAGAAGAAGAGGAAGTGTGTGTGGGGGAGAGGATGCTGCGCGCCTTGGTGGCGGTGTCCCTGTGGCTGCGGGTGAGCCCGCGGGCGCAGGGCGCGCCGTGCGAGGCAGTGCGCATCCCCATGTGCCGCCCCATGCCTTGGAACATCACCCGCATGCCCAACCACCTCCACCACAGTACCCAGGAGAACGCCGTCCTGGCCATCGAGCAGTACGAGGAGCTGGTGGGCACCGGCTGCAGCCCGGTCCTCCCCTTCTTCCTCTGCGCCATGTACGCCCCCATCTGCACGCTGGAGTTCCTCTACGACCCCATCAAGCCCTGCCGCTCCGTTTGCCAGCGCGCCCGCGACGGCTGCGAGCCCATCATGCGCCGCTACAACCACAGCTGGCCCGACAGCCTGGCCTGCGACGACCTCCCCGTCTACGACCGAGGCGTCTGCATCTCCCCCGAGGCCATCGTCACCGACCTGCCCGAGGGTGAGCCACTCCCTACCCCGCCGGTGCCCCCCGAGCATCCCCCCCGAGCATCCCCCCGAGCCACGGCTCCGCTGACCTCTGTTTGCAGATGGAAAGTGGACGGACTTCACACAGGGCGTGCTGGTGCCCGACGGACCCCCGCAGCCCGAGTGCAGGAACCGAGGCCAGGGTGAGCCTAGGGGGCCTCCCCATGTCCCCCACCCCACAGCCAGCCCCACTCCTGCACCCCTTAACCACTTCCTCTTCTCTTCCTCCAAAGAGCGATGCCAGTGCAAAAAGACAAAGCCCACACTGGCGACCTACCTGGCCAAGAACTACAGCTACAGTAAGTCTGGGAGGGTTTTCCCCTCTTCCTTTTGCCCCTTGACCTTGACCTGCCAGTCAAGGAGTTGGCCAATAGTTTTTATGTTGCATGACAATACCTTTTCATATTGCAAGAGATGTTGGCGATACAAGTAAGTATTCATCCTGTCCTTCCTACCCTCCCATCCCCACTGATGAGTTTTCTGATGGTAGGAGTCAGGAAGAATGCTAGCTAACATCCAATAAACACCGGATTAGATAACTGTAATGTCAATAGAAAAATCCCTATTAACCATTAATTTAAAATGCAATATCACAGTCTTTTGCATTTTATGGGCTTTTTCTCAGAGAGAAGCTGTTTCTTCAAGGGAAGTACTCCATTCTTTTTCAATAGGAATATTATACCCAGTCAATTCCTGATTGTCTGATATCAAATGAAAGTAAGTTTGTAGTTATTTGCTTCTTTATTAGTAACCGGAAAAAAAATCCAAGTCAGTTTGGTAGGACTAAGCAAACTGAGCATTTAACTTAGAAAGGAGATTATATACTTTCTTGTCATGGCATTTTGGTACATTTATGAGATATGTTCTTTTTATGTAATTCCTTAGTTCGTTTCAATATGTCATAGGGATGTGTTCAGCTGGGACAATGAACTTCCACACCTGTCTGAAATACATGAGTAAAAAGTGCTATAAAATGATTGTTCAGAAATGAAATGCAGGTGTTAGCCACACAAATTCTGATTTCAGTGAGTTCAGTGGAGTGTTGCTTGAATAAAAACTACAGGTTGGGATTCAAAATTTAGAAAAGTTTGAAGGATTTCATTCTGTTGAATTTGCAAAATAAAGATTTTGGTTTTGAGTGGTAGATTTTTATTCAGCCTCCACTAAAATAATAAGACTTTCACACTGAAAAAGGATTGAGAAACAAGACAAGGGAGAACAAGCTGCAAATAAAAACCAAAATTTCCTGAATTCCTTTAAAATAATATATATAGCCAAATTGTGTTTCTGTCTGGTCAGAACTTTTTTTAGTTGTCAAAACTGAGAGCATCAGAGTCGATTACTGGCCCATAGCTATAAACTTAGGTATAATTTTAAAATGTTTTCATAAATCACTCCCTGCATCAAATATCTTTTATGCTAACAGAGCAAGGCCAACACTGGCATTCACTGCTGAAAAGAAAATTCCACCTAAATTTCTTGTAAATATTATGAGTAAACATTTAAAAAAACAAAACCAAAAGCGCCTGTTATGCAGGAGCTGAAATACTATTTGGCTTTAACCAGACTTGAAAATGGATGGTGAGTCTCTAAAACTGAAATTCTTTTTTCACAGAAGAATTTTGTGACTGATAATAGGACCCTTCCTATTGTGACATTTCCTAGAGACAAAGTCCCTCATGTAAAATTTTTGCTTCATTTCTCTGACCTGGTGCTCACCTCAGGACAGTGGCCAATACCCCCAGGGTGCTCAGGGAGTCACGCAGTCAGTCAGGTGTCATCCTCAGAGCAATCTGCAGAGTTTCTTCTTGTGGACATGCAGATTCTTCAATAAAAGATACAAATGTGAATGCTCATGTGTTCAGAATGAGAAGAACCCTCTTCAGAGTTTATTTTATATGAGAATCTTACTACTGATACATATGTGAATGTAAAAGAATTTTAAAAAGGTGTTAACTGGGTGCATCATGGAAATGCCAAGCCTCATCATTTTTTAGTACATGTTGCAAACCCTCCTTTCTTTCTTACATTCAAGAGAAGACTTGAGTTCCTGGATGCAACCTGCACTGAAATGACTTTGCTATTGCAAAGCCTGGATTCAGGTTAACCATCTGTGAGGTAAATTATTCATTGCTTAATTGGCAGTAGCAACACGTGGATATAGAACAGCTCTGATTTATGCGAGGGGTTGTTCATGGCTGAGTCAAAAGAGCTGATTGTGCGTGTGATTCCTGGCTAGATTGCTTGGCCTGATCTGGCAGGGATTTAAGCACATGTTTAATTTCACAGTTGTCAACAGCCCTGCTGAAAACCAAATTGGGATCAGGCCTCTGTTATTCTAAGCCACTGTATGTACCCACACATGGAGAAGTAGTTCTGGTTTCACAGCCAAAACAACAGCTTTCAATTTAATGTGTTTTATTTAATTTTAGGTTGTGTTTAAGTTTTTGAGACTGTTTGTTGTTCTTATGCTACTTTTTTTTTCTAATTGCAGTCATTCATGCTAAAGTAAAAAGTGTGGAAAAGGGGAACTGCAATGAGATAACAACAGTGGTTGAAGTGAAAGACATTCTGAAGTCTTCGATGGTGATTCCTCTCTCCCAAGTACCTCTTCTTACCAATTCCTCTTGCCAGTGCCCACCTCTGCATCCAAAACAGGATGTCCTCATCATGTGCTACGAGTGGCGCTCGAGGTGAGCACTCGCTGTGCAGTTCAGAAAGGTGTTATTGCTGGCTGTGGCGGGAGGGAAGGAGGGACAGCACAGTTCCCTTTCTGGTCATGAGCCTGGTTGGCAAGCCTATAGTTAATATTACACCTACATGTTTCAATTACCTTTGCGATTATTTTTTTCCATGTAGTTAATCTCAGCTCTAGCCCACAGCGCAGCGTTACAAAACCTGGCTCACAGATGGAGCACAACCCCCAGTATCATTTGGTGCTGGTGGCATGCTGCTTGAGGCACCTCCAGCTGTTTGGTAGGGTGTTTTAGGACCACTGGCCACCGGTATGAGAGGCTTTATATGCTACGGTGGTCTGTGCTGGTAGTACCAGTGCTGATAGTACCGTGTGGTGGCTCAAGGGAAAGCAGAGTTCTGCCTTACTAGCCCCAGGGGAGGAGACAGGAGCTGAGGAAGCCTGCAGAGCAGCTTCAGTTAGGGCCAGGCCTTCTCTGCTGGCCTATCCATACTTTGGACCAATGCCATCAGTGAGATGTTTCTGATCCCACAACTGCGCTGGGACCAGCCAAAGCTGCAGCCACTGGGAGCTCTGCTGGTCGGATGGCAGAAAGAAAGTAAATACTCACGGTGCAGCTTGCCAGTTCTGCTGGAAGATTAAAAGACAAAACAAAACTAACTTTACCAGACCTTGCCTCTGGCAGTCAGCCTAGCCCCAGGCATGGAAGGAAATCCAGCATGCTGGTCTGGAGCAGACGGAGTGATGCACCACAGGATGCTTTTCTTTCAGGGTTCTTGAAGCAGAAGGCAACATCCCATCCCCATTAGCACCCCAAGGGTACCAGTAGGAACCAACAGGACAGGTTGTGGTGTGATTGGTACCTGGGTTTCTGTGCTGTGGGTTGGAGGTAAGGTTTTTTGTAAAATGTGCAAGATGTTTTTGCATATGACTGATAATGGAATATGTGCAGCTCTAAGGATCACAAAACTTTTGCATGCAGAGCTTGATGGGCCATATCCATATTTTCAGTCATGATATTTTAAAAGTCTTTTACAGGTATTTCTAACAGTTGTCATCTCATACCTTATTATCATAACTTTTTTTTTTTTTTTTTTTTTTTTTTTTTTTTTGTGAGCTAATGGGCTCGCAGTCATTTTATTATTATGAGTATTTTATTATCACATAGCGCATTGGCCTTCCAGATCTGGAAGTATTTCACAGAGATTAATTTAGAGCCCTATACTTCTGTTGGCTACATTAGAGAGAGATGCCCTGGGTCAGGCAGAAAAAGTATGACAAAGATACCTATTGAGGAGCTCTGAGCTGCAGAGCTTTGCCAGAGCAGACCCTCAGGAGGTTCTTAGGGGGAAGAGATTTCAGAAGTGAAAGATCCCAATCAGCTTCTCCCCTACTATGGAGAAAACACACCGATCTCTAAATATTTTGTGATGGTTTTTAAAGGTCACTGAGGTTTTTAACTTTATATGGATTTGCAAAAGAAACATAAGCTATTATATGTGTTTCCTGTTGAACTCAGTGGTATGTAAACGGAAGGTTTTGAGCTACAGTAGCTTTTTAAAAACATATCAGAGCCAAAATGGGTGGAAGCTGCAGCCTTCCCAAAGTCAATAGCAAAACACCCCTTTCCCATCAGTAGGAATAGGATTGCACTTGATAACTTGACCTGAGCCGGAGCTGCATCAGGTATACATCATAGTTTCATTCATCGTGCTGTGGCCATGCCTTCAATCCTGTACATTAATTCTCCAGCCTCTCCTTGAAACAAAGAGGTGATGTGGATCATGTCTGTCTTGGTTCTCCAGGGCTTGTGCTCACTGTGGCCCTTTCATGTTTGGGCAAAGTGGATGCACAGTGACTAGTGGCTATGAGTGGGAGCATTTCATACTCCTGTTGAACTGCCATGAGTGACAGCATTGCTCATGGACACTGGGGAGTCAGGCCCTGCTGCGCTGTGTGAACCTCACCCACCAGCAAAATGCTGTACAATGGCATATTAAGGTCCAGTATCTCAAAACAAACAAAAATTAGCAGCAGAGAAGATACAGAAACTGCAGTAGCAGCCCTCTTCTACAGAACAGTTGTTTCTAACTTAGGACTTAGAAGGTGTGCTTTAGAATAAACTATTTTAGAAGCTTTTTAGAATTAAACTATTTTAGAAGCTTTTTAAGGCATATACTATTTAATAATTACACTTTGGTTTCCTTCATTTCATAATATCTGGACTCAGTATTTTATGCAGGAGCTGGCCAGAATTCATTGCTAGACAAATAGCAACACTCATGCATGTTCCAAATTCACTTTAAAACACTCACTAAGTAGCTATGAGTAACAAATACATAATACCATCCCAGTGTATTTGTAGGTATTAATGGAGACAATTATAAGTGGTTATGTAATGTTACCATTTGTCAGAGGAGCTGTATGAAGTAGTGCATATAAACCTAGCTTTTTTCCAACTCAGAAGTCAAATGCATTCATTTAAACTGCTCTTCTACACACACATGCACACATGAACACAAACATAATAGTACGTAAGCAGAAATTTATGTGAAAGACATTTAAACAGTTTCATAAGATGTTACCCAACCCATCACTTTTTGCTAACATCAATCAAGACAGGACAATTTTCCACCACTCATCACTGAATAGTTGCAGGTGAAAACAGAGGACTCTAAATGTTTTCTTGGTACTACTTATGTGCTGTAGTTTTGGCCATAAAATCTGAAGGAAAGTGATGGCTTTTATGTTTTTTTTTTTTTTTTTTTTTTTTTTTTTTTTTTTTTTT
>CM021732.1:63647994-63692290 GCA_011075105.1 Heteronetta atricapilla | reverse complement strand
ACCTTATATTTTCCGTTTAAAACACCCGGCATAAAATTTTTTTTTTTTTAATTTTTTTTTGTTTTTTTTTTGGCAAAAAAATATTAAGAAATTTGGTGTTTTTTTTTTTTTTTTTTTTTTTTTTTTTTTTTTTTTTTAGTTATCATTATTATTATTATTATTTGTTTTTTGTTTGTTTGTTTGTTTCTTGAAAGTCTGAAATATGTTTCTGACCATCTTCCTATATCAGTACCAGTATCCAATGGTTTGTTTCAACCTCAACCAGTGCAAATTCATCTGGAATGACATCTCGAGAATCAAAACCAGAACTCTATGTAACATGTATTATTTCTTATTTTTCAGGTTGATGCTTCTTGATGGATGTCTAGTTGAAAAATGGAAGGATCAGCTAAACAAAAGATTTAAGGTAAATACAATCAAAGAAAAGAATGCTGATATTCTTCATATTCTTCATATTCTTCAAGTTAAACATCTTTGTGTATTTTTAGTCATTGAATGTCTTGCTTGACATTCAGATATGTAGAACACCTCTGGGTATTACTTTCACTTCAACATTTTAATATCTCCAAAATTCAGGCTATGTTTCTATGCATACTTACATATAAATGTAAGTGAAAATGAGAAAAAAATAATCTTTTATTTTAGAGTCTCTAACATTTTATTTCTATTTTATTTGCAAACTGTCCCTAAGTAGTATGTTGGATGATCTTTGTGTGAGCTCTCATACAATAATTATGCTAGGACTTTCCTTTGTAATCACTGCTAAGTGAAGTAACTGCCAGGTGGTATGCAGATGAATATATAGTACACACTATGTAAAAAGAGTAGTTAAAATCCACTGCACCTGATAAATGGGTTTTGTGGCATTAAAGACTGCAGGCCTGAGACACAGACTTCTCACCAACTATTTCCAACTGAAGACCCACTGAAGGTATTGAGCATCCTCTCACTGTTTTCAAGGAATATGGAGGGAAAAATCTATAGTACAGTGACCTTGGAGGCAGAGGCAGCAGATGCCTTCACTTGTTATCACTCCCTGCTTGTAAACTCTTTATAATGGGAAGAAGGGGTTCCTCACACTTTTAGAAATGGAAGAAAATTATTTCTGTAATTCAGAAAATATTTCAGAGCATTAAAGATATGTAGGTGTACAGACTTGTCCCATGGATAGATGTTAGGAGGAAAAAGGTTACATATTTACTTCAGTAGGAGCTTTTAGATTACAGAGCAACTTCTTGCAGGAAACTGTACGATGCTTTTATCATTCCCCGTTTCTCCTCCTTTACTCATGTAAAACCTATATATGAAAAAGAAATAGTGCTTTAATTTACATATATATATATATATATATATATATATTGCAATTGCTGGTGATACCAGATGGGATTTAGGAGAATACTGACACATGATTTGGACTCCTGAAATCTGTTAGCTGTAAACTTAATGGCCTGTTGCTGGCAGACAGTGTGTTTTAGTGGGCTCCTCACACTGTTTTTTCATTTCTAATTGTGTCCTGAAACCTGATTGGACATTCATTTCCAGACAGTCAAAATAGACGCACGACTGCAAAACAAACTACTTCTCAAAGCATATGTCTTTCCTTCTGATACTAATAGCCTTGTAAATTAAATCCTCATTTAAACAAGTCTGAGTGGGACACACCTAAATGCTGGCTGATAGTTTTTGTTTTATAAAGATGTGTATAATGACCCTGACTACATGAATATAGCCACCACGGAGCTAGGTGTTGCAATATTTCGTTCTGAAGACTTGCATCTTTTGTCTCTGAAGACTTGCATCCAGCATTTATCTTGAGTTACAGCTTAAAGTGAATGTTTCATGGTCTGTGGACCACATTAGACTGCTACACATCCGTTAACATAACCACAGCATGGTTGGTCTCTTCACTAGCCAGGCCAAGAGTCTGAGCAGCAACAAGGTCAATGCAGAGAAACTAAACAGGAAAGCTGCAGAGCATTTCTCTTCTTCTGATCACTAGGCAAAGCCCCTATCTTTGTTTCAGACAAGAAAGGTCATTATTACAGGGGAAAGCTGAGACCCCCTTCAGCTTCTATCATCTACCTCACTTTCCTTAAAACAAGTGTTTCTCTTCCTAAAGGTGAAAGACTGCAATCTCTGTCACAATGTGATCTCTCCATATTTTGGATCACCTAACCACTTAACCTCTCTTCAAAAACCTGTTTTCTAGCCACTGCACTTCGGGGTTTGATAGTCTGGTGGGCTCATTGATCTAACTGTTTTCCAAAATTTCTCAGGGATGCTACTGAGTAAAGCTGCAGATACATTATTCACAACTGCAGACTTTTCATAGGAAAACTCAAGTAGCACCTTCAATAAGACAACAAAGAATGGTTTTGCGAAATGAGTCCCTAGGAGCAGATCCTGTCTTTTTGATGTTAGGATGCCCACTTCCTTGGATTTCCTTGGATTTCTGGAAAGGCATGAGAAGTATGCTCACATGCAGCATGCAGCCAAGATGTGCAGTTGTCATTTTCATGAGCTGGTATTGTAGAAATTCCCCCACCCAAGAATATGTCAGGTTCCCACTACAGCCAGCTGTAACATACTGAGATCAATGCCTCTGCAGAATAGAGCCCAGAAATGTTAAGACCAGCACTGTTATCAATGGTGCTGATGGTTTTAAGATGCAATGGTTTTAAGATGAAATTATTTATGGCAATGTCTTTCTCTAACTCATCCTCTTTTTCTGCCTTTCCACAGAGGTGGGAACAGAGACTGCAAGAACAAAAGCTGCGAATGGCCCGCACTAAGAACCAAAATGCAGGGCGTAGTGGTCGGAGTGGGGCCCCAAAACCATCCACCAAAAACACCAACCCAATGGTCAGTGGCCTCAAAAAGGCCACTAAACTGAGAAATGGCCAGAAAGAAGCCAAACCTAAAAAAGTATGAGTGTGACGTTTCCAAAAGGAAAGACTTTTCTTGCATGATGAGGGTCACAATCTGGTTTGACTGGCATGTTTTATTAATCCAGAACTCATCAACTTAAAAACTTACTGCAGTTTCTACATAGACATTTTTGCTGCACTTTACTTTTAAAGGTTCTCTTTTCCTTTCAAGCCACTGCAAGCCATAGAGCATAGGTTTGCACTAATAAGTGGTAGGCATATTCAGGCTGACTGAGCTTTACATTGGGGTTCTGATTTGCAGTTCTAGATAGCTCTACCTTGGCTGCTAGAAGTTTTATCCCTGTCCTGGTTGCCTGCCCTGTTACCCTCCAGAGGCTGGGAGAGCTGTGTGGTGCCCCTCTTCTCTGCTCAGGAAGTACTCTTGGCAGCTGGGTGTGTAAGCTGGAGAGTTAGTCTGGGTTAGCCTGGTGAGTTGGGGACCACAGCAACCGAGGAGCAGTAGAGAGATGGTAACTTAAGGCAGAGAGCTGGGGCAGTAACTACTCCAGCTGACGGAGATTAATATATCTGCTATTTGGAATCACGGCCCTTGTCCAGAGCATTCAAAAGCGTAGCTTACCAATAAGCATCTGGGTATGCATTATGTGATTATTATTTTTTATGTGTGTGCCAGAAACATGCTCACACTGTTAGCATTTGAATTTGTGAGTTTGTGTAGTGAAAATGCATTAAAAGCAAACTAATTTTTTTATTGTACTTCAGGCTGGCTTCTGTTGTTATAATTTCAAATATATTTAGACATTTAATTGAAAAATCAGTATTTTTTAAAAGGACAGATTAAAGTGAAGCAGATCTGCAAAATTCTTTAAAATAACACATATTTTTGCTGCAATATAGCTTTGTTACTAAAACTGGAAGAGAAGCATTATTCTAAACAAAACTGACAGCTACTGTACAGTATTAAAGAAAAGATAAGGCTTCGTGTGGCTCCATGTTCACTTGGATCATTTTTTATCATTTGATACCATATTTCTAAATCTTGATCTGATACCAAATACACAAATAAATAAACAGATAAATAAGATGGCTTGTTCCTTTTAATGAACTTCTCAAAACAACTGTCTAGCTGCAGTTTTGCTGATCGTAAGGTAACATTTCCCCTGCAATGTGTCACAGGCAAAGCAGATGCTACTATTTATGTACTAAGATTGATCACCCTTTTTAAGCTGTGTGAGCTACTAGAATAGCAAAGGTCATATAAACCTAACTGGCATAATCCAAGATGGCATTTATGCTGGTCCTATCCAGGGTCTACCTGGAGAGGGCAGTATAGCTAGCACAGTCAGATTTCCATTAACAAATAAGGAGATTTCCCTCATCAACATCATGAGAACTCATGATAAATATCTTAAAGACCTTCAAGAATTACTACAGCAACACTAAGGTCTAGGCATGATGTTTCTAGTATCTATAAAGCAAACCTTCTGTTTATAATGTAGAGATGGTCTACATCAGAAAAAAAAAAAAAAGAGTTAAAGCTGATCATGGCAATATATTGATCTGTTATTACAAGATTTCCAATGAAATTTGCATACATGAATTTTAAAACAGAATATGCCAGAGTGATTATGGTAGTAGCAATAACACATTTGGCAATATGCTAAACACACGCCAAAGACATAAACTGCAAATTAAAATACTTAAAACAGAGGGACAGAAGTGGTAGAGAAAAATTGAAAAACAGCATGCACGGTAGTTCAGGGAAAACAAACAAACACAATGCAGATTTTGTGGTCATTGGTTGAGTTTTGAACTGTTAGCTAAAATATGTGAAGGTCAGCATTTGTATGTACGTCCTTCCTGCTAATTCTGGGCAGATGCAGAAATTTATCTCTACAGAACATCTGCAGAATTGGATCCAAAATTCAATCCAGGTGCCAGAAATGCTGAGCATATGCTGCATCCATTGACTTCAATGAGAACTCTGTGTGTTTGACATGTCTAAAAAAACAGACCACAAACTTTGGTGCTTAATTACAGACTACAGGTGTAATTTTAATCCTGTGTGATGAAATGGAAAAGCTGAAACTGAAATCAAAGGAGACAGAATTTCACTGCAGGTGACTAAATTAGGTAAGTTTGAAAATGATAACTTAAGTAAGCATGATCTAAAAGATCAGTATGATTGGAAAGTTTCTAAAATAATTTTTTATACTGTGTAGCAGGAGTTCTTAAACTTTGATCAACAACAATATTGATGCCAATTTAAAGTACCAAATAACTATGTATAAGGATATCCATTAAAACTGAATGACAGTCCTATCAATGTGATGTTGAAATAAGAAATACAAAAGTTATGATATTTCACTTTGACAAGTTTTATTGTGAACATAGTCCAGCGTGGTCATTGAATGAACCTTTTGGAACAGCTAGCTAGA
Source organism: Heteronetta atricapilla (assembly GCA_011075105.1). NCBI lineage: Eukaryota > Metazoa > Chordata > Aves > Anseriformes > Anatidae > Heteronetta > Heteronetta atricapilla. The sequence continues at coordinate 63,686,964 of CM021732.1, read as the reverse complement.
CTTCATCGCAACTTTGCATATTATTTTTTTCTACTGTTAAAATAAAACCTTCTCCATTTTTGATATCAAAGAAGTAAAATACAAAAATTATTTTCTACAGAGAATTTTCACCATTCCTTTTGTAAACTACCATCATTACATGAAGTGTTTCATTATGCTGGTATGAACTTTGATGCACCAAGCCCAGTATTTCCAAATTCCTTGACATATTTATGTATGCTGACTTAGGTTGACTATCATTCTGATGTGGTAAAAATACTGAAGGTGGAAAGGCAATACAACAGAAAACAGGAGATAGCACAATATAAAGAACAGATGTGCAAACAGGGGAAATGGATTATTAAGGTAGTGTGTTCCCCAAAATAATTTTCTCTATTTTTTTTTTTTTTTATGGAGCTATGAATCAAACCAATTCATTACTAATATAATTCACTCCATTTTGAAAATCTCTTACACTTATTAATTCACTGTGACATCAAATGCTGGCTGAATCCAGACCCAGACCATCTCTGTCCTCCAGCCTGCTGCCCTTCCCTTATAAAGGTGCGAAGCAGATGTTTGAGCAGCAGGGCTGTTCAAGCAGGCAAATGCATCCTCCTCCACTCCCACATGGCCAGCTCACCACTTCTGCTCCCTCACATGTGGCAACAAGTCAGACTTGGCTCTCCTAGTGCATATCCATGGCCATATGTAGTCATTGCCATGTTAGTGCACCCTGGCACCAGTCACAAAACCTAGATTTAGCAGAGTGGACAAACAGTGTCTATTGAGAGAGAAAAGTAATTATTGTAGCTATTTACAGCTGAAAAATTAGCAGGCCAAAACTTGAAGTGTCAAATGCTTTTTCTCGGTATTATAGCTGCCTTCCTACTGAAGGGCTTGACTTTTTTTTCATATAAAATAAAAATGGCCTGGAACATTGAACAGATGTTTCTAGTGAGTGTCTTGCTACCTCCCACACACATGTACCCAGTTTAGTAAGAACTGCCATTGAATATTTTTGCCGAATGTTCTAACCTCGATTCCAAAAGAAGAATGAAACCTGAAAAAATATTTGCTCTAATTGTGAATAATTGGCACAATTTCAGAAACTCGCTGTAAATGCAAATCAGAACTCTTTTATGAACGACATAAAAAAGAAAGAGAAAACCAAGAACAACAAAAACGCATAACCTCCCCTCCAACAGGACCTAAATGACCCGGTCACTTTAATTCAGTTCAGTGTTGTCATTTTGTTACTTTTGACCAGTCACTGCATATAACTGAGAAATACTTCCTGTACAAACAAAAAGAAGTCCAAAATACTCAAACAGCTCTTAAATTATGTTCTCTACCATTGTAGCCTAGATTTCAAATGAATGAAATCTGAAAAAATATTTACTGCAATTATGCAAAATTGACCCGCATATTTTGGTTGTGCTTGGTGGTTGAATATAAATGCATTCAAATATAAATATTCAAATATAAATTTGAAAATATTTCCTCAAGCAAAGTTTTATTGTAAACCACATAAACTCCAATTAATCATGCAAATAAATACAAATCCATTAATATGGGTCAGCAAACATTAGAAATTGTTTACATTTATAGTAAAAAACGGTAACTTGCAAGAACCTGCAAATAAGTATTTAATTTCTATAAAGGTATATTATCTCTAATTAGTCATAGTCACGGCTCTGTGGCAATACTACATTTAATTTCAACTGCTGACACTACTTTCCTGTAACATCTCTGAAATTAAACACCAGCCTTATCAGAGGGTGAAACAGTATTTCAAACTTGCTTGTTAGATATGTAGGAAATTCAGGGTGTTCCAGATAATCTATTACTATCCAACTTGCTCCTGTTCTTACTGTCAAAAGGTTTGTGTATCAAACAGTATGGCAATAAGCACTAAGAAAAATATCTGCACAGGAGAACACACTCTGCTTCTCTAGACAAGCATACTAAAATCAAAACATAAATGTACCTTATATGCCAGATGTCATATGCTACAGACAGAAGATTAATGGATATATCAGAGTGGTAAAGAGAAGTTCCAAATAGACTAACACCCTGGGTATTTTGATTCTTTTATTTACAGTATGATGAAAACTTTTCATTTTAGATACTCAGAGCACATCAATATTTATCCTCTGAGCAAGGTAATCAGAAAGCTAATCATTCAGTCACAAACAACTGTGGATAAAACTAATAGATGGTTGCAAGTTCTGACCTGCCCATGTACCTCCTTCATTGGAAAACCACTACAGCAGTGCACATCCACAAACTGATCAACTCCATCTTCTTCATGGGGAAAAAAGCTTTCTTTCCAGTTCCCTTATTTTATATGCAGTAATGCAGTACAAATTATCACTATAATAAGGCATGTTCATTCTTCTTAACAGTATTTTGAAATTTAGAACTAGCTTGTTTATCATTCTAAAGTAAAACAGATCTTTAAAATAATATTACTGTCAGATTATGATTTCATTAATGTTCCTAAGCAAGGAAATATGTGGTTTATTACATAAATAAACATTCCCTGTGGTTCCAGTTATCTCCTGCTGGGGAAAAAAATGAAGAAATTATGTTATCTTTTGTTAGTGTTGGAAGAATTTTCATCACATCTCTGCAACACCTGATTCTACAGTGAATCACACACTATCTTCTAAATAAATGGTCATGAAGGTCACATTCTCTTTCAGTCTGACATTTAGATGGATGAAAGGACACAGCCAGACTTTCTGTAAGATTTCTAGCCAGAGAATCTCTATAAAGTTTATTTCGAGAAGATTTTCATCTGTGATACTCAATGGAGTTTATGTTGGAACACATTCCTCCTGAGTCTGTAAATGCAAATGCTTGTCTACCTCATCACAGTGCTCATACTCTTAAACATCACATCCATGTCTATGTCTCAGTAATATAAAACTTAAAGAATAGTGGATGTCAGTCTAAATTGTGTGTAAAACATCTAAATTCGAGTTAAACTTTTAAAGAGATAATATAATCTGTTAAAATATTGTCAGTATTTCAACTGGCATGCTTTTGAATTTCTGACATTTTGATAACTCCACAGAAGTCTTAATCTCAAAGAAACACAACCTTCATAAATCTGAATCTCCATCAGCTGACAGAATTATTTTTATTGTTTTGAAATGTATATTTTAAATTACTTCTTTACAAAGCTGCTAAAAGACCTTAAGATCAAGAAGATATTTAGGAGAAGCAAATATACATTAACAAATTAAATGTTCCCAAATTTCAGTTCGAGTTCAACATATTTTACCGTCTATACCTAATATTCAGTAAATTACATTGAGATACATTGAGGTACAGATTGCACAGTATTTTGATGTAATCTACTGAATCATTTTAACCAAGCATAAAACAGGGTTCAAAACTGACACACATGAATATATGAACCCAAATAAATGCAGTCCTTCAACAGTTCAATCAAACAGAAAAAAAATACTTGAGAGTGATGTAATAGAGGATGAAGAGTGATAGTTAAAAAGACAAGAACTTGGTATATGCAATTATATCACAGTTAACCAGGCAGAATTAGTGTACGCATACAACTAACTGAAATTTCTAAAACCAGTACACTACATAATCTACAGTATTCAAATCTTGTGTATGATACTTATAGATCATGTACTATTTGGCTGTGAACTTACATCAGAAATTTCATGAACTTGTAGTAAGACATAAACATAGTTTGTTGTTTCAGCATTTCCTGTCCTGTCAAAAATCAATCCCATCTAAACTTTCAACATTGTATTTGCTCTGTTGGTAGAAAAACCACTAACTTTAACAAAAATCTTGGGAAAGAAACTGAACTGATGCATCTGAAATTGCTCTACTCAGGCCTTTTCTGGGACTGCTTCTTGGCTTAAGGTATAACATGCCAACACCCAAAAGACCCAGAGTACTGAAATAATGCCAGGAAGAACAGTTTTAATTGGTTCTGAAAGTAAAAAAAAATTAAAGAAAAATGCCAAAGAACATACAGCAATTCTGAGTATGCTTCTCAGAAATCAGCTCACTGAGGTGACATAAATTCTGCACTAATTAAAACTTCCTACAGGCTTGCCTCAAGTAGAGTTTATTGCAGTAAAGCAGCTGAGCAGCTGTAGGTGAAAACGGGCCACCAGAAGAATGCTCAGTCCAACTTCTGCTAGAGGAATGTCTATAATAACAAATGCCCCATCACAACATAAATATTTGTCAGGAAGCTCTTTAAAACAGCTAGGCACATCAAATACAATAGGAACAGTAAGAGAAGTGTGAGAAGACTTCATTCATTCTGGACTTTCCACTTTTAATCAATGCTGTAATGTAAACTTCTTTAATTAAATACTGTTCTTTAGTATCTCAACCTTCACAGGCTTGGGCAGTAGAAGTTAGAATGTATTAGCCACTGAAGAATATTTGTATTCTTCTTGAAAACGAGCCAAACTAGACTGAGAAAGGATGAAATTCACTATTTTGTCAAGGATGTATATTTTAAGAGTAGCTGTACATAAGAGCTGACTTTATATTTTGCTTCTTCTGATATATTTGAATTGAGCAACTGGGCTGAAAAGGGCCATCTAGACTATTACCCTCCTTGTGATAGATACCATTAGATGTTTAGGGCAAGGATAAACAAGCAATGCATTTTTTTTTTTTCTAAGGGCCCTGAGGGAGCCAGTAGGCTTTAATAGCTCTGAGCAATCCCTTGTGATTCGCACAAATGCCAAATGGGCCAAGGAACCCCTTTGAGCTCAGACCTGGGTTTAATCCTTGCCTGAGCTATGTTGTAGTACCTGTCTCTGGCTCCCTTGTCTGTTGCTCCTGACTAGACCCTTGAATTGGTGCTGGACCTGGTTCATAACTTGCCTTGTCTGGGGCTGTTGATGGACTTGTCTACCCAGTTCTGCTAGGACCTTGGATCCCACCAGTGAGGGCACACCCTGTGTTTCAGTCGTCCTTGGCTCCTGGCCCATCCTCACTTGAGTGTTCCCACACTTGCTGCTGCCCCCTGCCAATGTTGTAACTGTACCTCCGCTACCTTTTAGCATTTCTCCTTTGTAGGCTGCCTGAACTGAAGGACTCTAATTACATCACAGCAGATATATCACTAATAGTGTTTGCAGGACCTTTCTTTATTGACCCTGTTTTTAAGATAGCTATACAGAAAACACCTCACACTCTTGGACTATTGGAAAGGCATACACTTGTTAAAGTGCTAAAAGAAAAACTACCTACCAAGCATATATGAAGAAATCATTACTAACACCAGACTTCTAGCAGGCATTACTTGTTACATTGATATGCTCTGCTATATAGAAATTGGTTGATAACAAAAAAATGATAGAGTATGGAGGAAAATGGGTTTGTATATATATGTGCGTACTACAGGTGGTTGGGTAGACAAATGTATCTAATAACTTGACTACAACTTTTCAGCAATTGTCTTAATTGTTCAATCTATATCAATCTCACCAAATATACACTCAATGCTTTCCAGTGCATGTTCTCTAGTAGATGATCCGTGAACAGCATTAGACAAAATATCTTGTGCAAACTGAGCCCGAATTGATTCAGGAGAGCTCTCTTTTGCTACTTCTGGATCTGTTGGACCCATTAGTTGCCTCCATTCTTGCACAGCATTTTCCTTTGTTAAGACCATTACCACTGATGGACCCCTGTAAAATCAATATATGAAAATTCCTCCCCTATTCTGATACGCAGAGTTAGCTGTAACGTCAGAGGTACTGTGAAGGGTTATGTTAAGCATTATGCTATCTGAATAATGTTAAACTGTTTAAATTTTAAAATGTGCTTCTGGAATTTTTTGTTTAAGACAATATAAAACTTCTGATATCTATATTTGAAAATCACAAAGATTATGATAATTAACTATTTGAATTTGGACTTCTTGTCCTAAAAATACTCTTACCAAATAATTTCTAAAGCAAGAAAACACACATCATTATCAACAGCTAGACTAAAAATATCATGAAAAAAAAAAACATTTGTCCCACATGCAAAGAACAAGGATTCCATCAAAAAAGAGTTCTTTGAGAAACAAAGCCAAAATAATAGTTACTGTCCATAAATTTGGAAAGAACTGCAAATTTTCCTTTTAAAAGAGGGGCACTCCATGCTAAAAAGTAATCATAAAACTTTGACAAAAACATTAAACTTGCCAGAAAGAGTAATGGAGTGTAACATCCTCAGCCCACCTTGGGCACTGCATGTTTTGTTGGCTCTGTAAATTCAAAGTTACGGTGCATATTTGCATAACTCATTACTATATAGCTAGACACTTACTCAGTCATACGTGCCACTAACTCTTCAAAAAAAGGTTTTCCTTCGTGATCCTTATAAAACTCTGAAGCCATTTCTCGAGTTAAAGCTTCCTCTTTAATCTTTGAGATGGTAAACCCAGCATCTTTAACTTTTTGCATAATGTCATCTAGGAGAATAACAAGGAAATTAATTCTTCTTGATTAAAGTAGGTTAGATGCAAATAAAAATATTTTTTCAGAGAGTATTAGATCTGCTTTTTTTAAAAAAAATATGAATAACTATCAAAATTTTACTTAAAATGTCAAACTACAACTTTTCACTAAAATGTACAATAAACCACTGTCATTGGACTAAATCATCTCTATACAGGTGACAAAACCACACTGTTGCAAACTATACTAATAGCATTCATTGCTATTTCTGACATTGGACAGAATGTGGAATGTAGTAGTAATGCTACATTACACACCAGCTGGCCTGATAAAATCAATCTGGATTGTAACAAGAGGGGAAGAAAGACTTACAAAAGCCAACAATTAATTAACAATTAAAAAGCCTACAAAATTTGTTAGGAGATAAAAGAAGAATGCCAACAAGAGGTTCTGAATACAGGGGTAAAAAAAGGCAAGAAAAAAATTAGGTAAGATTCCAAACTCATAGTATTGTTTTTACTTTAACCTTTCATCCTTATACCCTTTGTCTGATGTCAAGTTAAGCCAAGTATAGGAATGCATCTAACCCAGCAATGGCTCCTTTTGAGTCAGTAGAGACAACTGTCTGAAATCAGTAGCATGACTTCATAAGGCCTGCCTCTCTTATAAAAAATGCTGGGCAGCTAGTGTGGACAAATTCTTGGCTTTTAAACATTTTCATGTAGCTGAGAGTTCTCTCACTTCAATTCACCAGTATTCTTGTGAAGAAGAGTTATATGCTATTTAAGCAAAGGAAATGTCATGTTTGAGACCTCAATATGAATTATGCAAGCCCTGTAAAAGCATTTCTCTGCATGGTAAAAGAATCTCAGAGAATAAAAATAATGCATCTGACATGGTTTACTGACATGATTTACTGTAGTGTACATTGCTAATATTTTGGATAAATAACATCTGCAGACATAGCCCATGACTTCTAGATCACTTACCTTTATGCTTCTTAGCAGCATCAGGTTTGATCAATGCCAAAGTGTGCTCCTGAGGGAAGAAGAACTCTAATTCCTTCTGAGCATCATTAGGTGAAGAACTACCATGCAGCTGATTAATTGGGATGTTGTCAAGTGCATACTGTGCACGTAAACTAAGAGTCATGAAAACATATAAATTATGCAAAGGAATAACCATCCTGAGCTTTAGCTATCACTAACTTGAACCCAATACATATAAATAGAAGTTGATCTGGCCACTGAAGTACTTAACAATCTCTCTGTAGATGTAAGAAGCATTAACTGTCTACAGAAAGAGCAATCAACTTGTTAATTAACCAGATGAAATATGAATACTTTCCTTCCCAACTGTCATCCTTTTATATTTCCAAGATAATAACAGGTCTTGCTTAGTGAAACAGGATTTCTGTCGACAATAAGTATTGTGATACTACAGCAGTTTCTTAGGACAATACTACAAGCAGGTGAAACCAAGTTGTTCCTTTATAAAATGTGTAGAAGAAACTCAGCCACAAATAAAATAAATCATCAACAAAAAGTTTTCATTTAGCTAAGAAAACAGGCATCCAGACTAAAAAATAATGATGTTCTTTCAAGGAAAAAAAATCAATGCTATAGTTACAAGAAAACCTTAACAAGCTGCAGAAATATATATCAACTTCCAGACGATGGCACTATAGTTACACCAGTTGGAGCGTGGTATTCATTGACTTGAAGAATAAAAAAGTAAATTAAAACTGTGAATCATGGTTTACTATTTAAGTATTACCTGTTTGGATTTTCCTTCTTAGCCTCTTCAATAGTCGTTGGACCTAATAAATTTCTCCAGTGTGCTACAGCATTTTCTCGTGTTAGTGCAAGTACAAGAGTTGGGCCACTGTAAAGTGGAAAACTGGCATTAAGAACATCAAATATTAAACTCTCTGTAATCTGTAAAAGGAAATTAATTATATATACTCCAAACAAGGAAAATGACCCCTGGTACTGGAGGATTTTAAAATCAATCTCTGTTCAAACAGCTACAGTTTGATAAAACCTTACGGAGATTAAATGAATTTATATTTCAAAGTTACTCAATGCTACCACAACACCAATAATGTTACAGAATTGGGGTATGTCTTTATTACTAGACATAAAAATGCTGATCAGCTCCTAAATTTTTGTACTTGTCCCAGGTATGTTCCAACTTCATGAAGACAATATCCAAATATGATTTATTTTCCACTCCAAGGAATCCAGCACACAATATAGATAAAGATTATAGAGTCCTCCTATAAATAATCTAGATGAAGCCTTCCAGAGTACAGCTCAAATGTTTTCACCCAGATCAATGGAATTGGCCACTGACTTCAACATCTTATGTATAGAGGTATGGAGTCACTAGGAAATTTAAAAAAATCTGATCTGTGTACTGTATTTGGGAATTATCTCATTATCTGCAGTTTTCTGATCCTGTGTTGAGTTTTACTAAACTCTCAGATAAGATGGTATCTTACAGCCCTATAATATTCAGGTTAATTATTTGGTGTGAAAATTTCAGTCTCATTTCTAGATCTGCAGTCTCATTTTTCATTCACCTTACCTGGTCATTTGCTCTAGCAGGAAAGGGAAATAGTCTTCATTTTCATGCTCTTTGTAAAATTCACGTGCTTGTTCTTCAGATAGGTTTATTTCTTTCTGCATTGCTATTTCGAAACCATCATCCTTTATTCTTTGTATAATAGAATCTGTTTAAAATATTGCCATGCATTCATCAATTAAACACTTTTGAAGAAATGACATGGGCTTTCCAATAATGATCTTAAATTTTTACAAATTAATTAATTTCTTAACTGAAGAACAGAAAACTAATCTAAAGAAACTGCTAGAAGTCTTCAGTAGTTGCCTGGACACTCATGAAGCTGATGTGGACTGCAAAATAGCTCTTCTAAGCAACATACTCTATAGTGATCAAGAAAATAAATACACAAGGAGAGGTCAATCTCTAAACTTAGAGCACACACACATTTCCAGCACACAAATTCTAGAATTAGAATGAAGGAGCTAGCTAGATTCTAGTAAGATATGCAAATATAAATTAGAAGAAAAGTAAATTTGTTTGGATGGAGCTTCATACTAATGTAGCAGATTTTCTGATCCAATAGGCCTATGTATGCAGCATAGAACACCCTGGGTCAGATCTTTTTCACTCTTGACATTGATCTACCTGCCAAGGCAAGGATGGTATCAACTACTACATTATGGTTGGAAGTATGTTTCCCTGTAGTATACTTAAATATGCAGTTACTTCTCTGAGAGGCTTTCTATAAAAAATTCATCCAGATATACAACCTAAAGATATTCTTGAAAAGTAATCAAAGTTTCGACATTTATATTCTAAATATATCAAACACATCAGCCATATAGCTTTTTTTTTTTGTGTGTGTGATAAAGATTACTGTTAACTTAAAGCTGAGGAGAAAAGATAATCTAGCAACATTTCATTAGTGGTGTTAGAATTTCTGAAATTCAAAATGAGACATTTTATGCCCTTGATAGAAAATGAAGTTATTAAAACTTACCTCGTCTTTCCTTTAGGAGACAAGGTCTAACTAAGGCCAAAGTCTTTTCAAATTTTTTCTCTGTCATCTTTTGACCAAAATTTGGGAAAAAGAAGGCAAGTTGCCTGCTGGCGTCTTCTATACTGCTTTGCACATCACACATATTTAGTATGCTCCCAGTTTCCAGAGTTTCTTCCAGTCTAATGAGACACAAAATTGTATCATAATTAAGTCCCTATATGCATTTTGAGGTTGTGTTAACAGCTGACTTGATGAAAATGTGCTTTCTTAAAATTTAGTGAAAAATAAGAATAGAAAAACAAATGCAGATTTTATTTAATTCAGATTCATAACTGAAGTAATGTTTCTGAGACGAGAAATATTTCTTAACTTCTCAAAAAGTTCATTGTCATGCTATAAAAAAGAAATCTGTCATGCAGCTTTTCTAATTCCCTTCTAGATTCTTCAGAATAGTTTCTTTGTTTCACTAGACAGAATTACTACTGAGATATGTACAGTGTATAATAAATAACCAGAAAAAGGATTGTGCTTAATTCATGTAAAGCATTATCCTAAGAACTACTGCACTACAAAATTCTCTTTGCCAGAGATTATTTCATTGTTACTTGCCTGTAATTCTAAGGTTTATTTAGCAATGTAAATACACTCATTCTTGGCCATCCAGAGAAAATACAATATTCCCTGGTTGCACTAAATCAACTCAAAAAGGTGTTCAGCAGGTATCAATAAAAATACAGATTATTAGGATAGGTTCTATTTTGGAACAAAGTATGGAAATTTTTGCCACTTTCTGTAAATAGTAATATAAAACTCAATCCCAAATTTGTATTTTTGTTAACACTCTATTGTCTTGTGCTGTGTATACAACTAACATCCTATTAAAAATTCTTTGCTAAATACTTGGCGTAAGAGACATTCTAAGACACCATGGTTGGGAACAACAAATCCTTGCAGTGTATTTACGTACCTCAACCAAAAAAAAAAAAAAAAAAAAAAAAGCCACTTGTTTGTTCACTTTTACAGAGTGGTGCCAGGGAGCACATCATATTTCAGGTGTCCCCAGGTGTCACTTGGGTCACATCTACAGGTTCCCAGCATATATAATAGTAAACATGGAAACCTGGACAAGAGCAAAACATTCATTTGGCAGTACTGGCAGTCACTTTGTCTTGGTGAATTAGTATGAAGTGGAACTGTATGGACCACACCAACTCTGAAGTACAGCACTGTTCTCCTTGGACTGACAACCCACTCAAATCTAGTTCAGAAAGAGTGTGAAATCATTGCTTATCAGTGCCTTGCTTATTATCTTTCCCTAGGAATCATGGAGTTTCTGTGTTCCCAAAGGATCTTTGAGTGTATCTTCAGTGATTGTTCTGTGAAAGACCAAGAACTTTGCTGGCTCCCTGGGCCCTGTGCACACACAGGCACATATGAATATAAGAATGAGTCTGTAAGAATGTTGCTTTTATGGTGTATTTAAAATGCTGTAACTGAATCACATATTTCAATTTTCATTGTCAGTTACCTTTCTGGCTTTCCAGACTCATCAGGAATGCTTTCAAGTGATTCATGTAGTTCTTTCCAGAGAGGAATAGCATCAGTTCCTTTTTTTTTAGTGATTACCAAAATGTGGCATGGTCCACTCATCATGAACTGAACAAAATCATCAAAATCAGGCTAAAAAACATAATTTTTTTTTTTTGCTATGAATTGCAGCAACTCTGAGTTTATCATCAGAAACAAGAACATCCTTCTGTAAGTAACTAACTATACTCCCTTTTTACAATGGCATTAGCATGTATTACTCAAAATCCTGTCAAACTATTTGGAAGAGTTTTTGATCAATCATTTGAGACAGGAAAATTATAAAATGTCTAAAATTCAAGTAACTGAGTAAATGTGAAGTAAATATAAAGCAAAACTGAGTAAATGAAGTAAAAAAAATACATTACAAAAGCAGTAGCAGTAACCTCTTTGAGGTTAAAGTGCAAACAACAAGAGGGAAGAAAATTATCTAGAAACTTGATGTGATCAAATGCTATGCTTGCAGTAGCACTTGTTATGTGACATAACAAATTGCAATACAACTCAATGCACAATTTTTGAAACTAAAAATCACACAGCTGGCTAAAATTATAGAACACTTAAATATTTGTAGACTTTTCTGTTATTCTCTCTGCTATGTTCTTTTCACTCATCCAGTTTCAATCTTCACTGCTGTGGATGGACATTTTCATCAGAAAATAGCTTTGCAAGCTGTGTAAGTTTTTTGCAAGCTTTGTAAGTTTTTTTTTTTTTTTTTTTTTTTTTTTTTCCTTTGCATGTAATCTTTTTCTTCAATATTACTAATTTCCTCAGATACCTTCTCTTTCCTTTACCAGCTGCCCTCATCTGATTATGTATGACGTATTTTTCCTTTAATAATATGAGGATGTAATATTCATATATATTGCTTTCAATTCATTGCTTTTCTCTTTCAGATAGCTTCATATCTAAACATCCACTTAACCCACTTCACAAGATGAAAAACCTCAAAAAACACAACCCTGATTGAATGCTAACACAAAGACATTTAGTACAATGTACAGAGTATAGTGTTGTGACTTCAAAAGTACACTTGCTCATGTTAGAAGAAATTGATGTAGCTATTAGATGTGGCTGTGGTGGTTTCATCATTAAAAAGAAACAATTTCTGCTGAAATATCTGAAGATATTAAGTCTATTAAACTTGATTCTCCATTCTGTTATAATAGGCATCCTCTGAACCTTCAACAAGATTGCACAGTATTAAACCGGGAAGAATTTTTCTCACTGAGCACAAAGAAAGCTACATTCCATATTGTCACTTTAACATATTTAAGTTGACAATATCCAGTTGCTAGTTTTCTAGACCATTGCCATTTAATGGTGACCACCACCATTTCATTGTTTCCTTGAACTAGCTGCATGTCCTTAGCTATCTTTTGACCTCTAATATAGGATAAGGACAGATATATCAATTGACCTCTAATATAGGATAATATAGGATAAGGACCTCTAATATAGGATAAGGACAGAAAAATAAGCTACAGGGGAGATACTTTATCTTTCTGCTTATGCATGTGCTTATTCCCAGTATTATCCAGTGAAAAAAAGCTGTAAAGAAAATCAAAAGTAGCATATATTATTGCCTGGATGGAGCAGTATGTGTCAAATAGATACATACTGTCATGGATGACACTGGATTTTGGTTTTGTACTGTTTCAGCAGCTAACTTAACCTACGTTTATGGCCATGGCTAAGCATCAAGCACAATATGATAACAGAAACAACTATTAAATATTTTAGCATTTAATGGGAGTTCAGTATAATTTAGTCTAAATGTTATAGTTCTACCCAGCTATATTTTTATAAGACTCAGTAAGAAAAAAAAGAGAGATAACATTTTCTTTTTTGTTCTGTGTACTAAATCTCCATTAAATCAGTTCTCCAACATATTAAATAATTACAAGCCAGGGATTTAAAAGTACATACAGTAACACTGATATATTTTTTCTGCTTCTTTTCTTTATATTTTTAGTTTTTTTGTTTGTTTGGTTGGCTGGTTGTTTTATTTTACCTGTTCTTTTTTCTGGGTATAGAATTCTCTGATTTGTTCTTCAGTTAGCATTTTCTCTTCTGATGCTGCAATGCCAAAGCCTGCATCTCTAATCTGCAATTATTCAATTATTACTCAATGGCATTTGAGAAAGGATATATACAACTCATATGTAAATCTAAAGATTGATTGGCTTTGTATGCTATCTTAAATTCAAATTATCTGAAATATTCCAAACATAACTGCTATGTTTGCCTAATATAAAGTTCTGGCTTTTCAAAACACTTTGGTGAATTCAGGATAACAATGCCCACTATGTTGAAGTGTTTGGAAAATACAGTGAAGTTCAATATATGCATTCATTCAGTGGTTAATAATTCTTTATATTTAACATTGAATAAATATTTTTTACCATTGTAAATGATTAAAATGCAACTACTTCTAAAATTGTTATTATAAATTGTATTATAATCGTAATAGTCATATAGTTACTGTGTATCTGTCAATAAAAGTTGCAATAAAAATAGGCTAAACTTTTTGGCCACAATTATAAAGCTGATAAACTTTAGAAACAGTAAATATCAAAACTAAAATCTGTTTTATGATTATCTATTTTAAGTTACTTCACTATACTAAATCAAAGTACATATGAGATGCACACTTAACACGACCTGTATCAAAATTCATAGTCCCACTGATGTGATATTTATGCCATATACCTATATCTAAACAATGAAGACACTATCCAGCCTCAATTCTGATCATATGCCAATGTTAGTCTGCTTACCAGCACTCTCCTCTTTAAAAGTCCCTATATGCTGCTGAGTGTTTCCAGATTGCCTTGAAAAGGTTGAATGTGGAAACAGGATGGGTACACACCTCACAAGACAGTATAGAGCCAGAGCCAACTAGCAGCTGCTCAGCTCCATGTAAATTGTTTACAAACACTGCCTGCTTTTTTTTTTTTTTTCCTTTATTGAACCTTTTTCCTTTCTGGCCAAGATAGAGTAAATGCAGAAACAAGAAATACAACACTCTGATTTTCTATCCTGCATACGTCACAGACCCTCACATCTTTTTTAAGTTTAACTTTTATTCTTGATATATATAATGTTACGAAATTATTATTATTATTATTATTATTGTATCAGAATCAGTGCAAAATTCCTGTAACTAAAGTGAACATCAGTATAGAGTGATATTCTGGAAGGAAAGAGAATTTCTCTTTCACTGTGTGATTGCTTAAATAAATGCTGAATCCATCAATGCACTGAGATTGTTATTATTAGTATACAGTCTCTGATTATAGTGGTTACTAGTGCACATAAATCAGCCTTTCCATCTACAAGCATGTGTTTAGTCATTTGTGAGCACAAATATTTCCACAATGAACTGATTATTTGTTTTAAATGTGCCTACATTTCTTAAAGATGCTGCACAGTCAGAAAAGATATCTTCTTCACCTGAAAGAATTAACTTCACTGTCATAGTTTCTAGCCCTTATTTCTATTGAAACATGAGGAAAAAAAGATATACTTCTGCTTATAGATTTCATGTATGATTGATCTCCACAGTATAAATCAATACCATACCTTACTTACTGGCAGAAAATATTGAAGCAACAGTATCAATTGGAATACTATATTATTACAGGAAAAAATTAACTTGTTTTAACTATCCTTAACAGAGAGGCATTAACAAGCCTTTTTCTAAAGCCTGGGAATAAATTAGGATCTATTTATCTTCCATATTATTACTATTCCACTGAACTAAACAGGATGAATAAATCTTTTCAAATTTTGTCTACCTTTTGTTTAATTTCTTCTACACGTCCTTCTAAGACATCATCAGGTTTTATAATTCCAACAGAGTATGTGACTTCTGGAAAATGGAAAAAAATAATGGCAATTAAAATATTTATCAAAATAAATACACAACTAATTTTTTCTTTACTTGCAAGTAAGTTTATTTTAACACTTCTCCATTTTAATACTGAGATAGCCAAACAGTGTTTCCAATAAATGAGTGACTCCATCACTTAAAGCATGTCTTGGAGTGTGAAGTAGTACTTGTCCATCCCTGGAATCCACATTCTAGGTGAACCATTGGTGTTTTGGGTCATATGGTAGAGAAATGTTCCACAAGCGCCTAGTGCAGTGGAAAAACTACAATTTAATGATTTCTCTAGGGAGCTTTCTATGTACAGGACTAGAAATTTGAAAGGAATGAATATTACAAATGAAAACTCACTAAGTGAAAATCTTGTAATTTCCAGTAAAATACACAATTCTCGTCATAGTAGATGTTTGATTCCTTAGCATTGTGGATTCTGAACTCATTGAAAATAAATAACTACCGAAGTAAATAAAATGCTTGCTCTAATCTAATATTTAAAGCAAGAGGTGTTCCCAGTCATAGGCATACTATTGCAGCATCTGTAGCATACACAAAACCACTAAATGACAGAAAGTGATCAAAGAAAATACAAACTATAAACTTTCTTTTCAGAATCTGAGTTTTACAGCTGAAGTGTTAGAATGTAATTCAATCAGATCTCAGACACTGTAGAAACAGTTAATGGTAGCTGTAATGGAAAAACAGGACTAGTACTTGTTGCCAATACTAGAAAACACTCAGACACCTGCAGGTGGTAAGAAATATATTACCACAAACTGTTGTGCACTGGGGCTTTTGAAGGACTCTAACCTAAAGCTGCATCCAAGCTGAAACTCTGTGCCCTGATTTACCTAAGGAGGCCTACAGGAAAGCCTAGGAGGGACTGCATCAGGGAGCAGAGTGATAGGACAAGGAGTAATGGCTTTAAACAAAAAGAGATGAGATTTAGATTAGACATAAGGAAGAGACTCTTCACTGTAAAGGTGAAGGTGAGGCACGGGGACAGGTTGCCCAGAGGAGCTGTGGATGCTCCATCCCTGGAACTGTTCAAGCCCAGGATTGATGGGGCCTTGGGCAACCTGGTCTGGTGGGAGGTGTCCCTGCCCATGGCAGGGGGGTTGGAATTAAGTGATCCTTGCGGTCTCTTCCAACCCAAACTGTTCTATGATTCTATTTTGTAGAGTATTTAGACTCTGTAAATTAGTGAGAAGTCTGTATATAATTTCTAAAGGAGTTATAATACTGTATTACTAAGTCTCAGAAGATTTATACGTGAAACAAAGGCTAAAGTTGAAGTCAGGAACATGCCACTCAAACTATACAATAAAGAAGATATGAAAGGGAAGGAGAAGGTACATGACTTAATCCATGACAATGATCTAGTGCCTTATAACAGGAGAAAAAAAGAAGAGAAAGAAGAGAGGAAATGGAAAAAACTACGCCATTTCTATCTTGCAAAACAATATTCTGCACATATACAAAGCTTTTGAAGCTTCAGTAGCCATAGATAAGAATAGAAAAGATGTAGGTTCCAGCTCACAACAAGCCTGAATTAAATCTTAGACATGAGCCTTAAACCTAGTCTGGTGAAAGAGATAATTAAAAACAGTCTGAGATACAAGGCATGCCATTCCTTCACAGATTAACTCTTTTAATCCTCACAGTATGCACATCATACTGTTGTGGTTGTTTTTTTTTTGTTTGTTTGTTTGTTTTGTTTTGTTGTTTTGTTTTGTTATGTTTTCTGTAGAACATCCAAATGTTAACAAGCACCATCTCAACAAAAGTACATCGCTAATTCAGGGACTGTGTAGAAGTGAGTGTCAGGTACTAACATTGCACATGACATGAACACTCTAGGTTCAGAGAAAGTGGTTGAAAATAACTGATGACAGACCAATATCTTACTTCCTTAAAGAAGCAAACCTTCTTTCAGTTTGATATCCTCAGTTGTAACCTGTCATGTTATTAACTGAATCTATTGGAGCTTGGCGTACACAATTCCTAATCAAATAATTAAAAATATGTTCAGTCTTTTTTTCTTTCTGTTAGCTTTTCTAAAATAAATCAAGTGTATTTACCCTCAGGTACAGTCTCCTCAATAGAATCTTCTGATGATTTCTCTTCTAAGAAAGTAAGTTCTTCTACCTAAAGTAATTGCAAATAAAGAAGTACATCACCATTGTGAAGCTAAAGTCATCAAACACAGTTCTCAGATCTTCAAAACACTTTTTTCTTCATGTAGCAACACATTTGCTACCCAGGAAAGCCTGCAACTTGAAGACATTAGGCTAGTCTGATTTTTCTTACCTGGGCTATGCTAAAAGTTTCCTTTTACTGAAAGTGGAGTTCTTTCATCTTAATTTTCACTCAAAACGAACAATGAGACATGAGTATTTCCCAAGTCTTTGTATGGTGAATTCTTACTAAGTTATATATGAAAAAATGTCAGTCCTTAAACATAAAAAGGATAATGACTAAAACTGGTTTATCTTCTAGACATTTTGTTAACAACCCGTCCCTCCATTTCCCTGAATAATAGGGCAATCTGTAAATTTCTTCAGTTTCTAAAAAGTACAATTTAAAAGAAATTTATTAAAAAGTCACATGTCACTTAATACTAAGGAAAAAACACAAAAAAATAAACTTTGCAGAAAACACTATCACAGGCTTTGAGAGTAACCATTAAAGTATAATAAGAATATTCATTTATATTTAAATATCTTTTTTTTTTGTGAGTATACCTCAGGGCATTCCTTCTGTCCAGCTACAATTTCTCTCTCTTCTTGCACTAGCTCTGTTATTTTCTTACTTAAAAGAGGAGCATTTGCACCTCTCACCATTGCAATAATTTTGCCATTCTGTAAAAGAGAAAATAAAACTCTCAGCGAGTTCTTGTCACTTAGTTTCCACATTTACATTTACTTGAGTTTTGGAACATGCTATCAACTTGCTGTGCTCACTGAAGTTAACACCAAAACTACTAATGCCTTAGCTGGTTCAGAATTTTTTTTTTTTTTTTTTTTTTCACTTCTTCATTTCCTTTTTTTGTCTATTTTTCTATATTTATTTCAAGGCTCACCAATAACAGTACAGTTCAAAGTAAATGCAAAAGTACTGAAAGACTTTTGAAGATACTGGTGTTCTTAGCCCGTAGTTGCTGAAATCCAAATCCGAGTACTGCCAAAATGACATCCCCCCCCTTCCCAAAAAAAAAAAAAAAAAAAAACAAAACAAAACTCACTGCCTACTAAGTTAGCAGTGTTCTAAGGTGGAGTCCTAAGAAAACAGTCTTTCTGTATCCATCAATGAAAGACATTAAATATATGAATCATTACAATTGCTAAAATGTGAAAAAGGCCATCTTATTTGCTTATTTACAAAAACAGAAGTGGAAGGAAATGTAATCTCTTTCCCTGGGGGAAAATGTGCACAGAATAAGCATTCAGCGAGCCAAATGCAGGCATTTTATGTGAGGCAACCCCAGAAAAACTTACTCTGTTTTCTCAGTAACTACCAAAAATGTGAGTACCACAGACCTACGGTGGCTATCTGTATGTGCAACCACAATAACAATGTACTTGATAACCACAGATTTAGGCATGGGAAAGAGCATCAAGTAAACAACATCTGATAATATGATCCTATTTACTGTAAAATGTAAAGATATGACTTGTGTAGTTTCACATTTCTTTTTAATCTACTGAAACATTAATGTAAAAATAAGCAATGCATTAACAGAAAGCAATGTGGTATACTTACAACACAAAAGAGAAACATAGGTTCACATCTATTCCTAAATGGTTTCAGAATCTCAATACTGTCAGCCTCTGCCTGAAGTCAGATGGAGAAAATTGCTTGCTTAAATAAGTGTTTATATTTATGCATTTATTTTTATGTATAAAAAAACATTTTGTCTGAAAGAAAACTGCCATCATCTATTTTGTTACATACTCTCACTACAATCTTAAATACAACTAGCAGTCTTTATGCCACCCGTTGGTATTGAAGGAAGGGCTGGTTTGGTAATATGGGACTGGCTTCCCTTCATATTACAGCAGCTACTCAAGGAAAAATATTACTTTGCTACTGTTTTTCCATGTATAAACATACATAAATGAAGAAGTAGTATATGCAATCCTGACAAAAGAAATTATCCACTTTATTAAGTTCTTTGTGACGTGTAGTCAACTCAATGAAAAAGCACCTCAGATTACCTCTGAACATAACTTCCTGCTTTTTTGTATATTTATGATACCTGTATTTTCTGCAAAAAAATCAAGGAACTTTGATCAAAAAATGGAAAGTTTTCAGTAACATTAGAAAGAATAAGCTTGGTCAGTATCTGTGAGGAACTGAATCTGTGAAACAAATGTATCTAATTTAAATATGATATATATGCCTCCTATATACCGGATATATATATATAGGATATATAGAATACAAACTGCTAATGTAGTGCAATATTTCTACTACTATAGTTTTGTGATCATTTATTTTCAATTCTCCCTTTTTGTTCTTTTAAAAAATGAAATACAATGAAATATTTGCAAAAAAAGATGCAACACTCAGGGATATAAGAATTTTAAATGTGACAATAATTAACAGACTTAAAACCAATGAACAAAACTTGGCTATTGATAATTTCTGCAACTCTCATCAAGGAAAAGAAAAGCTTGCAAATATTAGCACTCTATGATTATTACATTATTAATAATTATTGTTATTATTATTGTGAGCTCCCTTTCTATTATTATTTCTGGATGTAGGACTTAGGAACATAGTTGAGTGGGTGGTTTTAGGGTGATGGTTGGACCAGATGATCTTGGAGATCTTTTCCAACCTTAAAGATTCTATGATTCTATTATGATTTCTTCCACACTTATTACCATTTCTAATATACCTCTGAACAAAGCTATATAAGGAGATATTGAGAATAAAAGGCAACCAGGCCAAAATTGTAGTGACTCAATTGGTATAAAGAAAGTAAAATGAAAACTCTGTAAATGTATGCAGAAAAAGAGATAGATCTAACACAAACTAGAATTCAAATTCAAACTAGAATTCAATTTCAAACTAGAATTCAAATTCAAACTAGAATTCAAATTCCATATATATTTATTTTTAGTATATATATTTATTATTATTATATTTATTATTATTTTTAGTATATATATTTATTTTTAGTATATATTTATATACTTACCACTGCAAAATGCAGCACATCATCTTCACTAAACTCATTCTTCAGTTTTCTGAATAAATTTACCACAGCTTTACAAGGACCACACCAAGCTTGATATACATCTATTACTAAAATATAATATTTTGGAATTACAGTCTGCTGACTTGTGGAACTTATAAATTGAAACATACTTAGGAGTGTGTTGGAATAGTACTGAGAAGGCAGTCACATGCAACCTCCAGTCCTCTTCTAGTCAATGAACACTTCATGTATACATCGATGTATTGATTATACTTCATGTATACTCCATGTAGACATCAATATATACACATCATAGTTTCCGCTAGTACTTCAATTACCTCTGACATCAACAATCTACTTGCAATACTATTTGAGATGAGTAATCCAAACAGCTACATTCTCTCTTATATTCCTTTTCTGTTTGATTCTTCCTTTTCTTTTCAGAATATTGCTTTTCCCCTCCATGAGTCCATTTCTTTCCCATCATCAATCTTCTGTAGATTTCATTCTACTACAGATTTGTTCCCTCTACCCTCTAGGAAACGTACATGTTGTTATTGGACTCAGTGAACTGAAAACTGGGGAGAATACAGCAGATGTGCTCTCAGAATGCTGTCTGATTAACTGCTGAGTATAACTGTATAGTATTCATGTAGGCTCTATGAGATTTCAGGGAAAAAACTTCCACAGAAATGTCCTACTGCCTACCATACAAAATACGATATTGGAATGGCATTTTCTAAACATCAGTGTATAAAACTGGATAAAATAATGGAAGGTATGATTTATGATGTATTTATTTATTATAAAAGATATTATTTATTCATAAACACAACATACCCACTTAAATATATTAATATAACCATTATTTAGAGGACAGTATGGCACTAGTCTTCTAGCTTTATGTATTACATATCAGATGATATATGAGAGACTGTATGTCAAGAAAGAATAACAGTTAGTACCTACTACACCTTTTGTCAGCAACATTTCATCCCACTCATTTTGATTGGTTATTGTGGCCTGAAACAAAATGGATTGACATTTTAACATCTTTAAAAGGCAAGAAAATAATAATCTTTTCATCTCTAGAATTAAGTAATTAGGATTTATACCTGAAGTTGGATTTCTTTCTTCTTGCCTGCCATATTCCTGTGATTAAAGGAAACATATCAAAACACAAAACACATTTAACATTTTTTAAAGAAAAGTGAGCCTTATCTGTGACATGTAGAACTGATTTATATGGAATTTTTTCAACATAGTACTGTTTTCTGATTCCCTTAAAAAATTTAACTCCACTGAAGCCCTTACTGCAATGGCAGTTAGCACTCTGCATCAGCATTCTGTGGAGCAATATGCAACTTGTGGAACCAAAATAGCACAGGAAACAATAAAATTCAGCTTCTTAACCTGTTAAGGCCTTTACAATTATTTGGCCTCAAGCATTGCTCAAATTTATGATTGCTGTGATAAGAATGACCAAAAAAAAAAAAAAAAGATTAAAGAGCTTTGACTCAAAATGACACCAAATCAGTGTCCCTGTATTCAGGGATATCTGTAAAGCAATAACTTACACATTTGTGTTTCATCGCAAACGAACTGCCAAACTGAATGCTAGTGCATTCATCATTCTGCCATTAATAAAGCATATCCTTCATCTTTTTTTTTTTTTTTTTTTCCTTAGTAGTTATTTAACTCTGAACTGGGCAAGAAAGCTATCTTAGTTAACATACTTGGATAAAGTTTGACTTCAGCTTTCTTTGAACTAAGCTGAATATTAAAACAGCAAATGGAGTGGAGATTTCCAAAGTCCTTGGTTAAGACGGTAGTCTTTGTCCTGGCAAAAGGAAGGTGCCACCATGAATGTCACCTCCAATCGCAGTGCTATTTGACACCTCGACCATTACATATGTCCCGAGGTTGAACTATCCTGTCAGTCACACTAGAGCTACTTCTTTCAGATCACAGACAGAGGCATAACAGCCAATGTGAGAACTCTTGCCCTGATGCTTCCTCCTTTGACTAATTCATTTCATTAAAGACCTGCACACACACAGCTGCGCAGGCCCACTCCGTGAGCATGCCCAGGTGTCCATGAGTTTCCAGACACACATACGGACCTGTGAGCACATGTGAGGAGGCCCCACCTCACCTCAAGGACAGCTCCACGCACCCAGCAGTCCCAAACAAACACAACCTACCACGCAAATGCCCCCAGGCCTGCAGGCCCACCCCAGATCCTCACCCACCCCTCACCCCCACTTGCCCACACCCTGATGGCTCTAAAGGCTTCCACAGAGCTCCACAGCCGTTAGCTCCAACCACCACCAGAGCCTGCAGCTCAGTGGCCCCTATGAAGCACAGAAGGTACAGGTAAAGTTGGTTTAACTTTTTTGTTGAGTTACATGTTTAAGTATCTGCACAGGTCAGGGTATCTCTAAGGTATTTGCATCTCATGTATGCCTGTTGTTCTTGGTTTATAAAAAGTCAGTGATTCCAATTTATATCTGAAGCCCTGTCCCAGCTCACTACGTGCTCCTATGTGTATTGCATCTTGAGGAAATCTAGTTCTAGATATAGTGAGTTTACATGACACGTCTTTGGTAGCATGGGGCTGCAGGGGTGGATTCTGTGAGAAGAATGCAGAAGCTTCCCCATTTTAGATAAGGGACAGCTCCAGCCAGCTCCAAAGGGACCCGCTGCTGCCCAGAGCCGAGACAGTAAGTGAGATTGTTTGCACCTCTGTGAGGGCAGATTTAAAAAAGGGGGAAAAGAACCTGCTGCACAACAGCAGCTGGGCGAGTGAGGAGTGTGCATCAGCCCTGCAGCCCCCAAAGTGAGTGCAGCAGGAGGGCAGGAGGTGCTCCAGGCATGCAGCAGCAGTTCCCCTGCGGCCTGTGGAGAGGCTCCTGGTGGAGCAGGCTCTCCCCCTGCAGCCCATGGGTCCCACATGGAGCAGATCTCCACGCTGCAGCCCATGAAGGAGCCCCTGGTGCAGCAGGTGGATGTGGCCTGGAGGAGGCTGCGGCTCA
Source organism: Heteronetta atricapilla (assembly GCA_011075105.1). NCBI lineage: Eukaryota > Metazoa > Chordata > Aves > Anseriformes > Anatidae > Heteronetta > Heteronetta atricapilla. Next base: position 63,663,245 of record CM021732.1, on the reverse strand, counting down.
TGGAGAGCCTCCGCAGGAGCAGGCCCTGGGCTGGAGCTGCAGCCTCTGGAGAAGAGCCCACGCAGGAGCTAGGACCACGCAGGTCTGTGGGGAGCTGCTGCCCGTGGGGGACCCATGCTGGAGCAGTTTGCTCCTGATGGATGGACCCCATGGTATGGACCCATGTGGGATCAGCTTTTGAAGAGCTGTTGCCTTTGGACAGCCCATGCAGGATCACTTCAGGAAGGATGGCATCCTGTGGGAGGTACCCCACATGGAGCAGGGGCAGAGAGTGACTGTGAAGGAGTGGTGGCGACAAAGTGTCACGGACTGACTGCAGCCCCCATTCCCTGTTCCCCTGCATCACTGGGGAGGAGGAGGTGGAAGAGGATGGATGGGGGGAAGGCATTTTTGGTTTCTTTCCTTTGTTTCACTTCTCTAGCTTGTTAGTATTAGGCAATACATTTCTCAAATCTCCCTATACTGAATCTGTTTTGCCCGTCACAATGTCTGAGTGATCTCCCTGTCCTTATCTCAACCCTTGAGCTCTTTTCATCGTAATTTCTCTCCCTTCCCTTTGAGTAGGGGCAGAGAGAGAGCAGGTGTGGAGCTCAGCTTCCCAGCTGGGTAAAACCACCACACTAGGGAATCTCTTGTCACTTTTCTTGAACATTCCAGGACTGCTCACCAAAGCGTGACTTTCAAAGCCCCACATTGAGGAGCTCATTTATTTCCTGAAACTAATATGAAGAAAAAAAAGTAGGGCAATGTCATGTAGAGGGGCTAGAATAGATGTTCCTTCTTACAGCCAAGTCATTCCAAGTTGAAGTGTGTTCATTCTGCAGCAGGGGAATGAGGCAACATTTCCACAGAGCTGCAGAAGATTTCAGTGCTGAGATTGTGTTATGCCCCAGCTGCTTGAATGAGATCACATTTTTTCAGTAGAAAACTCCAGCGTTGGAACTAATAAAAACTTTGCATTGCCCTGCTTGCAAGTAGGCCCTTAAATAATCTTTCTTTTCCTGCATGAAGTAGAAAAACAAACAAACAAACAAACAAAACCTTTTGAACCATAATAGACTTACAAAATTAGACAGCTACGAAAGATGAGATTTAACCCACCCTCCATGTGGAAGTTAAAGGCCATAAACATAAGTTCTGTTTGGGGATTTCTTTTGAAAACTACTAATTCTTTATCCAGACCACTTTCTTCATGAACATGCACCGTTTCATGTATTAAAAAGCAAGACTTGAAGAGACACACTAGAATGAGGTAACGTTCGTGTACCAAATGTTAAAAAACTGATACAGCCTGTTCTTTAGCCACTTGGCTAAAAATGATTTTATGTATATTTTGGATATCACAGAATACTTAATGTAAAGGGATCTCATTAATAAATTTTATACTTTAAAATATCTACTTCAAAAGAAGAGATTGATACTCACTGCAGCCATCCCCACTGACAAATTTACAAAGTTTAGAAACAAGTAGTAAATGAACATCAGAGTTGTGCCGTGTTTGCTAATCTGCAGCTGAACCTCTTCTTCTTGTTTTTTTTGCTGTAGATCCCACATTTTTTTCTGATCTTCAACATTTTAATGAGCAATTAAGTCTACATGGGACTGTCTATTAATCACTTATTGGGGTGGATTGGGATTGGGAAAGGGAAATTAAATAGTAAGGTCCTTGAATATGTTTTTTTTTATATTTCTTTCTATACCCTTGACCAAACCATACTACTTGGAATTTATTTTGGGAGTAACAGTCAATGACTGTTTCTTCTCTTGACCCTTTAGATGATGTTTAAAACATTGTCTATACAGACATGAAAGCTCTCCTTGACTGAAGGTTGTACCTGATTTCAGTGGCACCTTATTTTTCCCCACAAGAGGGACTTTCTTTTGTCAGAGTGTTTTAGCTGCCAGCCTATGCAGTTTCAGCTCAGTTTGCTGATTGAGTATAGTGCTATTCAATAATAAACACTATTAATAGACTCTGCAAATCTTCACTTGTGGATGGAGAAGCATAATAAAAAGACAACTCTTTAGTTTAGAGCCTATAGTACTGTAAAAGTCTCAAAGAATTTAATGATGACATGCTTGGCTTATCCAGACTAGAATTTTTAGTGGTTGCTATAAATGCTATAAATGATATCAGAGAAAAGGGGTTAAGAATTTACTGTCCTTTTTTTAATTTTTCTTTTTTTCTTTTTTCTTTTTTCCCTGAATCAAAGTAATTCTGAAAATATACTGAAAATGTGCAATGGATAAACCAGAATGGGTTCATGATGAATGACTATACAATTCTTCTGAGTAAGTTTACAATTATTTCACTCCATTTTGTCCATACCAATTGATTTCAGGTTTGTCTGCTCTTTGTCATGAGTTTTTAGTAGCAACTTAGTTTCAAATTATAAGCATTCTTTTACAAAGTGATGAAAACCAGCTGTAGACATTGCTAGACTAGTAAGTAAACTTTGAGATTAAACTAGGGATGGGTTTTTCCTGCATGTTTTTTTACATGCTTGAGTGCCAGTGCCTATGTAGCTGTGATGACTACCTGCTAATAAACACACAGGAAACCTTAATCACCTTAAGGTATTTATAATCTCATGATTTGGTGCTTCAAACATATCTTCTTCTGTAGCAGTATAGTCTGTGTGCATGTTAGTGATGTAAATGATTCAATCTGTGTCTTTTGCTTGCTAGATTTCCTGGATTTTTTCCTGTTTTTCCTCCTGCCTGAATTCACTCAAGAACTGTTCATGATGGGAGGAAGTGTTTTTCAAAAGCTCAAGTAACATGACTAAAATGGAGGGATTATTAAGAAACAAAACAAAACCCAAACAGCACAACAGTGCATGGCATACTAAGAAAGAGCAACAACTAGCCTGAAGTAGGACTGAATGAGGTTGTATAGTTCCACTGTCCATACTAAAGTGTTTTGTCAAAGTTATTGTTACTATGGATCAGGATGCAACTGTCCTTCATAGGTCCTTCACAGCTTTGTGTGCTGCCTGATGGCAGAGCTATTTGCTGACTCCAATATGCATTATGTCTATAGGTGATGCTGTATGAATGGGTGCTGAAGCCCTGAGGCTGGGAGTAGGAGCATAAACTTAGAATAAAAACTCTCTCTGGCCTCTTTTTTGCTCAATCTAATCCTAATACCTACATTTTCATCTTCCTTAGATGGTGGTATAACTAAGCGCTTTGGGGCAGAATATTTTAGGCCTTCAGGCCTGGAAGATCCTGTCAAGAACATTAAAACTTCTCTTTCACTATGCTTCACATCTCAGAGCACCTAACTGAGCCACTTGGCAGTCTATCCAGTTGCTTAGCCACTTTGTCAGTTTAGGGAGACACAGAAAGAAGCCTGATATTTTTGTGCAGGTAGTAGGCAGGCTTTTGCAAGAAGGACATATTCCAAGAAGGGCCTTTCTTCCTTTAGGAAAGGAAACTTTTGTTAGGCTTGTACACACTCCCTAACCTACTAAATTAGCCCTCACTTATGAAACTTGTAATGGGTAAATCTGATCTGGATCATATCTATGTCAGCTGAAAACAGACTAATTTTTGGTTGTTTTCTGGCAGTGTGAAATACACTGATTCACCAGATCCATGTACAATTTTTCCTCTTACTCATGTGTCCTACTCAGGACTCTGCATAAGGAGAAATAGAAAAAACGTTTTTCAGAATGGAATCTGAAAAGTTTAGGTCAGTGAAGATAAATTGACTCAAAGTAACTTCCTGTATTTTGAGGAACAAAACCCGTGATACCAGGTAACAAAGATCAGATTGTAACCAAGGTTCACATAAGTATTTAAGTATATGTAAATGTAAATACATATATATAATATAAATCAAGGTTAACCAATAAGGATGTGAAGGTGGTTCCTAGTTTATCTCATCTAAAAATCTTCAGATGTTACTTGCAGGACCTTCTGAGTAGTTAATGTTGTGTATTCTTCTTTTGACTTAGAGATTTCATCTGCACAATCTGAACAGATATATGTGAAAAGCCTTAGGGTATTCAGGGTTGGTAAATCCCAGCTGAGCAGAAAAAAAATTGGGGATCAGACAATTAATCACATCATCTTAATGCATTACAGTGAGCACCAAAATTTAATTGAGTGAAGATTTAAGATCTGAGATAATATCAGACCTTAAAATATGGAAATTTATATGAGTACTCAGATTGTCACATAGTCCAGACAGACCAGGCTGTTACTTTCCAGTCACTGGACAGGCTAGTATCTGCACAGCTTTATTGAGTGGAAATATAAAAGCATATGAAATATTATTCCTTGTTAAGATAGGAAGGGAAACTAAGCAGCAAAATAGCCACCAGAGACTAACTGAGATACGTCTTTATGGCCATAAAAATGAACAAAATAGTCAAGCAGATGGAGCAAGATTTGGCTGTTTTAAGAGTCTGCTTTGGTTTTGTATTTGAATTCTCTATTATTAGCACTATGTGGTCATTTGAAAGAAAAAGTAAGAAAGTGGGGACTTTATAAACACACAAAGCAAATAAAGTTGAACAGGTCACACAAAGAACAACAGTCAGCCACCAGTTGCTAACAAAAACATAGCACAGACCCCAGAAGACTGCTGGTTAGAAGTTGTGAATGCTAATGTCACATTCAAAAACATTATAGGTGTTACATCCAGTTTCAGATATCAACACTTCTTTAATGGATGCCAAGTTCTGTTTTGCATGTGGCATGTATCTACATTTAGAAGTACTGCACAGGCTCATGGTAGCCAAGCTTTTACCTGGCACAGGCCACACAACCTAAAGGGATAAACGCCATTTGCCTCCCCAGTATATGACACAAGCATGAGATAAACCACAAGTGATCATTCCTGTCACACGATCCTGTGAACGGTAAAAGGAAATCTGGATTTTGATCACAGTGATCATATGTCAGAGTGGTCATTGGGAGAGGAAGTAATAGGCACTGGTTAGCAGAAACAAGATTTTATGTGGCTGGAGATGTATTTTTATCCATAGTTGAGGGGTCCTTTTGGAAAAGGGTGCTGCAGGGCAAGCCCTTGGCAATATGACTCATTCTCTTTGTGAGCTGCTGCTTGGGTTCTGCAGTATAGTCCCAACCAACAGAAACGTGTTAGAGGATCAAAAATCACCTCTAGTCATCTCAAAACCAGGCTTGCCTCTGCTGTCATTGCTTCCTTCTTGTGTTCTGGCTGTACACAGTGCACGCATACATTTCATGTACATAGGAGGTGCTCACAAGTATAAGGATTGCTATTATACAGGGCCCAAGTGCCAAAGAACTACCCATTCCCAAGATGACATATTAGTTTCAGCATTTTGCTCTGTAAAACTGTACAGCAGTGTTGCACTGTACATGTATGTTTAAAATTGGTATTTTATTACTGCATATTAAACAGAACAGGTCTATTTGTTTTATATAAGTATCTACAAATTTAGTTTTTCATTCCACTTTTTGCACATACAAGGATAAAATTAGTTTTAAAATCTGAGTGCATGCATTTTTCACCTACATTTTTTCCAACATTCTCAGTTATCCCCAACTATTCAGTTAATACATCTCATAACTACTTTTTAAGTTTCCATTAATTCAAGCTTAAAACTTCCAATTTAAGGACTTTTCCATATGACTCTACTGCTAATTCCACTTTCACCACTTTACATCTGAAACACTTAAAGAAGCAGAGAGGTAATTCAGTTTAAGATGGTAGAAGTGTATTTGTCTCTTGTATAAAAATTGTGGTAGCTTTTCCTTTTTCAGGCAAGTCACTGGTGTATATAGCATAATAAAGCCATCAGTTTACGTAGAATTTTAAGTAACACTCTTTCTGCATCCAGAATATTTTTTTCTCTGTGTATCAAACTCATTTATAGTTTGCATGTTTAAATATAAATGTTTTCTTGTATATTATTGTATATTTCAAAATAGTAATGATACATAATTCCATCTCCAGGCCTAGTGTTCTATCACATCACTCAGTTTCTCTTGCTTTGCTTCACTCATGTGATCCGTGTCAGACACGAGTGGTGGTAGTGATCGGACTGTGGTGGTGATCTGATAAATTCAATAGTTTTTAATCTTGGAAAGCAGATCCAAAGAGAACATTTGATATTTAAAACAGGCTAAGGAGAAGAATCTGAATTACAGAAATTTCTCTTTGTTTCATTCAGGTTTCCCAGTGACTCAGTCATGTAACTAAAGTGAGATGTTCCATTCACGTTTTAAAACATGTTCTCTGAGTGTACCTGGCAGTAAAACACAGTCAGAGCAGCAAGTTTCAGTCACACCAAGCAAAAACACACAGAGACATCAGCTAAAGCTGAGGGAAAGCTCACAGGTTTTTTTTTGTTTGTTTTTGTTTTTGTTTGTGTGTGTGTGTGTGTGTTTGTTTGTTTGTTTTTGATTGTGTTGCCTGTCCAGCATCAATTCTATATCACATTTTGGTTGCATTTATACTACGAAACTGAATTACATCCAGGACTATTCCCTGGCATTGGGCTTCCCTAGTAAAACTTTGACCTCTTAGAATCACTTGTGAATGCCTCTAAAGGCACTGTGCTGGTGTGCAGCAGCTCTGAGGCCTGGCCTGGTAGGAGGGGGTCCCAAGAGTGCAGCCTCCACCGTGTCTTTGGGCTTCATGCCATTCTGCTCCAGCAGGGTCTTCTCCAGCACGCTCCAAGAACAATCCAGGTGAGGGGCAGGTCTCTCATGTGCTGATGCTGATGCTCTACTCAGACCATTCCATTCAACAAAAGGATGTCTCATAAGGTTTCCTCTGATATGGGAAAACTGAGGTTTAAACCTTAATTTATTTCATGGGAGAGAGGGGAACTGAGTACTGGGATGGTTTAGGGACAGATGCCTGTAGGCATGAGGCAATCTATGCCTTGTCAGGAAATGTGTGATAGCAGATGGGAGAGTGGAAGAGGGGACTCTGCAGCTCCTCCTCAGCTGTGAGTCTCCTCTGGCAATGATAGCAGGTGAAACAGCAGCAGCCAGAGACTCTCTGCTGGCAACCAGCCATGGTCCCCATTGGACCTCTGTTCCCTACCTGGCCTGGCACCAGGGTGACAAGCACAATAAAGTGCCTACAACGGCCAGCTGAAATTGGCTCTGACAGGCATAGAGACTGCGTGTGCAAACCCAGATAAGCCAGTCCACCTTCCCCTCCCTAACCAGAGCATGTTGTGGCCCTTTCAAGAATGGCGCCATGTGCCTGGGATACATGTGTCCCTCTTACACACTCCTGGAAACAAGGAGCAGTAATGACAAGAATGACCTTTGGACATGTGTGACACCCGTGAGTGTACCAAACACCACAGTGGCCCTTTCCCATCACCCACCACAACCTTCCAATAATTTTACTCTTACCCTGTCTGAGTCCATGGCAGTAACTTTCATAGCCTGTCCCTTCTTCCTCATCATGTGAGACTTCCAGGTCTGTCATACTCTGGCACCCACCACAGACAAGATACCTGGTGGCCCAAGGAAAAAAAGCAAGAACAGACCAAGATGGAGCCATGTAAGGTATACAGCCTATCTTCATTTGTACAGAAAAGTCTGGCTGCCTGGGGAGTGCCCATCTGTTGTACAGTGCTGAAGAAATGTTCACAGGTCGAGGAGGTGCAAGCCAAGGCCTATGCACTGACAGGGCTATAAGTACAAAGTATGTCAAAGTTGAAAGGGAAATCTAACCATTTTCCAAAATGTTAGTAGGATGGCTGCAAGGTATTGATGGATTGGTGCTGTGTTTTGAGTGCCGTGGTGAAACTAGCCCTATCTTGAACCAAAAGCACACAGCTAGCCTCATCTACTTTTCTGTCATCAGGTCCTGGGAGGCCAGTGGGGCTGGGCTGGGTGTCTAGGTGCTGGAGGTCTCATTTTCTCCACTGACATTTGGTTAGAAGGGTGGTGATGAGGCACACAACTTGCCACACGTTGTCCAACCTTTGCCTCAGATCTTACATCCTTATGGTTATACATAGCCACAGCAGTGGCCTGCTGCACTCATAAAAGTAAAATCAATTAAGCAGGATATAATTAAGAACAACTTGTTTTGAGGTCAAATACAGGCACACAAACATAACAGAACTGGTAATAAAATCTAAGTGTTTCTGTATCCAATGGCCGAGTAAAAAAATACTACTGCAATCAAAAGAAACAGATGCTATTATGCCTTACACTAACTACACAAGGCTCCAGTCCTGGTCTGTTAGGCTTGTTATGAACGTGTTATGAAAATTTGCCATGTGAACTGCAGTTAGGTACCAAATGTTCTTTATGCACCAAATGTCCCATATTATCACATACAGTGTAAACTTGGAATAAGAGCAAAGTTTAAAACCGGCCTGATTTATCAATCTTCTAAGCATTCCTACCACAGTGATCTCTAATTCCCTAAATGATATACCTATATCCGGTTGCACCAGTTGTCTCTCAGATGTTTATTTCTCCGTGGTGTGTGATTCCTGCACAAGATCTGTTTAAGCAACATCTACTCTAAAGTGGTACTCAGTTGTGACATGGCCTATTGGACTTCTCCACTAACAAGCTACACATAGGCCAGTAAGAGCCAGCAAGAGTCCCTAAAGATAACACAACGCTGTCCTCCACCAGGATGATCTCCCAGAAGGCATACAGTGATTGGTGCCAGACCTTTGCACGGGGCCTCACAGCTGACACTTCAGGTGGGGGTCAGTGTAGAAGTACTGGCAGGGATAGCTAAGTTTGTGTTTTATGTAGAACTCACTTTTCTCAATCAAAAAAAAAAAAAAACAAACAACACAGGAGAGAGAAAAAAAATATTTTCTTTTGAAGTAAAAAAAAAAAAAAAAAAGATTGGATTGAAAATGTACTGAACAAATGCATTACCACATGGCACAAAAGTACATAACAGAATGATCTGCACCATACTGGAAACTGCATCTGCCATGAGAAAAATAAGCCATTTACCGTGGCTCTACGAGATTGTTTGTTTACCTTCTAGTTGGTGGAATAGTCCTAGAAATCACTCCAGAAAACATCTGAATCTGAACTCAGTTTCAAAAAGTCAGGAAGTCTGTTAAGCAGCTAGATTGAGGCATGGAATAATCTCAGTCACTGAAAGAAAAACAATTCTTGGAATGCTATTTCTTGCCTAAAAGTCTTTGTCTGTTTTCTTTGTTTGTTTGCTTACTTTTTTCCCCACTTTTCTGGTTATCTTGTTCATCTGGTAACCAACAATTTTGTACTTTTTTCTGACAGTCATCTGGATTTTGATATGATATCAAAAGGGTATTCTTTGATGTATTCCTTCAGTCCTTTTCAGGAGAAAAGCCTGGTATATGCAAGACAAGACAAAGGGCACAAAGTAAATGTAGAGCTTGGGGTAGTGTCAGTTTTTCACTTCTATCCATGACCAGTAACAGGAGGTAATTCCAAATCTGTCAGTCACTGTTTAATTCACCAGGATGTAAGAAATGTATCTTAACACTTCTGTCAGAAGAGACCTTAGCAACTGCAGCAGAACAGGTTATCTAATCAGCATACACAAAGGAAAACACCATTTCTAGAGAAATTTGAAGCAGCATCTAAGAAATGGAACTTCCTCATTAAAATTTCATCATGAAAATTTAAATTATTTCTAACCCATTGCTGATTGGCTTTGTAATGTCAGTTATTAATTAGCAAATTATTTTTAATTAGCACGTGGTAATTGTGTAATCTTCTGTGCCAAAAATAAGGGTTTAAGGCAGTTTTTGCAGTATTGTGTAAAAATCTGGCAGTCACAGTTAGTGTGTACCATCTGTAGAATTCACTGATAGGTTCCTGCTTGCTTTAAGCAATAATGTTCTTCATGTTCAGTTGAAGCTTACTTACTGCATCAACAGAATGTCTTGAAAAAGAATCTGATGATTCATCTGGCTGTTAAAAACAATCCCAGGGACGTCATTTGTGCCTCTTCTTAACCACAAAAGAATAAGTACACTGAGGACAGATTACAAGAGAAGCATTCATTTCTTCTCTTGAGGTCTGCTTTCCATCATCTTAAACCGATTAGCACAATTTGTTATAAATGGTTTGTTTGTTTGTTTGTTTTGATGAATTTTAAAAATGTGCATGGCTTATAAACTGAAGTAACTTAGGGCAACATTGTATTTTTGGTTTGCAATTCACTACATGTTTTGGCTTAGGCATTTGGTTTTCAAAATCTCATAGAAGTATACTTCTGTTTCAAGAATTTTCTTACTTTTAAAAAAATGCCATTGAGTGTGTTGTTCTTTTTTTCAAAGAGGAAACATTTTTCTTGCTTTCACGAATTCAGAAATTGAGGTAAAAGCTGACACTTTGGGCAGCAAACTGTAAATCTTGATGCATAGCCAATTGTTGCATTTGTTAAATAGCCTTTGAGACATTCCAAAGCTAAACTTTCTGTGTGCTTTTGTTTTCGTAAGTTCATTGTGGATAATTGCATCTCCTCTAAAAATACATGGAACTGAATATTGCAAATACTGAAACTCACTTTGGTAAATGGAGAAAGCAGCCTTTACTAAATTTGTTTTGGAAGTAGGACTTTGTGGCAACTATTTGTTCTGTGCTTTCTTGTTGGCCAGTTGTTTCTGGCTCTAGAGATACTATGTAAATAAATCAGTCAATGTATAACAGTACATATTTTCAATCCCTACATAGCTGCTGGGGAAAGGAAGTGAATCCCAAATAAGATTTTGAAAAGTACTTACTGATTTATTTGAAATGAAGTTCTCACTGCAAAACAAGAAGGCCAATTTAACAATGAAAAAAATTCATAAGAATCTGGGGTCCTGCCTATCTTATCTTATTCTTGCAAAAATGAAAAATGTACATGTAGCCCTCTTTAACACAAATAATGCTCAGTACTGTGGACTACTTATATAACCAATGCTTCCTGTTCCTATGAGCATCTGTGTTAAAGGCTGGACAAATTCAGAATCTCAAGAAGTGGAAGTTAAGAACAATTAATAAAGTTAAGTAAATACTCCCTAGGGCCCAGTGAATGCTGGGCACTTTGATTTCGTACCGGAAGAGAAATATATATATATATATATATATATATATATTTCATGTGAAGTTGTCTATTTTTACTAAACTGTTTTGTATATGAGGTACAAAAGATTTAGGAGAAGAGTGTTTATTCACCATTTTTTTCATGTCTGTTCTTTTTTTATTTGACTCTGCATGTATGGTGAACATAAATTTTTGTGGCATAGGCAGCTACACCTTTAGCATCTTTGATCTGACTTGATTAAGTTTGCCAGCAGGTACTACTACAGTTTAGTTTAGGGGGACCTAGAAACATCCAGCTCTGAATACTCATGCAATGTAAACCTTATATTCCACATTAAAAAAAAAAAAAAAGATAAATTTGTTTCACTGGCAAACAGTGTATCTGTATCTGTGGGTGAAACTAAGTGAAAATACAACATATAAAATATTGTAATAAAATATAAAATGCTACAGCATAATATAAATGTAGTACTCACAATAATAATGCAATGGAAGCTTGTATATGAAGTGTGCATATGTGTGCAAAGTTGAAATCTAAACCTGCAGGAAGGAAGACATGATTTTTCTATATTCCAGACAAATTCAGAGAACCAACCTTGAACTTTCTACATTTTTCTCCAGTAATATCATGTTGTTCTTGGACTTCTTTTCTGTTTCTGATCGCTAGCTTTCATTCCCCAAACCTTGTGTATCAGTGAAATTATTTATCCTGCTGGTTTCAAAATTGTGTTCTTTGAAATGATTAGGGAAATTAAATGTATGCACTTAAAATAGCCGTTACTGTGTTGTCATTTGCATTAAATGAGTCTGTTATGTCTTAGAGTAGATGCAAATATGTTTTGATTATCTGCTGCCACAATAGATGCCAGAATTGCTCGAGATGACACTGTGCAACACACAGTTCGGCTGCACAGTGAGTTGTAGGTCCTCTGCAAATCTGTAAAGGTGCCTTTTGAGAGCAGCTTTTTGGGGATGGTTCTCATTAGTACCGCAAGTTCATCACAAAGTTCAGCTATATTGAAACATGGGATTAGAAATTAGAGAGCAACTGATTAAGAATAAATATGTAGGCAATACTTATTGCATAATATGTGCTACATTTGTGATGTGCTGTGCCTGTGCTGCGCTTAGGCCTTCAGATGAGCCTCTGGGACACCATAGTCCAGGTCAAATTAACCTTATGGCACCAGACCGTGACCAAGGGCTCAGAGAGAAGGAGGAAAGAATGTCAAGCATGCAAGGACTCGAGACAACAGGAGCCCCCATCGGAGCCTGAGAACTGGACCAAACCAACCTTATGGCCCAGATGGTGACCAAGGGCTCAGAGAGCATGCTCAAGGAGGTGAGGTGAAAAGTTCAACCCTGATGAAGACGTCTTACTTCATCCTCATGACCCTCAGCGCCCACCACCAGAAGGCACTGTGCAAGCACAGATTGGAGGAATTAATAGAAATGATTTCTTGGAGCTAATTTTCATACTAAGTGGGGACATATTATGCATATGTATAGGTGTATTGGGAAACTTCATGCATATGTAACTCTTTGCTGTATATAACCAAAGCAAGTTGCCGCGTTAGGTGCGCACGACTTTGGTGGGACTACCTCCCGTGCTGTCCAGTGCTGAATAAACATACCTACTTTACAATCTCACTGATTGTGGAGTCGTTTCCATGAATCAATATCACCATTAAAAGCCTGTAAAGTCATAGTACAAAAAATCTTTCTTTTTCTCAGTGCTGAAATGTCATGTAGAAATTCTCATCCTTTGGATGGTAAATTTGTTATATATTCAGACCTTCTTGGCATTCTCCAAATAGCTGCAAGCTACTTTGAGATTTTACTCATTATTTGAACAGTTTTTCAAGGTGCTCTTGCAACTCTGGAAATTCATTTTCAGCTCTAAAGGAGTCCACATTGAAACAGACTCTATTACTGTGCAATACCCTACTTCTCACCATGATTTTGATAAGAAATATGCACCAACTCAAAAGCAGCAAGATGGATTTGCCATCCAGAATCTGGAGAAAGATAGCAGTTCTATCAGTTTGAGTCAGGGATCTCTTGAGGATTCTGCCAAGGATGATTGCTTGCCATACTCTCTGAGCGTGTCTGTTGTTGGCCTCCCTGTGATGTTAGTGCAGGAGGTAAGAGTTTTCCTTCATACTTTACCTATTGCTGCCCCAGTTTATCCCACCTAATGTTTGTACTCTTTTTTGTTGTGGTGGTGGTGATTTTAAAATTAGGAAACAGTAAGATCAGGAAAGTGCATGGTGTGGTTAATACCAAAGTCTTGCGGATATGAATCATTTCAGATGTTTTTAAAAATTGATATAGTCTATCCTGAACAGCTCGTAAATTGTGTCAGAATCCCAGCAGAATTGGATCCTGATGAGAAATATGAATGGTGGAGGAGGGGAGTGAGGAAGTGGTAACAGCTGACAGGGCAGGAATGAGTTTGTACTAAAACCTCACACACTTTCTCTTGCTGTTCTGGAGTGATAGACGTGATCTCATATGAACAGCTGAGCAGCAGTGCAGTTAGCAGTGATTCTCCCTTCCTGCAGTCACTCAGATTCTTTCTTTGGAATTGTTTTGTCCTTAAAAATGAACCAACAGAAGAAAGAAAGGAAAAAAATTATTCTTTTCTTTTCTTTTCCTTTTTTTTTTTTTTTTTTTTTCATTTTCATCATGTAGGTGGATTCTTCAGACACACCTTGTTAATACATCTTGTCAAAAACTTTTATTACTTATCATAGAATCATAAAATATCCCAAATTGGAAGGGACCCATAAGGATCATCAAGTCCAACTCCTGGCACCACACAGGTCTACCCAAAAGTTTAGACCATGTGACTAAGTGCACAGTCCAATTGCTTCTTAAATTCAGACAGGCTTGGTGCAGTGACTACTTCACTGGGGAGCCTGTTCCAGTGTGCGACCACCCTCTTGGTGAAGAACCTCCTCCTGATGTCTAGCCTAAACCTCCCCTGCAACTATATATATATATTTATATTATACTTCATGCATAATTAACATACACTTTTGAGTAACCTCCTCAATGGGTCTACTCTTGGATTCATGTGTTCTGTTACACTTTCTTTTCTCACACTGGTATCTTCCTACAGCTGTAGAAATTTTGTCCTGACACATTCAACACAACATTTAACACATCTGGTTAGGGTGGTTTAATGCAAAACTAGCCTGCTTGCATGTTACCACTTCAGCGTCTATCTCTACTGCCAGTCTGTTTACCGAGAGAATTTGTAAATTTTAAGTTAAAATAATGTGGTTTTTTTGAGCTTCATTTTTATCATAACCTCAACTTCAGGACGTATTGAATTGAGTGGTATTTGCTGAGTTTATTCCCCAGAGCCGAATACAGCACTGAAATCTGTACTGGAGGTAGTAAACCAGAAGGTGGCATTAACTGCATTGGTACAGAGCATCAGAGAGTGCTTCCTTACAGGTAGTAAGTTGTAGGAACTTGCAATGGATATCTTTCATAAACTTATAGATTGTGTATGATAATGTAAAAGTGTTTTGATACATACCTCATGGAAATCACTCCTTTCTCTGGCACAGTTAAAGTTATCCTTTAAATGAAAGACACCTGAGGTCAAAAAGAGTATGTTCTTTCCTGTGTACATTATCTCTTTTAACAGTCAGACTGGAGGAAATTCATAACTTTAAAAAAAAAAAAAAATACCAAAAATGCCTATATATTTATCTTTCAGCTAAAAACAGTAATTTCAAAAATAATTATACAAATAGCATATAATAAAGTAATGAAATGTAGCTACTGAGAAACATGTAAATCCGTGTTTCTCACACTTCCTTTTTCTGTCACACAGGAAACTTACATTTCAAATGTTCCTTAAAAAGTTGTCACAGTGGTATAGTCTATTTTGTAATGGCTATATGGATATATTACTTCTTCATTCTTGCGTGTTTGGTTTTTTTTTTTGTTTTGTTTTTTTTTTCCAATCTCTGTGGATGATGTGTTTTTTTTCACATCTTTTTTGATTCTCTTTCTGTTTTGTGCTTGGATGATAAACACCCTTTCATATCTTTCAGGATCTAGAAACCATGCAGCCTCCCTGGATTTCACACTGGGTAGTCATAGCTCATGCATGTCTACTTGTCTTGAAACATGGGATTAGAAATTAGAGAGTGACTGATTATGAATAAATATATAGACAACACTCATTGCTTAATATGTGCTACATTTGC
>CM021732.1:63581674-63647984 GCA_011075105.1 Heteronetta atricapilla | reverse complement strand
CTTAGGCCTCCAGATGAGCCCCTGGGGCCCCAAGAACCAGACGAGCCCCTGGGGCTCCAAGAACCAGATAAATCTAACCCTATTGTTCGGACTGTGAGCAAGGGCTCAGAGATAAGGAAGACTGTTTATAAAGGATAAGGTAAACAAGCAAGGCATCGAGATAACAGGAGCCTCTTGGATCCTGAGAACTGGACCAAACCAACCTTATGGCCCAGATTGTGACCAAGGGCTCAGGGAGCATGCACAGGGAGACGAGGTTAAAAGTTCAACTCTGAGGAAGACGTCTTACTTCATCCCGACGACCACCCAATGACCACCCGGACGACCACCAGAGAGTACTACGCAAGCGCAGAAGGACTGATAAGATAATTAGCATACGAAGCGGGGCTAGGTGGAGCTAGGAAATGAATATGCATAGGTGTGTTGCGAAACTTAATGCATATGTAATATTTTAGGGGATAAAAGAGAATGCAAGCGAGTGAATTGTTGCACACGACTTTGGTGGGACAACCCCCGTGCTGCCCAGCGCTGAATAAACATACCTACTTTACAATCTTACTGATTGTGGAGTCAGTTTTTCACGACTCAGTCTTCTGAAGTTTTGGTTCCAGTAGAAAAAAAAGTCACAACTGAACAGAGAGATTTGCTTTTTAAATTGATTTAAATTGATTAATAGCCTGTTTCTAACTACGGGTTCTGGTTTTCATTTAATTCTTTATTCATGACTCACTGAAATATGTCTTTTACTAGTAGCTACTTTCTGCATAACCAGGCTTTGTCATCAATCACATCGCCTGTTCAGCCAGCAGGGAAAAATGTAAAGAATTATAATACTGCAGTAGCACTGATTTGGATTCTCAGTGCTTTAATGGGATAAATGTCAGCCCTGATGCACTTAAACATCAACTATTGCAGTTAAACTGAACAGTGAAGGAGGAAGACAGCCAAATTTAGTTGACATTTATGTATGAATCTTTGCATGATCAACTTAGTATTAGATCCCAAGTGAAAACAAAAGTGGATGTAAGAGAGGATTTTGTAAAGTGAAGATTATAGCTCTAAACACATTGCTTACTAATCAAAAATTATAACTGGAATTCATACCTTTTTTTGAGGAAGGACAGAAAACTGCTGCAGGCTTGTGAAATCGCTGTGCCCTTACCTAGATGATTAGCTTATCATCTGAAGGAGAGGTGGGACAGGGAAGGAATGAATTGTTGAGGTGAAAATAAAATATGAAGCACCTCAAATTAATTACAACTCACCTCTGATTCTAATCTCCTTAAGGTTTTGTGTTTGCTTTTGTTTTTATATGTAGTGATGTTAATATCAGAGTGGTTTCAAGCATACCCTGCCTCTACCTGTGCTGCAACTTGTGATACATTGTGATTAGTGATTAATACTAAAGAACCTAAGACTGTATGAAACTTCTCTACCAGCTTCACAGTTATATGATTAATGTCACTTACAGATTCTGCATAGCTTCTTTCAGTGAACTGTGGTAACTCAGATAATTCTTTACAAATTAAACAGCATCATACTGCCCAGAATAGCTTGTTTACCATAAATATTTCCAATATAATGCAAAAAGGTCTAGCAAGGCCATGAAAACTGAATTGTAAAAAAATGGAAATTAGACCAAATAAACTCTTGATTATAATATGTGTAATGGGAAGTGCAGAAAGCTGAGACGTTTGATCTGGGAGGGTCAGAGGGACAAACTATAACTTTTAAGGCCTGTTAGTGTGGTTGTTAGAGCTAAGCATGGATGGAACTGATCAGGTAAGCAAAATGTGAATTCCCTTATACTGCCAGTAGTACATATATTTTCCTCATACTGGGTTCCAGAAGTTAGAAAGAATAAGGCAAATACCTGGAATCCTTCAGTAGATAGATTGGTGCCTCCAGATGTTAATCTTCCTCTTTATATTAAACATCCACTTTAGGAAGTGATGGATTGCTTGCTGAAAGTGCCTGTCTATTCAAAACTTGTGGGAGTGTGGCCATGAGGGTCGACAAGCCCCATAGTTGGTGATAACATCAGACTCTTAACGAAGATGCCATTAGGAATGTAAAGAGTTTAGAGGAGAGAACAAAGAGGGGTGATTCAGGAGACTTTCAGTCTCGGGTTGCTTGTTCTCTGGCCGTTGGGGCATGGGTGTTGCTGGGTTCTTGTGGTTGCCGGGCAAAATTGTTGACCAATGAATAGTTAGTGGGAAAGTACTGCTGGGGGGAAATGGTATAAGAAGGGAGCCTGTCCTCAATATGTGGAGGCAACAGATATATAAAGAAGTTATGTCATCAATAAAGAAGTAGCAGTTACTGATCCTAAAAGAACCCTGGTGTCCGTGTGGTTGTAACGCCACAAAAACTGGCTTAAAATATATAGCCAACTTCTGTGTGGCCACAGTTAGCTGCAGTGAGTGACTTCGTGATGAAGGGGAAATTTAAACACTGGGAAGACAAGGAGAGATAATACCAACCACAGTGTGATTCATTGCAGCAAAATGGAAAAAAAAATTGTAAACTTTCCTAATCTTTTTAAAAACACTTTTAAATGTTATGCACTAGTACTCTTTTTCAGTGTGTGCTTTTCAAACAGTAGATAACCCAACATTATTCTTACATGGTAGCTCCACTAGTGTGAGCAATACACTCAATTCCTTTTTTTTTTTTTTTTTTTTTTTTTTTTTTTTTTTTGTGGCTTTCTTATCTGTGGAAGTGCACAGGTGTCTGAGGGATAGCTATAGGCAGTGTGTTCAAAGGCCAGCTCAGCTCATGGTGAGAGACCTTACAGACCTGGACATTTAAGAGCGACTGAATTGTAGGAAGCACAGAAACTGTCCAGACAAGTTCGAAAATATCACATGGTGCCTATGCTACAGCCAGGGAGGAAATACAGCTAGAAGCATGTGAGAGGCTTCCTGAGGTCCTGACAAGTGAGCAGACACATCTGAGAATGCTGAAGAAGGAAGGGAGGACAGTGTTAATGAGTAATCCCACTTGGATCCCACTTAAGTTTTCCATGGCACCCATACCAACAAAAAATGTCACGATGCCACTATCACAATTCTATTAAACTGAGTTGAAAAAAGTTATGACAAAAAGCTTCTAATGGTGGCACATTTTGAGTCATCTAACATAACTGATTATAGTATCAAACATACAAAGCAGTTATTGGAAAATGTGTCTGAATTACTTGAGTTAATTGCATTGTTATGAAAGCTTCATAATGCGGTGCTCTTCCTGCTGTCACAGCTATTGCCTATGTACATACAACATTCTGCACAATAAAACTAGCATGCCTCATACAGTGACAAAGCTGAAGACTTTTCATGTGACATTAGAGGAAAAGCTTCTTGATAAAGCAGAGCTCAAGTCAAAGGAAAGAAACGGTTATGTGATTGGTTGTCCAGTTGTTACAATGATTGCACCTAACCTAGCTACTTTTTAATGAAAGAGTAAGTGTGGTCAGGTGCTTGAGATGAGGTTGGCAGCATGCTAGACTACAGACAAGTACATAAATATCACACATTACCTGTTGGAGATTTATCACAGAGTAATGGGTATCTCTTTGCCTCTGAAATTATTGTGGTGGGGGAGTACAGCTCTCTTCATCAGTGAATCAAGTCGTGCTGGCACCACTTCTGCATTACTTCCAGTTGGGTTCATATTGACATAAATTCAGTGTTTTATAATGTGTCTTTGAGATTTTAATTTCCAGCAGTATAACCAGACTGCCCTTGTTTTCCTTAGACATGGTTTGTTTCAGCATCTGGTTGATTCAGCCAACGTTCAGCGAAAGGTGTTTGGCTATTTTCTTCTTTGGTTGTCTGAATTTGCTTCAAAGAAGATGTAAAGTCAGATTCTGATGTTCCATAATGACTGTGGCAGTTTTAGAGCCAGAGACAAGCTATGTTCCTGTTAGAGACATAATGCAGCCTGTTTCTGGTCAACTTTGATGCTTGCAACAGCATGTTTAATTAATTGCACAAGGAGACCATACATTTGAAGAGCTCACAGGACACTTGCTGTCTTCCACAGCACAGACTGATTTAAAGAAAAAGTCAAAATTTCTTCGTGACTAAGTATCCTTTATTGACAGTGTGCTGGATGCACGGGGGATCCTTCCGCCTAACGTGCATACCTGAAGTGACAAACTATCTCATATCTATACAGCAGAACAATGAGTATTCAATTAGCGCCTATACATATTCATTACCTAAATCTGACTACTCTCACTTCGTATGCTAATTAGCTTATCAGTCCTTTGCACTTGTGCAGTATTCTCTGGTGGTTGTCCAGGTGGTCATCGGGATGAAGTAAGATGTCTTCATGAGAGTTGAACTTTTCACCTTATCTTCTTGCGCATGCTCTCTGAGCCCTTGGTCTCAGTCCAATCCATAAGATTGGTTTGTCTTGGTTCCCAGGGTCCGAGGGCCCCGTTATCTAGGCACCTTGCAAGTGTGACCTTGTTTTAGTCCTCCTCCTCACTCCCTATAATAAATCTGTGCTGGCAGCCTTTAGTCCTTCTCCTTACTCCTCATCTGTGCATTCTCTCATGCTGTATTTGCATGCACATTTTGTATTTTCCCAGCGCAGTACAAGCACAGTACATCACAAATGTAACATTCTATTTTCCAAGCACAGCACATATTAAGCAATGAGTGTTGTCTACATATTTATTCTTAATCAGTCACTCTCTAATTTCTAATCCCATGTTTCAAGACCCTGCAGCACAGAGTCTTACCATGCTCTTCTCACTATTAGTGTCACCAACGTCTGTTAGAAATGTGAAGGCATCCTGTATGCTGTCTTGGTCAATATCAACCAACAGCCTTAATGTTCTCAGCTTGCCTTGTGCTCACTGCTGCCTGTCGTTCAAATGCACAGTCACATGGAGCTGATTTTTAACTGTTATTAACATCACTACATAAAAATCCAAAACCAAACACAAATCAAGTCCTGTCTTGATTGGCACATGAAGAAGGAAATTACAACATGAAGCACTATCAGACCATGTGTTTCTTCTGCCAGTCTCACTTTATTTTTGAGGAGTTGTCAAGAGTCGAGAGTTTCTCGTCTACAAATCTAAGCTCCAAATCAAAAGGTCCACCTACAGATGGCCCCAAAACTCTTCAAAAAATAAAAATAAAAATTGTCTAATTTGAAGGTGGTTGTTTATGTGGTCTGCTCATGGATGTTCAGAAGTGCTGCCTAGGTAAAACAGCAGTTCCAGATGTCTTGAACAGCGACATTTCTTTCCCTGTAACAAGTAGGAAATCAACAATCTGCCACAGGTACCAAAGGTAGGTTGATAGTCTGATGGTCACTATGCATGAAAGCATTAAAAGAAACTAAAACCACAGACTGATAGGGTTGCCATGTGAAATGCTGGGGTTTCAATTCCCAGTGAGAATTTGCTGGTTGGTATTTGATATCTCTGTAACTTTCAGAGTTATCGAGTGATTTACTGGCATATTCTGCTTTATTTCCTTCCAGGGTTAGGTCTCCCTGCTGAGAACCAACCAGCTTCACATGTACTGTGTCCTGGCATTTTGATAGGCAAGAAGAGGAGCTCTAAGCATTACAGAGAAAAAAATGAGATAGAATATGTATCATTACTGGTCCCTTTTTCCCATTGCTCGAACAGAATGATCATGCAGCTTAAGCTGCTCAGGCCTTTGTGCGTATTAAGGCAGTGCTAAGCTATGCAAAGCAGAACAGTGGGATAAAAGTACTGTACATATTGCAGGAATAGCCATGCCTAATATTAGTCTTCCTCAACATCATTTAGAATCAACTACTATAATGCTAATACATGACACAGAAGATTTGGCAAGAAAGGAGGGGAAGTTCATTACAGCTCTGATGAATAGAGACAAAAGATGTTAATCCTATAAAGAAGTCTTCACCTTTAACTTCATTGAGCATCTTGAAGATTGTTTTTGTGTTTATTTCCATACTACCTACTGGTTTATCTGAGGACAAGTAGTAGTGTAACAGGGCTCCATTTAAGTGTAATGAGTTCCAGAGACAGGACATTGTCATGGTATTGTGATGTGGCACAATTGTTCCTCAGGTCAATGAATTCTTTCCTCTGAAGTCAAATACATCTTTCAAGAGCAACTAACATGGTTGTTTAATGATTGAAGAAATGAGTCTTTGGGTCATTTTTGGGTCTATTGGGTTTATTTGAGATGTTTTACCAGTGCCTCTTCTTAATTTGTGTAGAAGGGATTTCTCAGGTTAACAGATGGATTAATGTCATATTTTGACTGTTTAAAGTTTGCAATAGCATTTTTAATTTATTCACATAATTATTTTTCTCATTGGCTAGTATCCATCTTATTTAACTCTCATAGAGTGCATTTTTTTGGTGCTGCTGACTGCTTAAAAACTTATATTCCCACTGCACTCCTTCCCAGGAACAAGTGCCCAGCTGGCAGCATCTCATAAAATGCTCTTGCTGCAAGGACAATTACTCAACAGAAAACAAAGGCTGGTGTTACCCTTAGAGGCAAGGAAAGATGGATATTCTCATCTGATTTTTCAGGAGGAGGAAGTCTTGATGATCCAAAATTGCTGGATATCATTTTTTTGTAGATATTGTAGGTGAGAAGCCATGCAGACTCTCTTCTAACTTACCAAATCAGCAGAAGTCACCAAGCTCTAATTTTCCTACTTGCATGCTGGCTCTTCTCTCATGGCCCCAGGAGGCACTGAGGGCACTGGGGCTGCAGTCTGATTGTGTGAAGAATTAATCAGTTATAAAGAAAGCACAGTCTCGGGCATAAGCCAGACTTCCAGAACAGGCATATCCTAAAAGTACTGTATCCACTCTCACATCTCTCTTGCAGTTTTTGATGTATCTTGAACAACATTTCTTAAGTCCATGAATCATGCCTTTACAGTATGGTGACTGACAGAACCAGCAAATATTAGATGTCTTCTGATTTAATCAGGTGACATCTAAGGGCCTTACCCCTCTGTGGCTCCTTGCTTTGTTCCTGTGCAGTGATATCCCAGGTAGAGGTATTCCAGGCACATTGCTGTGCTGTGTAGTTGTATTGCGAAGTGACACCACTGGGATAGAATTGCCTCCATTACACATCAATGGTAACATTCTCTGATGACAACAACTCAGGGAAACCTCAGCATGAGGAGGCAGTAACACAGCCAGAGCCTGTTACCTGTTGGCAGAAAAGGCATAATGCTTTGATCACTCCCACTGGCTTTTGTGGTGTGGTTGTGTAGGAACAGAACGTGAGCTGAGAGCTTTTTCCCAGGAGCTGTTTCATCAGGAGCTAGCCACAGCAGAAATAGGTGAAGAGGATGTATTGTTCTCTTACTAGATTATTGTGTCTGATCAGACAGGATCTGATAAAACAGATTTTATTCCAAGTGATAATGACAGAAGAACATTTCATTTTAACCAGATTCCCTTTCAAGATCTGCGAGCAGTAAAAGAATAATTCTAGAAGAAAAGAATAACTAGAAGAAAAATAATGAAATTGGGTATTGTTAGAATTTATAATAGAGATATTCTCATTTGGGATGACTTCAGAAAGCAATTCAACCTCTGCAAGTGTATTTTGTGATTTTGGTGTACTAAGACTCTCCTGAAAATACCTTTTTTTTTTTTTTTTAAAAAAAAAAATATTACTTCACCTTCACCCTTCATTATTCTGTGTTCCGACTTATTTCTGTCATCTTTGCTTGTCAACCAGCAATGGTTGTTTATTTTGACCCATCAAATTTGTCTAGCTTTCTTCAGAGAAACCTTTTTGGCCTGCCTCTATTGGTTTCTTTTGCCTTTTTGAAACTATTTCTCTCTTAAGCTCTCTTAATTTCATTGTTATGAATTACATACTTCCTTCTCTTTCCATTTGCTTTGTTTTGTTTTGACTTACAGTGGCATAAGTTTTGTCATGGAGCTGTTACCCTTTTATAAAACCTAAGATTCTTCTTATTTTGTTTTTGTTGCTGTCTCAGTCTTGCAGATTTCTGAGTTCTTTCATTTCCTCTAAGTGTCTCTAATCATGCTCTAATGCTTAACACGCACATACCACCATTGTGAGATTATTTTGAAAATGATTGTTATATTTATAGAGCCTGTAATGTTAGTGGATACAGCCATCAACAGTGTTCAGAGATTTCAATAAAAACCCGTGCTTCTGCACAAAGATTATCTCATGAATCAGAGGACCATGTCCCTTGCATGTACAGTGTGGTTCCTAGAACGAAGTTTTCTATCTGGGGTGTTTGCATGATGGGAGCCTTCTTATATGGCAAACGTCACTGTCTGTGAGCATATATCAAGCTTTTATATCAGGGTTTTAGTTTACCTAAGTAAGATTTAAAGCTATATAAATCTTCTGGAAAATTATTGCAATCATATAATTTTGGTTTAAATTCCCAAGCCTTGTACTTTTTACCCTCCTCATACCAGAACTTGATTGGCAACAAGTCAATAAATCAAGTGTCATGGTTATTAATAAAACATCAGCTGAAATCTAGAAATTTGGAAAAATGACACTGGCACTCCATGATTTAGTTTTCTCACCCAGAAACAGAAAAAAAAGCATTTCACTAGATATATAAAAAGGACAATGAGGAGACAAACCACATGCCATCTGATACCAAACTGGTCCTTCCTTAAAGAACAGTGAGAGCTATTTACAGACCTCCTCTCTGGTTTCATGGTGAAGTCACTGCCTACCTTGCTTCCCAGTTCCTGCCCAACATGTCATGCATGGTTTGGGATTTTTACATCCCAAAAGTCTGGTCCTCTCAGAATGGGTAGCCAGAGCAGATGCAAACTGCCCTTGTCCTGGTCCCTTCCTTGCCTCAAGCTGCTGCTCTGCTGGCTGTATCTGCAAGCTGTCCTACTTCTGCTCCTGCATCTTGCTGCCTCTTGCTCCAGCAGCTTCAGCATCACTACCTCATCTGGAGAAGAGTTGTCACTCTGCTAGAGGTGTCTCTTACTGCAGCTCTTCAGCAAACAGCACGTAGCAGTGCATGTGCACATTTGTACTCTTAAGTACACTCTCCTGCTTTTTCAACTGGGATTCTTACCTTGTAGTAGCCCCTGAATGACTCCCAGCATTTTCTTTCAAATTCTGTTCCCTACCGACCACTGTAAAACCTAGTGTGACTTCTTACTCCTAACACTCCTAACTCAAGCACAGACAGTGACTTGCAAAAAACTGACTCCACAATCAGTAAGATTGTAAAGTAAGATTGTAAAGGCAGCACGGGGGGTAGTCCCACCAATGTAGTGTGCAACAATTCGCTCGCTTGCATTCTCTTTTATCCCCTAAAATATTACATATGCATTAAGTTTTGCAACATACCTATGCATATTCATTTCCTAGCTCCACCTAGCCCCACTTCATATGCTAATTATCTTATCAGTCCTTCTGCGCTTGTGTAGTATTCTCTGGTGGTTGTCCAGGTGGTCATTGGGTGGTCGTCGGGATGAAGTAAGACATCTTCATCAGAGTTGAACTTTTAACCTCAACTCCCTGTGCATGCTCCCTGAGGCCTTGGTCACAGTCTGGGCCATAAGGTTGGTTTGGTCTGGTTCTTGGGATCCAAGGGGCTCCTTTTATCTTGAGGCCTTGCATGTTTATCTTATCCTTTATAAACAGTCCTCCTTATCTCTGAGCCCTTGCTCACAGTCTGAACAATAAGGTTAGGTTGATCTGGTTCTTGGAGCCCCAGGGGCTCATCTGGTTCTTGGGGCCCCAGGGGCTCATCTGGAGGCCTAAGTGCAGCATAGGCCCAGTACATCGCAAATGTAGCACATATTAAGCAATGAATGTTGTCTATATATTTATTCTTAATCAGTTACTCTTTAATTTCTAATCCCATGTTTCAATAGTTAGTCCAGGCTTTTACAGTTATCTCCGTTTCCTCCATTGTGTGGCTGGCTACCCTTTCAAGCAGAAGTGCCTTCTGAATGAATAAAAATATATGTATAAATCAAACATATACTTATCCTGCACCTTGGTCCTTTCTACTTGTCTCATTCTCTTCACCAAACACCAACAGAGAACCCTTCATCTTTGAACTTCCTACCCCCATGCTGGGGCCTGGGAGCTGCTCTCTGTTGTTGGCACCAGCTCCCCTATATGCTTGACAAAACAAAACATTTTTGACCTTGCCATGTGCTAGGGATTCTAAGTCTTATGTTCCCTGCACTACGGTGGTGGTTGTCTAAAATTTTAGAAAGTTGTAACTAATTCAGTAGTAGCTTTTGCTGGTGTTACTCTTCTCAGAGAGATCCAAAGGGTAACATTTCAAGGGAAGGTGGAAGTTTGGGATAAAAAAGGTTGGCAGGTTTCAAGAGCCATTTGTCTGAAAAATGCATTTCTTCTTTTCAGAGTTCTAGGGCTTAAGAGGAAAGATAATTAATAATTAGGATAAATGTATTTTTAAAGATAAGAAAGTTTTTAGTGTAACAGCAGAAATAAAGCAGGAGTGTGCCCAGTGACTTACATTGCAAAGCTGTTTATGAGACAGACTCCTCTAGTCTATGCACTGACATTTTGTGCTTCTACAGAAGAGCCAGAGGACAGTGAGAGAGAAACCAGGAGCAGCAGATGAATCAGAGAATCCTAGAATAACAGAATGGTTTGGGTTGGAAGGCACCCCAAGGATCACTTAATTTCAACCCCCTTGCCAAGGGCAGGGAAACCTCCCACTAGACCATGTTGGCCAAAGCCTCATCCAGCCTAGGCTTGAACACTTCCAGGGATGGGGCATCCACAGCTTCTCTGGGCAACCTGTCTTAGTGCCTCACCACTTTCATAGTGAAGAATTTCTTCCTTATGTTTAATTTGAATCGACCCTCTTGCAGATTAAAACTTTTATCCCTTGTCCTATTGCTACATCATAGTCATCATGATGTTTGTCACTGGGGAAAAGCCTCTTCCTGAATTCATTTCTTCTTTCACTCCATCCGCAATACACAGGCAGTTACTCAATTAGGTTAAGCTTTGGGAAGGGAGGCTGGTATGCTAGAGCCAGGCACGAAATAAAGCATGGTGCACAGAATCAGAGCCACCCTTGCCTGGTTCTGATTTATTTTACAGCATTTCTTCAAAACTAGGGGCTGTCAGTTGTCTGTGTTTCTCCTAGTTTCTCTCAGTTTGCTAGTACATTGGCTCCTTTAACATTGCTGAGATTGGAAGAGACATTACAGTATTTGCAGTTCCTTTTATAATCTGGTGCAAGGAGGAAGTTTTGTTGTTGTGATATTTTTATTTTTTTTTCAGTGGGTAGACCTTTTCTCATGAACCTGCTTGCTCTTGCTTTTTTACTGCAAAATTTAGGTGGGGTTTTCACAGAGAGAGGATATGAATTTGAAAGGAAGAATTGCTGTAGGAAGAGGTTTTATTAAAAAACCTAGCTGAAGGATTGTTCATCATATCTTTGGGTAAACATTATTGGGATAGTGACAGAGGATGTGCCACTGGATTTACTTAGTGTAAGACAGTTCTGCCAAACAAAGAATGATACGAAAGCAGCATGAATTTTTAAGCTGTTTTTCAGTATCATATAGAGGCTCTACCTTATTGCAGTGACTTCTTTATTCTCATGTTATCTGATGGATTGATACAATTTATTGTCACCAAGTATTAGAATGTATACTGTTTTACATGGCAATAGAATGTCACAGGTAGCATAAATCAACCTTCCCAAGTGTTCAAGAGAAATCATGAATGAAAGAATTAATGTGCCAGGCAAATAAATGTCTTCTGGTCTGTCTCCTGCAGCCTGCCTTCCTCTGAAATATTCATCATCTTCCTCTTTGATTGCCAAGACCTAAAAGCAAGCAGATACTTTCTTATAAACACTGAGACAGAATGCTAAGAACTACCATCACATCTTTTCCTGACAAAGAGAAAATTGCTTCAGCTGGAGCCCAGCTTTCCCCTCTTCTGCTGCATGCAAGTCTGGTGCTTCACAGACTACATTCACAAGCTTCTCCATGTCCCTCAGTGGTCCTGTGTGGTTTTCCATAAATGATTATATAGATCTGCTTGGAGCAGGATGGCCTCTGCAGGCAGGGATGCCATCTCTGTCCCAAGTGGGTCAGAAGCTAGGAGGTGAGGGGTGTGCTCGAGGGTCTAAAGCGAGGAGAGACTCCTGAGAAACAAGGAACAAAACCAAGGCTGCCAAGGAACACATTTTTTGGAGTGTCAAATGAATGTGTTTGTTGAGGACTTCACATCCTTTTGGAGAGAAGTGCCTGGGGCTGGTTGGGAGCATACTGGATGGATCAAAATACGAATCCTTTCAAGAGCCCAGGTACTCCATGGAAGGCACTCTGTACTTCAAACTGTGGAACCTAAACATTAAAAAATGGGACTGCTCAGGGCACCTGATTTTGTGCTGTCAGTCTCATTTCTTTCCTAGAACTCCCAACAGTTTTTATTCTCCATTTGTTGACATGAGAAATCTCCTTACCGCTGAGGAATAAGTGAATCAGTTCGCTGGCAGCTCTTTGCCTTGCCCGTTGTTCTGTTAAGATAATGTCGGGGCACAGATCCCTGTAAGCAATTGCGATCATCAGTGACAGAATTTAGAAACTGATTTTTATTTTGTAGTGTTAACCTTACCATTACACTATATGGTTTCTGTGCTACAGCTCTTTCATCCTGTACAACATCAGTCTCTTCCTTCTTAGCTAAGACTCCTGCCTTTTCCTTGTCAGTTTGGTCACAAAATTGTCAGCTGATGAATAAAATATCTCTGTATGAATATAATATCTCTGTATGTCACACCCTTTGCATGAGAACAGGTCATGCCTTACTATGGATTTAGTACATGGCCCTTAACCAATAGCTGAAAAAAATGTGGTAAAAAGACACAAATAAATTGTGTTTTCTGCTGGTCATTTGCAGCTTTGTCCTTTGTTTTGATTGTTCTGTTTTGTTTTGTTTCTTTTTAATTTTTTTTTTTTTTCATGTTTCTGTGGGTTTAGTTTTGTCTGATACTTATTCTTTGCATAATAATCATTGCTGTAAATGTTGCCCTCCAAGGGCTTTTCTGCAATGTTTACAGAATCACAGAATCACAGAATCACAGAATTTTCCAGGTTGGAAGAGACCTCAAGGTCATCGAGTCCAACCTCCAACCTAACGCTAACAGCCCACCACTAAACCATATCCCTAAGCTCTACATCTAAGCGTCTTTTGAAGACTTCCAGGGATGGTGACTCCACCACTTCCCTGGGCAGCCTGTTCCAGTGCCTCACAACCCTTTCAGTGAAGAAGTTCTTCCTAACATCTAACCTAAAACTCCCCTGGCTCAACTTAAGCCCATTCCCCCTCGTCCTGTCACCAGGCACGTGGGAGAACAGGCCAACCCCCACCTCGCTACAGCCTCCCTTGAGGTACCTAAAAAGAGCGATAAGGTCACCCCTGAGCCTCCTCTTCTCCAGGCTGAACAAGCCCAGCACCCTCAGCTGCTCCTCATAGGACTTGTTCTCCAGGCCCCTCACCAGCTTCGTCGCCCTTCTCTGCACCCGCTCAAGCACCTCGATGTCCTTCTTGTAGCGAGGGGCCCAAAACTGAACACAGTACTCGAGGTGCGGCCTCACCAGAGCTGAGTACAGGGGGACGATCACCTCCCTAGCCCTGCTGGTCACGCTGTTCCTGATACAAGCCAGGATGCCATTGGCCTTCTTGGCCACCTGAGCACACTGCTGGCTCATATTCAGCCGACTATCCACCAGCACTCCCAGGTCCTTCTCTGCCTGGCAGCTTTCCAACCATTCCTCTCCCAGCCTGTAGCTCTGCTTGGGGTTATTGCGCCCCAGGTGCAGGACCCGACACTTGGCCTTGTTAAACTTCATGCAGTTGACCTCAGCCCATCGGTGCAGCCTATCCAGATCCTCCTGCAGAGCCTTCCTACCCTCAAGCAGATCGACACACGCACCTAACTTGGTGTCATCTGCGAACTTACTGAGGGTGCACTCGATGCCCTCGTCCAGATCATCGATGAAGATATTAAAGAGGACCGGCCCCAGCACCGAGCCCTGGGGGACGCCACTAGTGACTGGCCTCCAACTGGACTTGGCTCCATTCACCACGACTCTTTGGGCCCGGCTATCCAGCCAGTTACATAGATGCATTTATGGATAGATACATAGATGCATTTATGGATACATAGATACATTGATACATAGATACATAGATACATAGATACATAGATACATAGATGCATTTATGGATAGAAGTCATTTTCAACACAAAACTGCTATCACAAGTTCACTCATGTGAGGTTCTTCTCTGTATGCCAGATAACTGCTTCCTTGCTCATGGTTTATAAAATACCACTGCACTAAAGACCCCAAGGTGGATTATATATGATAAAAGGCAGGAACAGCATTGTGTTTTTATGTTTATGATTGTACTGGAAAAGATGAAGATACAAGTTGTGAAAACTGCAGTTCTGAACAAGGGCACCCAGATGGAAGTGAATCCTAGGTTTGGGGACCAACCACTTCATATCAAAGAAACTCGGGGTGTCAAGAGACCCAGGACAAGCAATTCAGACACAAACAGTGAAAATTCAAGACATATTACAGTTTTAATCCTTAATTCCTTGCAGAGTACAGCAGGTGAACATTTTCATTGATCATGGAGAAAAAGTTAGCATGTCCATCTACCTCCCTCACTCTGCAAGTGTGTCAGCCCTACACCATCCTCCCCACAGTCTTTTACAGACCACTTTCTTTAGTTCATGGTTGTGAAATTGCAAAGGAAATGATCTTCAGCTATTGCAGACAGCAGAATGGGCAATGTAAGTGGTAATGAGTGTCTTGCTATGTATGGACTTGGCAGCTTGGGCTGTCTGAGACAAATAGCTTTACTTGATCATCCTTTCATTTTCTCCACCAAAATCTGTTAGTGCTCAAAATGCTAATGCCCATGTGGAGAAGAAAAAATAAAGAGAGAGGAGGGCTTTGTTTCCTCCTAATGCATCTGTTCCTTCTGCTTGCTTACAGAGAAGGGCATGCTCATCTGACAGCATCATCAATGTGACCTTTCTGTATAAGCAAGCAGAAGGAACAGATGCATCAGAAGGAAATGGAGAGTGCGCAGTTGACTGTGGGTGGGCTCACATCACCCTCAGCTTTGTTCAAAAGGATGTGCCCGAGTTAGATAAAAAAAGGCCAACTATTGTAGCACAGTGGATGTGAGAGCAGGAATTTTCAGAAATGCTCATGGATATTGAGGCATGTGTAGTAAATTAATTTTTTGCACTTTCTACATTCCCATTGAGATCTTCAGAGCAATTTCACAACAGAAGATAGCATTTATGTTCTAATTTTTCAGAGGGATCAAGGCTGACGTGGAAGTAGACTGCCCAAAGTCATGGTTTCAGTAATGGAAATGGAAGCCAAGCTCAAGCTTCTAATTTTCCAGAAGTGCCTGGACTTTTAATTGTTGGTTTGTCTAGTTTTCTAGCATATGTCATAGCAGAGAGTATAGCACAGGTAATAACCTACTGTACTTATGCTGTCCAGGTGTGTTTTGCCAGAGTGCAAACTGCGAGGAGAAAAAATATACCTGGAGACCTGTCGACACACTACTTTTTGATTATAAGAATTCTCTTGCTTTGCCTATATTTTTTGTTTGTTTGTTTGTTTGTTTGCTTGTTTTTTTTTAAATCAAACCAATTTAGGATATCAAAGTGTGCAAGCAGGCTTTTGGTTTTGTTTTGCTTACCTATTCTTCTTAAGCAGAAATCCATGTGAAAAATAACAGAAGATGCATTTAGTAGTTTGATATTATTTCCGTTAGGATGTCTGGGGATTTTCCCAGTGTTCATTTGATGGCATTAAAAATGAATGGAATGATTGAATGGTTTACAATTTTACATATTCAGTTAACATGAAAGCAATTACTAATGTGTATAATCTACAGAATTACTTGGATCATATAAACGGCATTAAACCAACCATTTTTAACTGTTTTCCAAGGGATGTGTCATTACATAGTATGTAGTAAGAACAATCTCCTAGTCTGAACTCAGTATTATTGCCCTTTCAGAATTTACTTCTTAGATTACTCTCCTGGAGAATGATAACTTCCTACTCCAACCAGTATTTAGAGTGCTTCCAGATTTCAGCAGGGGATTGGGTATTGAATACAGCCAATCTCTATCACTTTAATGTGAGTCTCATATCTAACAACACTGGGATCAGTGCTCAATCCATTTTTCTCTGAGTTAAAATGTCCATACTGAGACCAGTGTGTGGTTTGTCCTTTAATGGCTGAGCTAGTCAGTGAGAGAAGAGACTGAGAAAATCACAGAATCACAGAATCACATAATTTCTAGGTTGGAAGAGACCTCAAGATCATTGAGTCCAACCTCTGACCTAACACTAACAGTCCCCACTAAACCATATCCCTAAGCTCTACATCTAAACGTCTTTTAAAGACCTCCAGGGATGGTGACTCCACCACTTCCTTGGGCAGCCTGTTCCAATGTCTAACAACCCTTTCGCTAAAGAAGTTCTTCCTAACATCCAACCTAAAACTCCCCTGGCGCAACTTAAGCCCATTCCTCCTTGTCCTGTCACCAGGCACGTGGGAGAACAGACCAACCCCCACCTCGCTACAGCCTCCCTTGAGGTACCTGTAGAGAGCAATAAGGTCACCCCTGAGCCTCCTTTTCTCCAGGCTGAACAAGCCCAGCTCCCTCAGCCGCTCCTCATAGGACTTGTTCTCCAGACCCCTCATCAGCTTCATCGCCCTTCTCCGGACTCGCTCAAGCACCTCCATGTCCTTCTTGTAGCGAGGGGCCCAAAACTGAACACAGTACTCAAGGTGCAACCTCACCAGAGCCGAGTACAGGGGGACAATCACTTCCCTAACCCTGCTGGCCACACTGTTTCTTATACAGGCCAGGATGCTGTTGGCCTTCTTGGCCACCTGAGCACACTGCTGGCTCATATTCAGCTGACTATGAACCATCACTCCCAGGTCCTTCTCTGCCTGGCAGCTCTCCAACCACTCATCTCCCAGCCTGTAGCTCTGCTTGGGGTTATTGTGCCCCAGGTTGAGGACCTGGCACTTGGCCTTGTTGAACTTCACGCAGTTGACCTCAGCCCATCGGTGCAGCCTATCCAGATCCTCCTGCAGAGCCTTCCTACCCTCGAGGAGATTGACACACGCACCTAACTTGGTGTCATATGGTCAAGCCTGAAAAAGAAAAACGAGCTTAGAATAAAATGCAGGATAGATAGATCAATGATGAAGGCCAGGAGTCAGGGGAGTGTGATTCATGGGCAGGGTTAAAGAAAGTGACTGTTCGGTGGAAGAAGGAATGGGGATTTTGTATGATCTGGGTGGTACAGCAAGCACTAGAGGGAAGTCCTGTCTGAAACCATGGTGCAAACATGTTTTAGATTTTAAGAGCTACGAGAAGGAGCTGAAGCACAAGATGTGCTTCACTTTCCATGCTTCTCTTTATTGCAATGGTTAATAAGGAACGTTATCATTGTTTGACTGTGGCTGCAGGAAAGAAGTATTATAGGTCCAAGTTTCATAGAATCATAGAATCACAGAATCATTAAGGTTGGAAAAGACCTCCAAGATGATCTGGTCCAACCATTGCCCTACTACCACTGTCACCCATTAAACCATGTCCCTAAGCATGTCCAACCTTTACTTGAACACCACTAGGGATGGCGACTCCACCACATCCCTGGGCAAAATCTCACACCAGGTTTGAAGTGAAGATAACATGAAGATAGATTCTACTTGGTGATGCTTATTCTTCACAGATGATCCTTTTCTGATGTATAGTATTAATGAAGTTTGTCTTGACTTTCTGTTGGGGAGCAGCAAGATAGGGCTGGAAGCCAAGTACCATCAAGGCTGCCAGGGGCCTCACTAAGAAGCAGTGCATGGTGGACTGCCGCCAGAAAGCTGCCAACCACCCACACAACTGCTCTCTCAGTGCCTCCACCCCCAGAAAGACAGGAAAGAGAACAGGAAGAACAAAAGCAAGAAAACTAATGAGTTGAGATACAGATAGTTTAACAGGTAAAGGAAAGGAAAAAATTAGCAACAAACAATACACAGGAAATCACTCCTCATGTCCCACACATAGGCTGATGCCCAGGCAGTCTCAGAGCAATGGCCACCAATGAAGTCAATACCCTTTGTTCTTCTTCTTCTCCTTCAGCTGTTATTGGTGAGTATGATGTTGGATTGTATGGAATATACCTTTGGCAAGTTTGGGTGAGCTGCCTCATCTGTGTCCTCTCCCAGTGTCTTGCCCAGCCCCAGCCTATTCACTGAGGAGCAGAAAGGGAAAAAAGGAAATTCTTGATGATGTGCAAGCACTGTCCAGCAGCAGTCAAACATCACTGTGCTAATAGCATTATTTTAGCCACAAATCCAGAACATTGTACTGTACGGGCTGGACCCAGTGCAGTGTGCAAGCCCGTAGAATCTAAGCAATGCAAGTAGACCAGGTCTGGGGATGGTTATCAGCAATTGCCAGGCAAATATGAAGTGAGAGCACAGCTTCAGCATCAAGGCAGAAAGTCAAGTCAGTAGGTCAAGATTATTTCAGCAAGTTTCTTGGACAGGCACAGGAAAAAATATCAAGCAAAAGCTGAGGGCAGGGCCACCAGACCAAGACAGATAGGCCACCAAGCCAAGGTGGGAAGGCCCCCAACATGGTGGTTTTTACAGCTCTTTCTCACACCACTATGATAACATAATCTTACATAAGATTAGACAGCTGCACCATGTCAAAGCCAGCCTTCAACACTAGCAGCCAAACCTCTAGAAGATAGTGGGGAGATGTTGAAGAGTCTGATAGTACCTGCAGGGTCCAGCCACTTCTGTGCTGGATGGAGTAAAAGTAATTCTGCTTTGCCCACTTGCTCTGGAAAATCATTCACAGCTAATTTTTGAACTGTATAAAATATTTTTCCTTAGATTTATTCTGCTGGAATGATTTAATTGATTATGAAGCAACACCAGATGACTCTGTTCTTCACCAGATAGGCCAGCTTGGTAGCACTAGTCAGTAAGAAAAGGCAGTGACAATGGTTACTTCTTCAAGCAAAATATATTTTATTTAGCTACAGGAGTCATCAATCAGAAGGGGGAGCAAGGTAATTATTGCCTCAGTTAGGGCTTTGCCAGTTTTTCTAAAGACTTTGGTAGATTCAACTTAAAGAAACTCTTTCTGGTGGCAGAGATACAAATAGCTTCTTTGCAGGCCCTACCTCTTGCCTCTTTTCCCTCCAATTCCTTCTGAAGGGCCAAAGCTTTAAGCTTTTTCACCTTGAGGGTTCCTGGCTGGCTTATCAGGTACATATGCAGCATACTGCCCAGAGAAGAGTATCAAAAAGCTGCTGTTTTGGGAACTATTTACCTTTTTTAGAATCTGGTCTTTTGCGCTGTACCTCTGTTTTATTGAATTTTATTGTACCTCTAACTTCTGTCTCGGAAAATCATGGACTGAAAAGACTGTATTGTAAGAGCAGAAGTGGACCTGGTAACACTAGGGGAAGATCAGGATATTTGGAAGGCTTCAGGAGTTGCTGATGGTCCCTGGACTTTCACTTTTTAAAAGCAGCAGAAAAAATTCTGGAACCATTTGGAATTTTGGACAAAGGTATTTATGGAAATGATTAAAGGCAAGAATGTTTGTTCAGCATTGGCAAAGTCAGTGTATGCTCTTTTGTTCAAAAAAAGAACATCAGTCTGAGGCATCACTAGCATTCCTTGATAGGTGTATTTTTTCAACCCTCCCAAATCAACTTTTGACCTGTCTGAATCTGGACATCATAGCACTTCAATAGCAAAGATTGCCTGACTACAGATTATGCAAATTTTGGTAACTCATGGGGTTAAGAAGGAGAAAGTATACACTTGTGTGAGTCCTGGGAGTTTGGAATGGGAGAAAGCTGGCCTCAAGCTGTTGTGATGCAGCAGATGACAGTGAGGCCTTAGCCAGAAGGGTGGAAACCTTCTATATTGAGCAGAACAAGCAGCATGTGTGAAAATAATTTTTACATAGTGAAAATTGAGATTCCCAGAATGGATGTGGTTCCTGAGGGAGCAAGACCCAGTTATTTCATTCTACTTTCCAAGTTCGCAAAGAATATAATCCATCTAATGGAAAAAATATACACTCCTGCAAAAGTTTATATACACATGCACAAGCATATGTTGAACTGATTAAACACAGTTCAGTTAGTTTATTCTAGTTTTGCTTTGTTACATCTATAAATGGAAAAAATATGGCATCTGATAATAAATCAACAGGCAACTGAAAGTGACCAGACATCAAAGACATTTTCTGCTCAAATGGTTTTTGAAGGCTGTTAAAATATTTCCCTCTCCTAGAGAGCAGCTGATCCTTCCATGAAGGACCAGACACCTCAGTCCTGAATTCCAGCTCCAGTTATGGGCAAGGCACAATGATAACTTGGATTTCTTTGGCTGCAATGGACTTAAGGGGTAACAGCCACTGATCCAGACCTGGTGGGAGAGTGACATAAGACAAAAGTTTTGAAACTTGTGACCTTTTCAGCTCTCACTCACTTTGAAGGTGTATTAGCTCAGTTCAGGGAGCTGCTTGTGGTTTTGAAATGAATCGAGTAAAGTTGAAGTTACGAGAGTGTTAAATGTTTTCATTTAATTTAATATACACTTTGTATATATGAACAAAAGAAGCTTATGCTAGAATATTCCACTAAAACATTTCACTCATGCACTGTTTCATGCCTTGAATACATTTCTAATATAGCTTATTTCCTTGTTATCTAAAATCACTTGTACAAAAAGGTTGTAAAGGAATTTCCTTCTTACCTCTCCCCGCCAGTAACACAACTGAAAGAATAAATAGTTAGACTTTCACAGTGAAAACTTGTTAGCCGCAGTGGGTTGTAGTTACTGAGACAGTCTGCGGAAAAAAGAGGAAGGGATGGATACTTGTACTCTAGTGGTTAGGGAGAGGGACAACTGAAGAAAATGTTAATGAAGTTTCGTGACGTGACAATTAGGTCAAAGACCAAAGCAAGGCTCATATGTCTGTCTTCAAGAGAGAAGATAAAAACCGGTAGTTTCAGAAAGATGGATCTTCTTAGTCTGTAAAAGCCAAAGACTATGACAATCCTATATAGCCTTGCTGAAAACTCAGTAGTCTCCCTGGCACAGCAAAGTCCTGACACAAGTTTAGTTTGGCCAAGAGCCAGTATTGACACAGAGTGGCTGGATTTCCCGGTCATTCAGAGTTCAGTGGGCTATTCCTGCTATGAAGAACAACATATCTAAGCAACACATTGTTGTTAAAGCTAAAAAAAAATTCATTGTATGGGAGAAGTTTATGATCTTTATCCAGGTGGCGGTTTCGGATGTAATATATTCTGAATACATGATGAGGCATAAAGCACACTAACGTTACCAAAATGAAGAAGAAACTCTTTGCCTGAGCCCTGAATTCCACATGGGAGTTGTTGTCAGGCCAGTATTTCACAGCCAGTCTATATATCACAGATAGCTGGATGACAGTGAGCACAGCACAAACAGCCACCAAAATTCCAACCAAGCAGTAGTTTACTATCACCATGGGTATTTCTTGTATCTCCTGCTGGAAGTGAAAGCACTGGGAAGACAGGTATGTTTTAGAGGTGCCATAGTAAGAGAGAAAAACAGGTGCAATCACCAGTGCTCCCAGCAGCCAGACAGAAATCACCCATGTTGTAGTGTAGTACTTCTTAAACTCAATTTGGAAGAGACATATTACGATGATAGCAATGTAAAACGTGAAGGTGGTGTACATGTGGAAGTGGATAATGGCACTCACTAGCCTGCAGGTGAATGTCCCAAATTTCCATTCCTGTAAAATGTAATAGCTGAGGCCAAAGGGGATGCTGTGTAGCAGGAAGGTGTGCATCACCAGGACGTTGATGATGATAATGGTCATCACAGATTGTGACTTCCTTCGAAACAACTGGTGGGATATCATGATGACCCCGAGAGTGCCGCCAGCCAGGTCAATGCTGTACAGGATTATGAGAACAGAGTGGAACCTCTCTGAGGCGTCCAGTAGTGTCTCGCTGGAGGAGTGGTTCTGCTAGGTCAAGCTGCTATTAGGCATCCTTCTAAGCACCTCTTTTGAAGGTTACTGAAAATTAAAATTGTGAACTTAAAAATAGACATGCTTCATTTGTTGCTTCTTTTATTGTTAACTACAGAATGTCACAGATTCATGAAGTGACATTTTAGTGAATTGTGTTTGAAATCATTTTATCCTGTGTATATACAACCTTATAATAGTTGTCAAGATGTATATGACAACAATAAGCTGTGTCTCTTGGTGTTAAAACCATATTAGATGTAATAATGAATGAGTTTTTAATTTACTAAACTGCATGCCAGGATATTTTTGCATTTTTTTGTAAAGCTAAAATTGAAGGTAGGAAAATCACAGAAGTGCGAAGAGGTTGCATGTATAATTTGTGCATAATTTCTGAAGACACCAAAGCCATCTTTCTAGCATCTTGCTGGGTCACTGCAGGGCAACCATAAGGCAGAAATAGTTTCAGTTTCTGGATTCACAGAGCACAGTGAAAATACAGATCTGCAGATTAAAAGCAATTTATTCTTGTTTCAGCTCCAAGTCTTTTTGTTACAGAATTTCACCTGCACTACTCTATTATGAAAAACAATGAAAAGTTAAAAATTAATATAGGATTATTTTTTTTTTCTTTTCCCAAGGATATAAGCCTTTTTGACATTTGCATTCGTATTTGGATATGTCTTGCACACGTTTCTCTTTGTACAAACGTATGCAGGGATAGCATGCAGGTTACAAGCATATTTTGCTAATGGAATCTTTCCTTACCTTATAAAGAGTTTTAAAAAATGAAGTAACAGCTTCTTCTTGAGCTTGAAATCAGAAATGTGGCTTTAATCGAAAATTCTTAATTCTGTTGCACATATCTATAACAGTGAATGAAAAAAAATCATTTTTGTGATTAAAGTGCATTTCCAGTATTAGGATCACATTTTTTCCTAGTAATTGTTTGTAACTGAAGAATAGTTTCAAAAAACTTCTTCCTTATAAAGCATCACTCAAAGCATCTTTAGAAGGCTGCTGAAGTGCTGTGTCGAAAACTGATATAAACTGTTCTGCTCAATCTCTTTTAAAATGCATGTTCTTAGAAAAAGTCATATGTTTAAAATTATGTGCTTACCTAATACTCTTGAAACAGGCATGATGAATTTGCTTTTCTATCAACTTTGCTGTAAGAAAAGCTTTAGAGAAAAACTTTAAAAAGATGACTATCTGGTCCTGACACAAAATAACTTTCCACTGCATGTTGTTAATATTTCAAAATTACTTAAGTAGGCACAATCATTTCTTATTATAAAAGCATCATTAAGGTCCAGATACCAACAGTTTATGTTACTCAGAAATAGATTATATTTTTTGCTATTTATAGAAATAAATGCTTAAATTTTACCTTATAATCTCTGATTTTTGTTGTTTCCGCCTTCTTCATTGCCATTTCATGCATCCATAGCATACAATACATAATCAGTGTGAATAAAAGAGCCTTGGTTGTTCTGTTTGCCCAAGAACAGTTAAAGGTTTTCTTAGCCCACATACAGGAAGATGCTAGCAAGAGATAGCAATCAATTACGTTCAACTTCTAATGTTACTCTGTTGCTCATGCAGAAAGAAATGCTGGATAGCTGTACTTGTTTTGTATTTAATAGTTAATCAAAATGTGCCAGAATAACAAAGCATTTAGCAGATTTAAAAAATCTTCACTTGAATGTACTATCTTCAAGAATTAAAAGGAGATTACCCACTGTTTAAATTATGTAAGTAAAATAAACCTCACACATACTTAAACCAACTTGAGTTCATTCTGTTTAAAAAACAAACAAACAAACAAACAAAAAACAGGCAGAGGCCAGTGACCTTGAAGGTTATGTCTGAACAACAGGCATGAATGCTGGCCCCTAACCACAGTACTAGTAAAAGACAGTTTACTGTAACAAGGAAAGCATTATGTTGGGGATCTTCTAGGGACAGCAAAAGGCAGTTTCCTGACTAGAAACATAAGAGAAAACAAAATAGTGATTTTTTTTTTTTTCCTCCAATTAGAGTTCTAGACCACAGTCTGAATGTCTGAATTAGCAGTACTCAAACAAGAATGGGTAGTACATGAGGTTTTGTGAGCAGTAACATAAAACCGTATCTCAGCAGGTCTGAACTAGCATTGCTTCTGCAATTATATGCAGTCATCTTCTTCTGTGTAATATGAGGGTCATTCCCTTTGTAAGTCTTCTCTCCTGTTATTAAGTACAGTTATTAGGAAGAACAAGATAGAGAGTAAATAAGTACAAAGACTCAACAAGGGCACTAAAAGTCAGGGAGATAAACTGAAAGGATTTTGAATGTAAGCAAAACCACAGAGAGAACAGTCTGTGGGACATTCTCTGGATGAGCTCTGAAAGCTTTGAGCAGTTACCATCTCATCTAGACCAGGATTCAGAGCAGGAGAGAAACCCTATTCTGGAGACTGCATGTGTTCTTGGCTTGGGGATAAGAGAAATGAGTGATTGTTACAGCAGATAGAGCACCAAAAGAAAACAGCTATATGAATAAAGGCACTCACCAGGTACAGTTCCAGCATCTTAATCCCACTTAAGGACAGATGTCTGACATGGTAGTAATGATGTTTGGATCATTAAATGATCTACAGAAACATATATAGGAGGGTAGGGAGCAGCCTGGGTGTCTGACATCAATGCTTTAGATGGGTTAACGTGACCGTGAAACTATATCCACAACCTCTAGGTAAAGCAGGGTAATGCCTGCAGTCTTGTGTTCTGTCCACAGGGTCTGGAACAATCCACAGCTTGAGTCATCAAGTAACAATGTAGAACAGGCATGAAGAAATGGCGTTCCTGAAATAACTACTATATGACAGCCAGATCCAGACAGAACCAAAGCAGGCTATAATATCAAGATCTTAGTAAAGTCTCATACCTTATCCAGTCCTGTCTGAGCTCTTTGGTTGTAACGTAATTCAAAAAACCCTACAAAGGTTTATTTTCAATTCTTGTCACTTGGGGAAGAACACCAGTTTTGGCTGACACCAAAACTGCAGGGGGCCAGAAACTGAACTTCTGAATTGATGTTTCATACCTCTGAGTTGCTATGTCCTCAAAGTGTTCCTAGAGGTTTGTATGTTGAAATCATTCAGTGTTCAGTCTGTTGACCTTTCATCTTCATCTTCTTCTGTTCAGAAAAACATAAATAAATAAATCATGTACTTTGTAAATGAGGTCTTAAATTTTAGGTCAGCTTCCCATTAGAGTACAACAGGAAATTGAGTCATCTCAGACTCTTCAAATGAACTTTGAGATCTTTCTTCGGCTTTTTATTTCATCATTGCATAGTTTGCCTGGACCAGTGGTGAGAATAAAGGTTGAAAGAAAAATACATATACACACCAGAGATCCATGACAAGACAAGTATCACAAAGAGAGTTTAAGGAGGGGAAGAACTGGGCATGTCTGGCTCAACACTGAGAAAAAATGAAAAATGAAAAGATGAAGAGGAAAGATGAGATTTTAAATTATTAAGAAGAGAAAACTAAAGAGAAGAAGAAGTGATAATTGAGAGATGAGGAACAAGACCTGCTGAATGTTCAGAGACTCTGGAAATGTTTCTGAATGTGCCCATGCTTGGTTGTAGAGAAGTTCCTCTAAGCAGGGTCTAGATCTCCAGTAGAATTCTAGTTTTTATATTTTGTTTCATTTCTGCACAATTTCCCCTGCTTTCAGTGTCACTGTGTAAGAAAATATTGTATTTACTGGTCTTTAGAATATAAACTATAGTTTTACATGAGCTGAAGAGTTCCTTTCTGTCTAGGAACAAACATAAAGCTACCTTGTGTTACTGGGTAGGTTTTCAATTTTAGATGCTTCCAACCTAGAGTCATCATTGCTCGTAATTTCAATCCTCTGTTGCTAGATTGATATGGAAATTAAGCTGAATACAGGTCAGTCATAAACAACAGTAGGAAAGAGAATGCCTGTGTTGCATTTTCATTTACCACTTCCTCTGTGATTGCAAGTGATTCTTATTCCCCGTCTGTCATACATGAGGCACAGATACTGTAAAATGAGGAAATCATACTCCTTTTTTTTTTTTTTTTTTAGGCTTTAACTTGAAAATCCCACTCACCCATACCGCATGAAGAAATGAAAAATTTCAGTCAGTAAGTGGTCAACAAGTTTAGACGAGATTTGAGATTCTTATATTAATCTTCTATTTGTTGGTTAGATATATGTTGAAAAGTTTCTCATGTTTTATCATGATGAAAGAGGCAATCTGGCTTCTCTGTTGTTGTGGTTTAACCTGGCCGGCAGCTGAACACCACACAGCTGTTCGCTCACCCTCCCCCCTCCCTCTCTGGGATGGGGGAGAGAAACGAGAAAAAAACTGAAGCCTGTGGGTTGAGATAGAGACAGTTTACTAGGACAGAAAAATAAAATAATAATAATAGTATGTACAAAACAAGTGATGCATAATGCACCACCTGCTGACCGATGCCCAGCCTATCACCAAGCAGCTGCCCTCCCCCGCCACCCCCCGGCTAAGCCAGCCCTATATATTGTTCAGCATGATGTCAGATGGTATGGAATATCCCTTTGGCTAGTTTGGGTCAGCTGTCCTGGTTCTGTCCCCTCCCAGCTCTTGCTGTACCCCTAGCCTGCCCACTGGCTGGACAGAGTGAGAAGCTGAAAAGTCCTTGGCTTCATGTAAGCAGTGCTCTGCAACAAGTGCTTGCAGTGTGTTACCAACATGAGTCTCATCCTAAATCCAAAACATAGCACCCTACCAGCTACTGGGAGGAAAATTAACTCTCTCCTAGCTAAACCAGGACGTCTGTTCATTAGAAACAAATATGATATAGTTGCTTTACTCATACCTATTTAATATATTTCAAAAACAGGCATTATGCTTTATATATTGATAAATAATATATCATGGGTTTCTACAAAGGAGTGTAGAAGGGTATATTACAGGCAGATGGTATGTTGCTTTTTGAAACAAAACTATTAGATCTTGATTTTGGTGAATGGAGATAAGGTTTATTATTACAAGTTCAGGAACTTGTAGTTGTTATTCTCCTGTGCTGGTATAAGCCAGTTTAGTAGTAAGTTAGATTTATGAAATAGTTATGCACTATTTTTCGATCTAGTTATTCTCCAACTAGAGAACTATAAATGCAATTAATGTTGTTTCTGATTTAGATTATTCCAGCAAATTGACAGTTGCCAGCTTTGAAACACCTTTGTACTAGGGAACAGCTGCAGAAAACCTCATGCGAAGCAAGGCTCTGGCATGGACAGTATAACCTTTTCCTGGTCCCAGATTCTTTCCTTTCCACTTGAACACACTGCCACCCACCCTCCTTGTCAAATTTAATTTCCTCTGTTTAGAGTACTACAGCCTTTCTCAGAAGTCTGCTTTTCTAGGGGTAGCCACTCTCAGTGCTGTTTTACCCTGTTTCTCATGGTCTGTTGCTTGATAAATACAGTCACAGCCACAGAGCCCAAATTCTTTTTTTTTTTTTTCTGCTACCAATATGTACAATCCACAAGCCCTCTGCAGGGATTAAATCCCTGCAAAAAATATTTGCTTGACGGAGAATTGGACAAGGCTTAATGTGTATTAAACCAAAAAGTAATTAGAAAGAAAACATACAAAACAATTGACTCATGCAGAAAAGCAGAGATCCTCATTGCATGGACAGTTTTCAGTGAATTACAGGAAACACAGGCAGTACCCCAAACACAGAGGTGGGCTGAGATGTCAGTTTTGGGGTTGTTGTTTCCAAATTCCCACTGATCTTAAACTTTCAGAGATATTGCATTTTTTGTTTGTGACTATGTCCCACAAAAATAAGCCTTACCTTACTGAGGAAAGTTTCCCATTTTTCTGGAAGAAATGTGAGTGCTCATGTTCTGGATGGAACCCCAGGAACAGCTCTAGAAGACAGGGACTAGGATTCAGAAAATGAAGAAAGTATGCATCTGTCAGAAAATTACTTTAAATTTGATGATTCCAGTTTCTAGAGACCTGTCACCCATTTTTGTCAAAAGACACGCCCCAAAAAACACATCTACTAGAAAAACAATGACAAAAGAGGATTCTGAAGTCTTGAGAACTCAAAGTATCAGTTACATCTTTTTCTCAGCTCTCTAGAGCCCAAACCTATGAACAACTCAAAAAAAAAAAAAAAAAAAAAAAAAAAAAAAAAAAAAGGAGATTATCAGATTATCATTTATCCTTATTTGGAAACTGGTAATAGTAATAATATCAGTAGTGTGAATTCTGCAATATAAAGTAATTTAAATACCAGTATATACAGCAGAAGACCTAGAGCATCTCCGATGTATAGTGATAATACTTTATGCTGTTGTCAGTGAGGGAAAATTGATTGATTGTAAAACTAGAAGATTTTTCAGTTCAATTCCCTAACTAGAGATCTGAATACAAAATTGATGATGTAGTCTAGCAGCCTTTTCCTATTTAATTTCCAATGGCATTTCTAAAAAATCACAGAGAAGCAATGGTGAGTTTGAAATCTGAGTATTTCAGCTATTGACTCCCACACAGAACCTGCTTCCTTTTGGGCAAATCCACAAGCAGGGGAACCTCCAAAGCTGAGGCCATTTGTGCAGTGGAATAAGTTCTCTATTTACAAAAACAGACTCCTTCACCATCAGATTGCCTTATACACAGTATGGCCACACTTTGTGTGAAAAGAGAAAAAAACAGTTCTGCCATGTTCAATGATGGAGGTGGTTTAGGGAGCACAGAATTGTGCAGACAGGAATAATCTCAAGGGATTTAAAAGGAGATGTTGATTATATATTTAAAGTATTCCTCCTCTCTGCCTTCCTCTGGAAAGCTTTCTGTTGACTTCTTCAGAGGTGCCTGTATGAATGTTTGATCCGGCCAGTCCATTACCAATGGTAAGACCAATAGTTCCAGCGGACATTTCTCAGGGCAGACCTGTCATTTTATATTCTAATCATAAATCTCCCTGGCATCATCAGATTTAGAAACTCCATGGTTTAATAAAAGACTGTCAAAGTTACCAAGAATATAGCATGTCTGTTGGGGTCTAGTCCTCAGATTTCTTTTGGATCCAAAGCACCCAGTTCATCCTCTTCTCAGGAGGAGGTTGCAGACATCTTGAATGAGAACAGAGATTACCCCAGCTGCTCTGACTTACATCCATATCAGCACTTCTGCTACTTCTATTGCTGTGACAATAAAAAGAAGTGACCACAGCTTCCTTACAGAAAATTATTTTTTCACAGAAAACAAACAAAAAAA
Organism: Heteronetta atricapilla; assembly: GCA_011075105.1. Taxonomy (NCBI): domain Eukaryota; kingdom Metazoa; phylum Chordata; class Aves; order Anseriformes; family Anatidae; genus Heteronetta; species Heteronetta atricapilla. The sequence goes on along the minus strand of CM021732.1, from coordinate 63,618,554 downwards.
TAGCCTTCAAGAGGAAATGAATTGAAATCAATAAGGCAGACTGAATGAATATTTAGGTCTTACGCAGGTTTGCTATTTGCTGAAATGTGAGAAAAATGTAAGAAACCATTACTTGCAAGCATGTCTCAAAGCAAGGCAGAAAGGCTTTTTGCTCACTATATTAGATTATATATTAAAATGTATATATACTATACATATTACTAAATAATTCATCCTCAAGCAGCTTTTAGAAAAATGAAAAAAACAGTGTCATTTCTGTTGTCTTTTTATTAATTGGGAATGCTCTGTGCTTCCATTATACATGCTGTTCACAGGAACAAAATAAAAATAATGTCATGCCGTATGTCTGTTTATACCCCATACTCTCACCATGTGGTAATGAGAATATACACAACCAATCCAGATCCTGTTTGACTAAAATGATCATGATCCTAAGTATCATCAAACTGTCTGCATCGATTGATTCAATAGCTTTCACTGTTTCTTTGTTTTATTAGCTCAAGGATTTGAGCAATTACTGTAATTGTAAGAACATCTCTACCCTCGAGCATAGATGGGCCATGTAGCTAATTAACATACTTTAAGCTAACTCTATGAAAATGAAATATGTGATCTGTTCCAAATGAACCATTTAGCAGAGTCCTGTTGGACTTATCTTTCCATGGTAACAAAGACAGACTGTAGAACAAGAGAATGAGATAGAAGGGAATGTTTAAAATAAAGTGATTAACTTAATTGCTTTTCTTTCAACCATCAGCAGTTACTTGAAGTGAAGGATGTGGGAAGATTTTGTTAGTGCAAATGACAGTGTTAGAAAATTATTTTTGCACGTGCAACATGAAATTATTTTATACAGTCATGTACTCAACTACCATTTCTGGATGACTAAAACTCAAATTAATACAAAATGACACAAGCTCAACGCTTGAAAATTTTAAGGCACCAATTGCCAACTGAAGAGAGAATGGAACAAGGGAGTCTAGAGCAAAGCCCAAATCCCATTGTTCCATTCACCACACAGCCATTTTCTCTCCCTCCCTCCCCAGTGGGATGGGGGAGGGAATCAGAAGAAGGGTAAAATTCATAGGCCAAGATAAGACAGTTTAATAGGACAGAAAAGGAAGGGAACATAATAATCATAATAATGATAAAGGAATGTACAGAACAAGTGACATATGATGCCACGATGCAATTGCTCACCACCTGCTAACCAATGCCCAGTGAGACCCCAAGCAGTGGCACCTGCACTCCAGCCAACCCCCCAGTTTTATTCTTCAGCATGACACCATAGAGTATGGGACATCCCTGTGGTCAGAATGTGCCAGCTGTCCTGGCTGTGTCCCCTCCCAGCTTCTGGTGCACACCCAGCCTCCTCCTGAAGCTGAAACTCCTTGCTCTGTGCAAGCACTGCTCTGCAGCAGCTGCAAGACCAGTGTGGTATCAGCATTGTTCTCATCCAAAGTCCAGAAAACAGCACTATACCATTTACTGGGAAGAAAATTAACTCTATCCCAGCCAAAACCAGGACATGTATATTGTCCCACTGTAGGTAATCAGCCTTGGCTCCTGAGAGACACAAGAGGGTTGCCTCAAAAAGGAGAAGGAGACACTTAGCTACACTGCAGCTACTTCCCTTTGGGGTTGGAGGCAGCTGTGCTTATGGTGCTCTGTTTCCATGTTCCACTGGCTCCAAGAAGTCTGTCTGTTTGCTTACAGCTTGAAAGGCTCTGAGCAAATATAATGGAGCAGAGATTAAAAACCTGCTGCTTTTGATCCAAAAAGTTGGTAGGTAAACATCCTTGGGTCCAGGAAGAGTCTTAAATTCAAGTCTGTTCGTTCAAACGAGAGGAAACAAGAACTTTGTCTTGTTCATACCCGTGTACCCAGGAGGATGCCTAAGGCGTAAGTGTACCCAGGAGGATGCCTAGGGCGAGGAGGTTGACTCCATGCCTCAGGCCTGCCTCAGGCCTGCCTCCACCAAGAAAGACAGAAGGGTTATTGTTGTGTGAGACACTCTTCTCAGGGGAACAGAGGGCCCTATTTGTTGGCCTGACCCTACCCGTAGGGAAGTCTGCTGCCTCCCTGGGGCCAGGGTCAGGGACGTTGCCAGGAAGCTTCCCAACCTGGTTTGCCCCTCTGACTATTATCCTCTTTTGATAGTCCAGGCAGGTAGTGATGACATTGAAGAGAGAAGCCTGAGGGCTATCAAACGAGACTTTAGGGGACTGGGACGGTTAGTGGATGGAGCGGGAGTGCAGGTGGTGTTTTCGTCCATCCCTACAGTGGCAGGGAGGGGTACAGAGAGGACACGGAAAACACACCTGTTAAACACGTGGTTCAGGGGCTGGTGCCAACACAGAAATCTTGTTTTTTTCAACCATGGGGCACTTTACTTGACACCCGGCCTGATGGCTGCAGACGGGTCCCTGTCTTTTAGGGGAAAACGGATCCTGGGCCAGGAGCTGGCAGGGCTCATTGAGAGGGCTTTAAACTAGGTAAGAAGGGGGATGGGGCTGAAGCAAGGATTGTTGGAGCTGTGCCAGGGGGAACAATAGCAAGGCCGGGGGATAAGGCAATGGCCCAGCTGAAGTGCATCTACACCAATGCACGCAGCATGGGTAACAAACAGGAGGAGCTGGAAGCCATCGTGCAGCAGGCAGGCTACAACTTGGTTGCCATCACGGAGACATGGTGGGACCACTCTCATGACTGGAGTGCTGCAATGACTGGCTATAAGCTCTTCAGAAGGGACAGGCAGCACAGAAGGGGTGGTGGTGTGGCTCTCTATATTAGAGAGTCTTTCAATGTTGTAGAACTCGAGGCTGGGAATGACAAGGTTAAGTCCCTTTGGGTTAGGATCGGTGGGGCCAACAAGGCTAGCGTCCTGGCTGGGGTCTGTTATAGACCACCGAACCAGGATGAGGAAACGGATGAGGAGTTCTACAGGCAGCTGACAGAAGTTGCGAAATCTTCAGCGCTTGTTCTCGTAGGGGACTTCAACTTCCCTGACATATCCTGGAAGCACAACACAGCCCAGAGAAAGCAGTCTAGGAGGTTTCTGGAGAGCGTGGAAGATAGCTTCCTGATGCAGCTGGTTAGTGAGCCTACCAGGGGTGGCACCCCGCTAGATCTTTTCTTCACAAACAGAGAAGGACTGGTGGAAGATGTGATTGTTGGGAGCTGTCTTGGGCAGAGTGACCACAAAATGGTGGAGTTCTCTATTCTTGGCGAGGCCAGGAAGGGGACCAGTAAAACCACTGTATTGGACTTTCGGAGGGCTGACTTTGTGCTGCTGAGGACACTGGTTGGTAGAGTCCCTTGGGAGGCGATTCTGAAGAGCAGAGGAGTCCAGGAAGGCTGGGCATTCTTCAAGAGGGAAATCTTAATGGCACAGGAACGGTCTGTCCCCACATGCCCAAAGACAAGCTGGCGGGGAAGAAGACCAGCCTGGCTGAACAGAGAATTGTGGCTTGAGCTTAGGAGAAAAAAAGAGGATTATAATCTTTGGAAAAGTGGGCAGGCCACTAGGGAGGACTATAAGGATGTTGCGAGGCTGTGCAGGGACAAAATTAGAAAAACCAATGCTCATCTGGAGCTCAATCTGGCTACTGCCATTAAAGATAACAAAAAATGTTTTTATAAATACATCAACACAAAAAGGAGGACTAAGGAGAATCTCCATCCTTTACTGGATGCGGGGGGAAACCTAGTGACAAGAGATGAGGAAAAGGCTGAGGTGCTTAATGCCTTCTTTGCCTCAGTCTTTAGCGGCAATACCGGTTGTTCCCTGGATACCCAGTTCCCTGAACTGGTGGAAGGGGATGGGAAGCAGGATGTGGCCCTCACTGTTCACGAAGAAATGGTTGGTGACCTGGTATGGCATTTGGATGTGCACAAGTCGATGGGGCTTGATGGGATCCACCCGAGGGTACTGAGAGAACTGGCGGAAGAGCTGGCCAAGCCGCTTACCATCATTTATCAACAGTCCTGGCTATCGGGGGAGATCCCAGTTGACTGGCGGCTAGCAAACGTGACGCCCATGTACAAGAAGGGCCGGAAGACTGACCCGGGAAACTACAGGCCTGTCAGTTTGACCTCAGTGCCAGGGAAGCTCATGGAGTAGATTATCTTGAGCGTCATCACGCAGCACTTGCAGGGCAAGCAGGCGATCAGGCCCAGTCAGCGTGGGTTTATGAAAGGTGGGTCCTGCTTGACGAACCTGATCTCCTTCTATGACAAAGTGATGCGCTGGGTGAATGAGGGAAAGGCTGTGGATGTGGTCTCCCTTGAATTCAGCAAGGCTTTTGACACAGTTTCCCACTGCTCTTGGCTGCTCTTGGCTTCGACTGGCATATGCTTCGTTGGGTTAGAAACTGGCTGGATAGCCGGGCCCAAAGAGTCGTGGTAAATGGAGTCAAATCCAGTTGGAGGCCAGTCACTAGTGGCATTCCCCAGGGCTCGGTGCTGGGGCCAGTCCTCTTTAATATCTTCATTGATGATCTGGATGAGGGCATTGAGTGCACCCTCAGTAAGTTTGCAGATGACACGAAGTTAGGTGCGTGTGTCAATCTGCTCGAGAGTAGGAAGGCTCTGCAGGAGGATCTGGATAGGCTGCACCGATGGGCTGAGGTCAACTGCGTGAAGTTCAACAAGGCCAAGTGCCAGGTCCTGCACCTGGGGCGCAATAATCCCAAGCAGAGCTACAGGCTGGGAGATGAGTGGTTGGAGAGCTGCCAGGCAGAGAAGGACCTGGGAGTGATGGTTGATAGTCGGCTGAATATGAGCCAGCAGTGTGCTCAGGTGGCCAAGAAAGCCAACGGCATCCTGGCTTGTATAAGAAACAGTGTGACCAGCAGGGCTAGGGAGGTGATCGTCCCCCTGTACTCGGCTCGGTGAGGTTGCACCTTGAGTACTGTGTTCAGTTTTGGGCCCCTCGCTACAAGAAGGACATTGAGGTGCTTGAGCAAGTCCGGAGAAGGGCGATGAAGCTGATGAGGGGTCTGGAGAACAAGTCCTATGAGGAGCGGCTGAGGGAGCTGGGCTTGTTCAGCCTGGAGAAAAGGAGGCTCAGGGGCGACCTTATTGCTCTCTACAGGTACCTCAAGGGAGGCTGCAGTGAGGTGGGGGTTGGTCTGTTCTCCCACGTGCCTGGCGACAGGACAAGGGGGAATGGGCTAAAGTTGTGCCAGGGGAGGTTTAGGTTGGATGTTAGGAAGAACTTCTTTACCGAAAGGGTTGTTAGACATTGGAACGGGCTGCCCAGGGAAGTGGTGGAGTCACCATCCCTGGAGGTCTTTAAAAGACGTTTAGATGTAGAGCTTAGGGATATGGTTTAGTGGGGACTGTTAGTGTTAGGTCAGAGGTTGGACTCGATGATCTTGAGGTCTCTTCCAACCTAGAAATTATGTGATTCCGTGTACAGCAGGAGGCAGGATTTGACAGCACCCATGTTAGATTGCTGCAAATCTGAAAAGGCTTCTGTGTTAGTACATATTTGTCCACAAGGTAAATATGCATTCTGGCAAGGATTAAAAGGAGAAGTTGGTGGTTCTTTAATCATAGTCAGTGGGCTCCTAACATCCTTGCAAAACTGCCTAACTAATCAATTGCATAGTGACAGTGTTGTCAGTTGGCTATTTGTACAGACCTCCAGGACCTGGGAGGGGACACACCTTTCTGTAAGGAAATAAAGTCATTTGTACCATTAAATAATTGAAAGGGCCTGCAGCCCTTGATCAGCTGTCATTTTAAATACCTATGAGAAAAAAAAGCACTTCACAGAGGTTCATAGGACTGGCTCAAGCCAGCTCAGGTTTTAGAAATCACAACTCTTAGTTTTATTTCCAGTATATCTTTGAGATAAATAGGAGACAAAAAACAGTGCAAGCAATTCTCTGTCCTATGACTATAATTTCTTTATCATGTGGAAATCTGTCCTTTGTTCATTAAAAATCCTTCTGGATTGTAGTGGCCTTGGCATCATGTAGCTGCCTTCCAAGAATGATGGGGCAGGTGACTGTTTCCCCAGGGTTTTCACTGCCCCATGTTCACTTCTCAAAGTACTTTGCTTTCAGGAAAACAGCAGCCACACATAGTTGCATGAGACGTTAAGGCATGACTGCATCTCATGCTCTACTCTGTGCTGGTGCGGCCTCACCTCAAGTACTGTGTGCAGTTCTGGGCACCATAGTACAAAAAGGATGTGAAACTGTTGGAGTGTCCAGAAGAGGGCTACGGGGATGGTGAAGGGACTAAAGGGGAAGACATGGGAGGAGCAGCTGAGGTCACTTGGCCTCTTCAGCCTGGAAAAGAGGAGGCTGAGGGGAGACTCACCACAGTCTACAGCTTTCTCATGAAGGGGAGTGGAGGGGCAGGCACAAATCTGTTCTCTTTTGTGACCATTGATAGGACCCATGGGAATGGTGTCAAGCAGGGGACATTCAGGCTGGGATCAGGAAAAGATTCTTCACTGAGAGGGTGTTCACACTTTGGAACTGGCTCCCCAGGGATGTGGTCACAGCACCAAGCCTGTCAGAGTTTAAGAAGAGTTTGGACTGTGCTCTTAGTCATATGGTCTGAATTTTTGGGTAGACCTGTGTGGAGCCAGGAGTTGGACTCTGTGATCCTTATGGGTCCTTTCCAACTCAGGATATTCTGTTCTATGATTCTATGATTCTAAGTATCACATTCAGTGACCTACTCCAGCATCCCTTCAGCAGACATTCACTTGCTATAAGAAATAATCTCATGAGGAAGATTTTCTTTACAAGAGATCCTACTTTTCCTCTAAGCAAATCCTGACCTACTGGGGAATTTACTTTTTGTATCTGAGAGAGGAAAAGCTTTTTTAAATGTGATTAATAATTTGATCTAAAGTTCAGATGAAAATCAGATATGGACTTTACCTGCAGGTTTCAAAGGCACACAGATTTATATGCTTCACTTGTACATTTTCAATATATAGATTAGCTGAAATAACTGTAGTAGAAAGAAGTGTATTTAAAACCATTATTTTTATCTGTAAAGCTGGAGGCCTAATTCATCTAAAAATTCAAAGTTACATTCCTTTGCATCAGATGATTTAAAGTCTCAGAAATAAATCCAGGCATTAGGTAATCAGTTCAAAGAAGGCAATTAATTGTCTTGGTGCTGGTTTTTTTTTTTTTCTTTTCTTTTCTTTCTTTTCTTTTCTTTTCTTTTCTTTTCTTTTCTTTTCTTTTCTTTTCTTTTCTTTTCTTTTCTTTTCTTTTCTTTTCTTTTCTTTTCTTTTCTTTTCTTTTCTTTTCTTTTCTTTTCTTTTCTTTTCTTTTGAAAAGATGTTATGGTGATTTATTTAACAGGTTATATTTTTCCATGTCCCTCCATTAACACTTTTTTTTTTTTTTTTTTTTTTTTTTTAACCCTCATATGGTTAAATATGCCCACTAGTGACCAGTTCAGGGATTTTAGCCAAGAGCAACTGATTTTTCTGGCAGAGTCATTTTTTTGTCTCACAGCTTGGATTTACTTATCTGTTCATGAACTGCTTACTGTCTAATTTCACTTGTCAGGTTTTTCATCTGTTCTTGTAGTTTTGCTGCTTTGTATACTTCACATTTATTGGGGTGAAAAGTTTGCTGGTATTGTTTTCCAGCCTTGTTTATTCTCCCCATTGTTGCATTACAAAGAGCTCCATCTCTCCTAAAGCACCAAAGAAGGTTCAGCATTCCAAACTGTTTAATTGACTGAAGATTAATACTTCTCAATTAAAGATGTATCAGCTTGTGTTTGTGGTCTTCTTTTGGTGGACAGAACGAGAAATCTACCCTCATGTGCCATTATTTTTTTGTTATTGTTTTGTGATTGATTTTGTAGGTTGATTACTGTTGAAGCAAAGCAAAATACACAAAAGGGTACAATATCCTTTCAGCAGCCCTGAATGGAGCATATTCTTGAATATCAGAACAGTGCTGTGGTAAATTGCCTCTTTATTTATTTCAAGATTGCGTACAGAGGAGATACAACAGAGCTAACGAGACTGTGCATATATATGGGTTACATTAGTAATGAGAAACAGCTACACTAATTAACTCTGCTCCCTAATGAAATTAAATTCATGTAGTACGATACATTTAGAATAAAGTCAATACAAAACCAAACTGTATCAATTTCTGGTTCCTTCATTATGGCAGGATGACATAAACAATATCATGATTATCTGTTATGTTGTAACAGTAATCACTGATAAGGATGAAGAGGGACTTTCTGTTGGTAGGCTGAGGTTGTTCCTTTTTCCACCAAATAAAACAATAGCTTTCTTCCCTCTCCCACTTTCTCTCCTCCAGGCTAGTAAGTTAGTAGACTATTATTATCTCTCATTTTTTAAGTTAATTTTGGAAAAATATCTTAACACATTAATTTGCATAAATTAAAAAATATGCATAAATTTAAAAGCAAAGTAACCTCAAAATCTAACCTTTAGTTAGAAACACAACATTTTTTCTCACTGGGCTAACACTTATTTTCATGATTGATACATTTGTGAGGAGGGCTGTTGATGCATCTATTCTGTTCTGTAACATTTCAGTTGGTTTGCTTGCTGGTTCTTTGGACAGTCTGAGAGACGGTCACACTGGCTCCCTTGTTGCCAGCTGGAAGGTGGCTTGCCCACACGCTGTTTTCCTGGGTGCTGACGTGCCTTGTTCCACTTGGACAGCCTGGCCTGCCTGTGCTCCTTTGCCCTGCTGCTGAAACCAGAGCTCAGGCTGGGGTAGCTACTGGTTGTGCACTGGCCATGGACTCTGTTGGCAAAAGGCTACATGTCTGTAAGGTCTGTGCAAGTGGAGGTTTCAGAGGTTGTGGATGGATTTCTTCTAATGGAGGCCGAGGCTCTGTTACAGCCTCAGTAACAGTGGGGTGCTCTGGAGTTGCGTGGGCTCTTAGGACAGGTGATGAAGCACAGCAAGTCAGCACAGAGACAAGGTCCTCCTCAGTATTTAGGCAGTTGATGATATCAGATGGAAGAGAGGTTGATGTGATCCCAAACCCAGGATCTGCTCCAGACAAAGCTCAATACTATTAACGGTTTATTCCTGAGTGGTGAGCGGAATTCTTAGCAAACTGCATAAAGTGAATTCCCACAGACCAGTTTCATGAATTATTGTCTGCCATCCACTCCATGAGCACTTCCTTAATATTGCCATTTGAACGCTCTACCAGCTCTTGACTTCGAGTGTCTTGTTTTTCCATGCACCAAGCTGAGCTGAGGCCACAAATACCTCAGTTCTTGCATGACTTCAGTAACAAATTCAATTCCATCATGACCCTCTAATACAACAAGTGCTCCAAAAATGAGAAAGATGTCAAGAAACTGTGGAATTAGCTCAGCTGCATTTTTTCATGTAAGTGGACAGAGAACACAAAATTTGGTGACACAGTCCTGGTACATCATTATTCACTTCAAGCTGCTTAGAGACATCAACTGCATATCGATAATGTCAATTTGTCCCCGTACTAAGTGCTCCTTGTTCAGAAGGGACTGGCCAACAAGCTGTTCAGCCAGATGGTACCTTCTTTTTTCCTGGCAGACTCTACAGCAGAATTTGAAGAGCTCAGTGGCACCTCTGGTGATGTTTGCATGGTTAGATGACAAGTGTTTTACAACATGATCATGGCCACCATGGCCAGCTACCAAATGTGCTTTTTTGATGTTATCATATGTATCCTTGATGCTCACATAATATGTGGGAGATTCTTCTTTTGTCTGCCTTCTCTTAATCAGTTTCTCAGTGTCTCCACATTATAGAATTTCATATCTGAAATGAGGGAAAAAGGAGAAACTCTTCATTAGCAACAAAGCTGAATATCTGAAGGGGAAAAAGTAGCAATGTATACACTTACAGTTAAAAAAAAAAAAAAAAAAGAAAAGAAAAAAAAGGTGGCTTCTCCATATTTACTTTGCAAGCAGATAATATTCATGTCTTGACTTTGACCTGGGATTTTGTTTTGCCTTTTTTATTTCAGCAGTAATTACATAATGCTCTTGTCTTCAGGATCATACGCTCTGAGCATTTCTATTGGTTCTTGTAAAGTTCTTTAAGTTTAATTTCAAAGTCCTGAGACATCTTCAGAACCTATTACTTAGCAAGTAGAAGAATCTGATCCAAGTACCTCCTTTTATGTACAACTGTTCTTGCACCAATTGCTGATACATGCTACAGTCATATTATGAAACCAGTCATTCTGCAAAATGACTAAAATCTTCAGTCATTTCTCAAAATGACAATAAGTTATTTAGTGAAATGACAGAAAATAGTAGGTAGGTATTATGCAAAATATCTAATCTCTGTCTTTTTAAAGTTATTAGCTTAAAAGACAATAGAAATAGTTGCTTTGTTTCATTTTTTCCCCATGCTATATAGAAATACACAATAAATCACAGAACAAATTCAGATTTCTATAACAGAGACTATTGTGAGGTCATTTTTGCTTTGTAAAATTTGCATCTGTTTTTAATTTTTTTCTTCCACTGGACTGATATTTGAAGCACCTGACTTTCCCTACTAAAACAATATAGACAGTCATTTCATGAAATGTTAGAAATCATTACGCGTTTCAGGTGATGGTCAAACAAAGTGTAGAGTTGGACAGTGTAATAAAATAGCCAGTATTTTCAGAAATGCATTAAACCTTCAGTCATTTAATGTAATACGTTGCTGAAACAGTCATTTCATGAAGGAGCTAAAAATTTCCAGTCTATTTTTTTTCAGAATAGTTGCTTCCACAGTATCATCATAATACATACAGATTGAATGCCATTTGGGTTTAAACTTCTGAAGGCCAGTTTACTTCAGGGATAATTTTATTCTTGCAAGTTGAATTTAACTTGCAGGCCTCTTTTTGTTGTGCTAGACTTCTTTTTTTTTTTTTATTTTTTTTTTCCAGTGTACAGATATATTTCCAATCCTGAATAGATACTGATTCAACTGCTCCTTCTATAGCAAAGGATGGGAACTGCAACAGAAGAAGGGAAAATAGGTTGGCGTCTGTCTCCATGCATGTGGAGTTCACACTCAGTTATGTTTCTCTGTACATAGCCCCCAGACCTACAAAGTCTCTCTCATTCTCCAAGGACAAGATTCAAGATAGTCCACCATGGGATTTTCCTGCAGTGCTGTGTGGTGGTTTCACTCAGGTGGGTGGCTGAGCTCCACCACAACCTCTCTCTCACTCCCCCTCCTCAAAGAGGAACGGGGAGAAAATAGGATGAAACGGGCTCAAGGGTTGAGATAAGGATGAGGAGATCAAGCAGTAATTATTGTGACGGGCAAAACAGACTGAGCATGGGGAGATAGTAAGATTTATTGTCTATTACTAATGAGCTAGAGAATTGAGAAACAAAGGAAAGAACCTTCCCCCCCATCCACCCTCTACCACCTCCTCCTCCCGAGCGGCACGGGAATGGGGGAACGGGGGTTATGGTCAGTCCATAGCGCTTCTTTGCCACTCCTTCTCGGTTACTCTCGTCCCCTGTGCTGTGGGGTCCCTCCCACAGGATACAGTCCTTGCTGAACTGATCCGGCGTGGGCTGCCCACAGGCAGCAGCTCTTCAAGAACTGCTCAAGATAGGGGTGCGTACCACAGGGTCCATCCCTCGGGAGCAAAGTGCTCCAACCTGGATCCCCCACAGGCAGCAGCTCCTGCCAGGTCACCTGCTCCTGCGTGGTCTCCTCTCCATGGGCTGAAGGTCTGGCCCAGAATCTGCTCCGGCAGGGGTCTTCCACAGGACGCAGTCTCCATCAGTGCAGGTCCACTTGCTCCACTGTGGTCTCCTCCACGGGCTGCAGAGTGGAACCCTGCTCCACTGTGGTACTCCATGGGCTGCAGGGGGACATCCTGCTTCACTGTGGTCCTCACCACAGGCCGCAGGGGACTTCTGCTCTGGCGCCTAGAGCACCTCTCCCCCTCCTTCTTCACTGACCTTGGCGCCTGCAAGGCTGTTCCTCACTCCTCTCACCCTCCCAGCTGCTGTGTGGCACAGCGTTTTTTTCCCCTGTCTTAAATATGCTCTCACATAGGTGCAAAACAACATCACTTATTGGCTCAGCTCTGGTCAGCAGTGGGGCCCTTACCAAACATGGGGCAGCTTCTAGATCCTTCTCACAGAAGCCACCCCTATGGCCCCCTGCTACCAAAACCTTGCCACATAAACCCACTACATGCTGATACACTCTGTGCTGTCTTTTATTATTTTCTTATTTTCCCCATGCTTCTGTAGCACCCAACTAGTGAAATCTCTGTAGTCTTTTCCTCTTCTGAAGAAAAGCTTTGGGAAGACCAAGGACTATCTGCATTTCTTACAGCATGTGCTCCTGCATCCTTTGTTAGTGGTCATGGTGCCACCACTAGTATGTTTTCCCTGCCTCAGCCTTTGTCAGGTTGTTGTGTTTCTCTCTGTTGCAGACCTCTAAAGACCTGAGATGTTGTGGGGTCTTTTCCATCAGTGCCATTCCCTTAGTATGCTGCTCTTGTAGAGGCAGAAATCAGGGTCCTGATTCCCAAGTTCAGATGAAGGATTCAGACATGCTATTGAATTTCTGTGTTAACATTTGGCTTAACTCTTTTCCGCTCTGGGCAGGTGGTTTTTCTTTACCATGATACCACTACAGATGGGGTTGATTGTGGATTTGAGCTGTGCCCCCCAGTTAGTTGCATGTTACACTGCTCGTCTCTGAGCCTAGCACCATTTGCATTATAGATACATATATTATATAATGCAGCTATACTTCGGGGAATGGATTATGTGTGTTATCCTTATAGGTATTTTTCTTTCCAACAAAAATCTTATTTATTAAGCAACTGTTTGCAGGTGGGGAAAATTGTCTTACTAAGTAATAGAAAATTTAGTTTCATTTCCTGAAGTTTCTGGCTGGGAGCTCAAACTGGTGTTTTATTAATGACTCCTTGGCTTTTGAAACTGCCCTTGTCACCAATTAAGCTCTATCCATATTCTTTACTTACAGGGAGAGTATAAACAAAGTACTGTTTCTCTTGCAGCTGTGGAGATCCCCCCTTCCTCTGGCAGCACGACTAGTCCAATATGGCCTGGTCCTTGGAACCATAGGGAAATGGCAATGGCAATGGCGATGGAAACAGAAATGGAAATGTCAGATGATGTGGGTCTGTGGAAAACTTCCTGGAAAGAAAAAATCTGGAGCCTAAGAGGGACAAGAAAAGTAGGACTAAACTCTGACAAATACCCCAAACCAGCATTGCTGCAAAAATCAAGCTTGCTGTATTTATCCTTGCATCAACATGATTTTGCATGGCTCAGTGGTGAACTAGAGAGGGAACAGATGTAGCTGAAAGCAATGCTGGAGAAGAATCCCAGCCCTATGGAATGTCAACGTGGAAGTGGAATTAAGGAGCAATGAAGGTCAAGTTTGTTCCTGTAAGCGAGAGATCCACTTTTTAGCAGCATTAAGTATTCAATAAACAACATAAGATGAAGACCACAGGCCCAGTCTATGTTTGGCAGAAACATACTTATATTCTACCTTCCTATCCTCTTCCCCAACACGTTTTCCGAGGCCTATGCCCTCTATGTTTTTCTGTACCAGAGTTGTGTTTTTTTGTTTGTTTGTTTTTGTTTTTGTTTTCTTGTGTGGTCTTCTATGGACTGGCTCCTGCATATTTGCAACTCCCCACCACTGCCTCCACCATCACTGTTCACAGGAGATGCTTGGCTACATTTCAGATGCTGCTCTGGCCTTGTCTATGCTTTCATTTTCAGGAGCTTTTCAGAGACTTCTTCCATGACATTGCTTAGCAGCACCTCCAGTTCCTCCTCAGCTCTTGCAAGGACAGTGAGCAGGAAGGGTGCCCAGGAGGGTGGGAGAGAGCAAGAAGCTGGTGAGGGGCAAAGCAGGGGGAGGCTGGAAGGAACAGCACCCAGTCTTCCCCACAGGCCCTGTCAGCACCCTTGCTGGAAGCACCACTTCTGTCACCAACTGGCAGTGCAATTCCTGCCAGTTAACCAAGATTTCATTCTTTTTGGGCAGGAGAAAGCTTTCTCTGCCAGACTCACAATGTGAGATGAGTGGCAGATGTAAAGTTTGTCTAGATAGTGCAATAGAAATCATGACTTAATGCCAACTGGTATCATCAGCTCAAAGCATAGAATGATGTCCCCCTAATTCTGCTCATTAGCATCAAAAATTAACATTAATATTATTAGTATCAATTTCTATTTGGAAAAAAAATATTCAAAACTCTGGTATTTTTTTGTGATGCCATAGTGCAGGGTGTTGCAAACATGTACATTTTTACAAGAATTAAACTACTTGTGATTTTAACGCATTAATGAACAAGATCAGTTAAGTTCAATGGTCAAGATGCACTGTTTGCAAATACGTGTCTTATTTTTCAAATTTTATTTATTTAACTTTTTGAGAAAAAAGACATTTTGTGTGTTAACAACTTTATTGCAAAAAAAAAAAAAGGGTTTATAATATAGTGTTACAAAGGTATGCAGTGCCTACAGAATGCATGTAAAACATTTCCATCCACCAACAACATTGCTGTAAGAGGAAACAAATGTATCATAGAATAACTGAATCTCCTGAGTTGGAAGGGACCACAAGGATCATCAATTACAACTCCTGGCTCTGACCAGGACCACCCCAAAATCAAACCGTGTGTCTAAGAGCATTGTCCAAACACTTCTTGAACCCTGACAGGCTTGGTACTATGACCACTGGCTCCCTGGGGAGCCTGTTCCAGTGCCTGAGCACCCTCTGGGTGCAGAACCTTTCACTAACACCCAGCCTGGCCCTCCTGTCCCAGCTCCATGCCATTCCCTCGGGTCCTGTCACTGTCCCCAGAGAGCAGAGCAGAGCTCAGTGTCTGCCCCTCTGCTCCCCTCCTGAAGGAGCTGCCATGAGGCCTCCCCTCAGTCTGCTCTTCTCTGGACTGAACAGACCAAGTGACTTCAGCCACTCCTCATATGTTTTTCCCTTTAGACCCTTCACCATCTTTGTAGGCCTCCTTTGAACAGTCTATAATGGTTTTATGCCTTTCTCACACTGTGGTGCCCAAACCTGCACACAGTACTTGAAGTGAGGTGGCTGGCCCTTTTGTCTACCAGGGCACACTGATGACTCCCATTCATTTTGCTGTTGACCAGAATCCCTCAATTCCTTTCCATAGGGATGCTCTCCACCTCTCATTGCCCATTTTGTATGGATAGCAGGACTGCCCCATACCAGGTACAAAGTCCAGTACTTGCTCTTGTTAAAATTTCATATGGTTGATGACTGCCCATCTTTCCAGTTTGTCAAGATCTTTCTGCAAGACCTTTCTACCCTTAAGGGATTCAACAGCTCTTTCTAATTTAGTATAATCTATAAGCTTAATTATTATGCCTTCAATTATTTAGCCTAGAGAAAAGGAGGCTTAGGAGAAGCAACAAGCAATAGGACACTTCTTCACTGAAAGGGTTGTAAAGCATTGGAACGGGCTCCCCAGGCATGTAATTGAGTCACCATCCCTGGAGGTGTTCAAAAGATGTGTAGATGTGTTGTTTAGGGACATAGTTTAGTGCTAGAGTTGGCAGTGCTAGGTTAAAAGTTGGATTTGACAATCTCAGAGATCTTTTCCAACCCCAAATGATTCTATGATTCTGTGTCCTGCATCCAGATAATTTACATAAGCATTGAAGAGAACTGGCCCTAAAATGGAGCCCTGGGGAACCCCTCTAGTGACCACCAGCCTGATATAACCCCACTTACTATAACCCTTTGATCCCAAGCATGTCATCTGCTGCAGGATAAAACTGCTTAATGTACTTTTAAACCAAAATTTTATTGCTTTTTTAATGACACATAATTAACTGGCAGTCAGTGAACTACACATTCAAACTGATTCATTCCATGTTTTAAATGTCTCTGTAGTTCCTCAATTACTGTTTAATCTAGCAGGTGGTCTTCTTTGTCTTTAACATAATTATTTTGGGGCAAACGCTTTCTAAGACAGTTTTGTCTCAAATTCACACACACTGTAAACTCTCACATTTCTCTCTGTTAATCAGCTATTGTGATTCAGACACTTTGCCAAGGGTGTGCCATGTGAGTATCCCCACATATCCCTTGTGTTATGAACTTCAGCGGTTTCCAACTTTTGTTGTTATATAGCAGTACTCAGTCTCTGACCTGAAAATACTTTCTCATGATCAGACCTACTAAGGGATATAGTGGAGCCTGAAGCAGAAAGGAAGATGAAGAAGAAAGAATATGGAAGAGATGGGATCCTGTCTGATGATTCCTGATGGGAACCATCTTAGACATCACTCTTTGCTGGGGACAAAAGCAATTAGCATAGCAGTAAGATCATACAGGTACAGCAAGATCTACAATCATTATTTGATTGTTGTCTGATGTTGAAGTAGAAAGAAATGGAAAGATTTGGGTAAGAAAGGTGGATTTCAACAGCATCATGAGAAGAGGCTTCCACTGGAATTTAATTAGTTGATAACCTCTAATTTGCCAGAAGATTAAGATATTATTCCACTGACTCTAAGTGAGAAATGTGACCTTATGCAGATGGAAATAAGAAAGATAAATTAGACATTTCTGTCTTGGGTTATGGCAGTCAAAGATTTGTACTATTTTTTTGGGATGGGTTTAAAATGGCAGAGCTATGAAAGCCCAAATGTCTTTCGCAAAGTTATTCTGCTGATATTTTCCTCTTTTCAAATACAGTTCAACTCTGTCTTCAGAGCTTGCACCTCACAATACCTCATTGAGGTATAGTAAGCTCTTTAGGTAAACCAGGTTTCTTAGCTTTTCCATCCCTCCAATACAAGCAATAACATTCTCCTAGTCAATAGTACTAAATTTAAAGCATTGATTTCAAGATAAAGGTACTGAGAGTAGTTACAAACTTCAGAATTACACAAAATCAACATAGGATTAAAAAAAAGCATTGTTACCTTGGAGACCTAAAATATTTGACTTTTTATGAGGAACTATTATCTGAATGATCTAAATAAAATGATCCTCACTGATAGCTATTCTTGTTTTAAATTGAACAAATCTGTAAGTAAAAATGCAGTCTTTTGGTCTGAGCTTACAATATTCAGTGAGGATATATATATATATTATTTTTTTTGGTGGAGACATTTTCACAATGTGGTAAAGAGAACAAAGGTCTTTTCTGCTGTAATGACACCATCTCCAAAAGGTGATTCTGAGAAAGTCTTCTAGAGAAAAAAATAGATAGTTCATTTTTAAAGAGTTGATTGAATTGTTCACTTAGAAAGTTATATTTGTCCTTACAGTGAAACCTATTCAGGTGGAATAATATATTTGTCTTTACAGTGAAACCTATTCAGGTGGAATAATAGTTTCACTGATATTTTATGCTTGCAGGCAATAAATAAGAAATGTATGTGGAAAACAATATAGATCTTTGAATTTCAAAATAGCAGTCCCCAATTCCATTTAAAAAAATTACTCTTTTTGTGTGTGTGTGTGTTTCTACATACTTTGTGAGTTCTCTTAAGTCTCATTCTAGTGCCTCAGATTTCACAAAGCTTGATCTAAAAGGAGTAAAATCTGTGAGCCATAGGCTCATGCTATTTTTCCCAACTCCTCAAGGTGTATCCACAACTCGCTAGGTATTGCTGTGAGGAAATCCCAGAGGCAGCCCTCCAGTTTACGAGCTGAGACGTGGGTGGTGGATCACCCCATTATTGTGGGGAGGAAATGAGCAGAGCCCTGCCTGAGTGTGTTATGTTGTTTCCATGGCCCACCATGACTTGCTGGCAAGTGGGCTTGCTCCATCTGTCCAGCACCATGCTCCACGAGTCCATGTGCCACAAGTGGATGGCGCTAGCAGCAAGGCAACCTGCTTCGAAACACAGCCACATTTTGCTTGAAGAGGCGGCTTCCACTCAGCACAAATGACAGCAGATCCAGGCAGCTGAGTGCAGTCAGACTCAAAAAAACTTCATTGTAGCTTTCTAACTGTTCATAGTCATTCACATGCTGTATGTAGTAGGCCCTAAAGAGGTGATAGGGAAGGAAGCAAATTATAATGACACAGATGAAAATCAAGTTTTTAACCTGGGCCCAGAATTCTTGATGTGACCAGAGGGAGGTGGAGAGTTTTCTTGACACTTTTATCAGAATGAAAATCTGCAAGCTCAAGAGAACACAAGTAATACAGGCGACGGCCACAATTATTAGGTAGTTTAGGATTTTCACACTGTCCTGCTGCAGCTCCTTGTGGAACTTAAAACATGTTTTATTATCATATGTCCCTGAGCGTCCGTACTCAATGCAGAATAGTGGCACCACAAAGATAATGACGAAGATCCACACGGCAATGCTTGCGGCAATGGCATGCAACTTCCTATAAAACTCTACCTTATCCTTCCATTGAAAGAAGACCAGCCACCGGATCACCAGCGTAATCACGTAGAATAGGAAGGTCAGGTACATGTGGAGGTGCACCATAGCACTCACCATTTTGCAGAATGGCATCTGGAAGACCCACTCCTTGTTGACATAGTAGTGCAGGCGGAAGGGCACTGTGAGGAGAAGGAGACCATGCACCACAACCAGGTTAATGATGGCTGTAGTGGTCACGGACAGAGTGTTCATCTTGACCAGCACAAATGACATTGCAATGGACCCTATCCCACCTCCAGCAAAGGCAACTGAGTAGACAGTAATCAGGATGGCACTCATGGAGTTTGTGTGGATGAAGGAAGAGGAGGAGCCATTGCTAGCCATATTTTCTTCAGTCATATTCCTGAAATCTTCCTTGTATGTATTCTAAAAATGAAAGAATACATAAAGACTGGGTAAGAGTAGGAGTGTACAGAGCCCATCTGAAATGCCAGCAGAGCTTTCCATCTGGCTCTTACTCAGGGAGTAAACATGGAACAAGTTGTAATGGTTATTCAAACATCTTCCAGACTAGAGAAAACAAGCTGAGAAGATGGGGAGGAGGAACTGCTGTAGTACTTGAGATGTTACCAAACCCTTAAGCAGAATTAGTAGTAGGTGAAAAAAAAAAAGATTCTTAGAGAAATCATTATTTTGTTTTTGAGCTATGTTTAGTTTACTTCTCGTATGGTCATTTCCATTGTTCTTCAGCAAACATCAGAGATATTGTTTGAATTCTGCTACTCATTCATCAATTTGTTTATTTGAAGCACAAATCTGCCCTTCCCAGAACCAGAAAATAACCATATGCTGTTCTATCAAAGCTACAAATTTTGTCTGCTACAGTGTGCTGGGTTTTGCACACATTTCAGTCAATTCCTTCTCCATGGACAGTACTGGAGTAATGGATTAAATAGCATGGATACTCAGGCTCAGTGGAGATTCTGCTCAGATCCTGCTAGCCTGAGCAGCACGTACATTGCTGTCTTGGTGCTCAGGGCCATTTCATTCTAATATGCGGTGACAGGCTGTTACAAAATAGGATATTAAAAAAATGTTAGAAAAGGCCATCTTGGGTTAGTGCAAATAAGCTTTCGTGTCTGGAACTGATGGAAGCTAACTGAAAGTTAGCAGAAAGCTTAATACATATGCTTTATGTTTTTGATGTAATGCTTCTGCCAAGAGAGATTAAATACAATTTTGATTATTCTAAATGTATTTTCTGTTAGGATTTTTAAGTATTATGAGAGTATGTGGGAGAAGAAAAGTTGAGGTGGGGTGTCATACTGAAGCATGTTTGCATCTATGAAGGTATCAAGAGGATGTCCACAATACAGTCACAGAAAGAAAGCTGGAAAAATGAACAATAGTGGGCTTTGTACTATCCTGGTTATACTGCTAATGCAACCTGAAAAAATATCATTTAAAACTGGCTCTGATATGTCTTCTATTTCACCTGTGAATCCTGCAATACAAGGTTTTCGTCCTGGGTGAGTTTTTGAAATCTTTTCTTTTAATATGACAATGATATTAACTTCACAAAGTAGTATTTGTACCTCTTTGTATGACTGGTATTTCACCTTGTTTTCATAAATAAGTTGGGAGGGAAAAATGTTATTTAGCATTTCTCTTTCTTGTGGAAAAGAGGAAATGCCTGTAATGTTTTATAAACTGGTATCTGTGATGTGACTAAGATATTTTTATTGTTTCTTAGCAGTATTTCTAGGCATTTTCCACTACAGAAATCAAGATCTCTTTACACTTTGATAAATCAGTTATTCTCTGTTTATCCTAATGCAACTAAGACTTCAGATATTTTATCTCATTCAACATAAACAGAACTGCCATGCCTTAAATAGTATGTGGTGTTTGTTGGTATATACTGACATTTTCTGTCTGAAAAAGTCATTCTGAATTTCATGGATAACTAAGTCCAGTGCATTATGAGAAGTAAAATGGCATACAATGAAAGAGCTTCTTCTTAAAGGTGCTGCTTATTTGCACACTGCAGTTCTTGCATCAGAAACCATAGAACTTCCTTCCAGTTTTGTTCTCGTTTCTGAGATGTGTTTGTTTCAGACTCACAGCATGAAAGCCAGAAGTCATTAGCAATAGCTACTCATCGGTTTCTCAAGTTGTTAAACTTTAATTTGAAAAGATGTCCCTAAAAAGTGGCATTATCACACTGTTTTAATTTAAAATACATATTTAAAGTTTTTAAAGTGTCACAGCCCTAAAAGCAACAAGCTGCAAATGTAGGTACATGTTAGCAGCCCCACAGCAATTATGTGCTTGTAAAGGAAGGACCTCTCATGGTCACTGTTCAGAGTCCAGCAATGAAACTAGATCTGAGACAGGAAGGAAAAGATAAGCAGAAGTCAGATAACTGACATTATCCTCATGTAGTCCTATTAGGTGGACAGCAAGAAACCTATCTGTGTCTACAAAAAATCAACCTAGACATTGAAATGCAGGCTTCTATAGAATTCTGCAGTCATTGCTAAGTCCCTTTGTTGTAAGATTCTGCAGGAGATCTCATTTTCTTTAATCTTCAGGAAAAAAAAAGTTACCAGCAGATATTATATAGGAAATAAGCTTATCAGCTCCCCACTACTACAGACATCCAACTGAAATGTCATTGTGTGATGATACAGAGTGTTTGACACTCTGGATGACACAGGATGTTTCACTGAGGAGATGCTGCTTTCTGGTAAGATAAGGCTTCCTATTGTACTGACACTCACATAGCTACAGCCCACTGACTTGCTCTACAACCAACAAGTTCTTTGGCCAGAATATCACCAGATCACAGAACCACAGAATCTTTTAGGTTGGAAGAAACCTCCAAGATCACCTAGTCCAAACTATGACCTAACACTAACAAGTCCTCCTCTAAATTATATCACTAAGCTCTACATCTAAATGTCTCTAAAATACCTCCAGGGATGGTGACTCAACCACTTCCCTGGGCAGCCCATTCCAATGCCTAACAACCCTTTTGGTAAAGAAGTTCTTCCTAATATTCAACCTAAACCTCCCCTGGCACAACTTTAGCCCATTCCACCTCGTCCTATCACCAGGCACATGGGAGAACAGACCAACCCCCACCTCACTACAGCCTCCTTTAAGGTACCTGCAGAGCACGGTAAGGTCACCCCTGAGACTCCTCTTCTCCACAGTAAACAATCCCAGCTCCCTCAGCTGCTCCTCATAAGACTTGTTCTCCAAATCCCTCACCAGCTTCGTAGCCCTTCTCTGGACTTGCTTGAGCACCTTGATGTCCTTCCTGTAGTGAGAGGCCCAAAACTGAACACAGTAATTGAGGTGTGGCCTCACCAGAGCTGAGTACAGGGGGACAATCACTTCCCTACTCCTGCTGGCCACACTGTTTCCGATACAAACCACGATGCTGTTGGCCTTCTTGGCCACCTGAGCACACTGCTGTCTCATATTCAGCCGACTGTCAACCAATACTCCGAGGTACTTCTCTGCCAGGCAGCTTTCCAACCACTCGTCTCCCATCCTGTAGCACTGCTTGGGGTTTTCTCCTCAAAATGTCAGTGCCTTTGTATTGCCCCCCCCCCCCCAGCCACAGCCAGTTCAGTGACATTGCTCAAGTTTTCAAGCAAGGTTTGGTCTTCCTGTGCATTAAGTCTCTTGGTTAATTTCTGCTGGACTTGTGCTTTGACCAGTCTTGAGGGGCAACCACTTTATTTGAATGCCATAGTGGTCAAAGAGACATCTGCTGGTGCCAAGGTCTCAGAGACATTGCCAAAATAGCTACATTTTAGTTTGACAAAGGAGATAGACTGCCAAGAGGCCAGATGCTGGGAACTTTCAGAAATATGATCAGCAAAAAGATTCATATGTATTCAAGACACATCAGTTTTCAGTGCAGATAATGCCATTACTTTCGTTTCCTGTTACTTTCTGCACAGCACAGCCCACAGAACTTCCCTGGACTACCCTGGTCATGCAGAGCATGTCATTTACAAATATGACTCAGTCTGCCAAAATTTTCCCAGTAAAAGCATATTTTTTCTGACCTTTAGGAACTCATTTCTCTTTTATCCTACTGTTAATTATCCTACTGTTTAAAAAAAATTTTGGGCAAACTATTTCTAGACAGAACTTGTACCAGTTCAACTTCCAGATATCATACATGCTTATGTTTTTGCCTTTGGATTAAAAAACCTTTGTCAAATTTTACTTTTTGTTTTTCTCAATATTTAGTAGTTTTTCCATGTTTAGATTTTTTTTTGATAGATACTTAGAGAAAAGTAGAGGTAAGAGATAGTTATCTTCCCTTTGTCTCAGTCATACTTGTGGCTCCTCCCTGAACTCCTCCATACCATCAACAACATGCTCCTATTCTTTTGTTCTTATGTGAACAACTTTGCATTTCACAATACTAAAATGCTCCTGACTTATTGATCCAAATCATTCTGTCACTGACTTGTCCTCTTCACTGCTCAATGTTTTCCCAAGCAGGTTCATCAGTCACCATTATGTTACATCAACATTATATCAGCGTATCCAAAAATAATAAATAAATCACATTTGTCAAAAATGATGACACTCCTACAATTTCTGCCAAACAGTGAGCTCTACTGTCTGTATAACAAGTGTCTATAAAATTTATCCCCCTGTATATCTGCTGAGGGACTGGCAGGCTTCAAACAGATTTTCATGTGTTCTGACAGTTGGGTTCTGCATAAGAAGCATTTGCAGCCTGCATGCAGCCAACTGAGAAGTTTCATTTGAATTTGCAGGGTGAATTTTGCAGAAAAAAATCAATTCAAATGAAAGATTTCTATTTTTGGCAGACTTAATAAAATGGAAAAAAAAGAACATTTGTCAAAACTGACAACTGCATCAAAGTTAGCTACGTTGGTAGCAGTGCAAAATACAAATATTATTTAACAAAAGCCTGTTTAAAATGTGCATTTGTTTCACAAACATCATCATTTAGTCTCAGAGCTGCTTTCTGTTGAGCATTGTAATTGCTTTTTGGTTTGCTCTCATTACATGCCATGTTATGGTAATGTATGCAATGCCACTAGAATAATTGCAGTATTCTCTTGATTTCAAAATTACTACACACACCTGAATTTTGAAGTATAAATGTATGCTTAAAGTAAAACATATCATATTTAAATATGAAATGTATATTTACTCTCTATTTAGATACTGATTTTTTTTTTTCAAACAACATTTAGTGATTCCTCTAACTCATCCTCATCCTCTAACTCATTTACTTATGTCCTGTAACTGTGTCATCAGATCGGTATTATAAAACTACTTTTTAGTCTCTTGAAGAATGAATGGGATGGAAAAAATATGTCGAGTCCTCTTCTGTTTGATATTTACACTGTTTTTACACAAAAGTGGAAACTGTGGAACCTTCCTAATGATTTACTGTTCAAGCTGTATCATACTGAAGAGAACAAATGTACCCTTCTGGTCTTTATAGGTATTGGATGATACCAAACACATGCTTAAAGATGGATGAAAACCAAAAGAATTAACTCGTACTTTTAGGAGGCAGCATAGAGCTACAGGATAGCATTACAAAAAAGGCTGAAGCAATGTCTTCCTGTACTAGGAAATTACAAACACAAATGATGAAAATAGTTGTGCAGAACAGCTTTAAAATGAGTTAATAATGAAACAACTAGAAAAATTGATACTTTTTTTGAAGTTGGAAACCCACCTTAGAAGCATTGCAAACCAAGTCTTTTGTTCATTCTGTGTATACATACACATCAGAGTTTGTTTCCACTCTCCAAGTGTTATTTACTTGGCTCCTCACTTCACATAAGCTCTAAGAACAAAAAAGAAAACACCCACTATTTTAAAGTGCCATTGCCTTGCTTCTTTCTTTGAACCCATGACAAAGCAACAATCATGGGTCTTCAGCTATGTGAGGGCAGGGCTATCCATAAGCACACAACCTCAGGAAGATTTTAGTTGCATTCCCAGTGAAGAATTCATGGGGAGAAGAAATGCTTCTTTGGCTTGCATGTTACTATCCCCTACCCACTCATAAGATACCATATCAGAACAGCTCTTTAGAGAATTTAATACAAGATCTCTTAATTTACAGCAATTTCTTAGACTTTGGAAGTCTTCAAAGCTTCCTATTTCTGAGCAGGTATATTCTACTGCCTAAAATAATCAAGTCTACACACATACATAAGCCTCACAGACCACAGAGATGCTTGTTTGGAAAGTTATTGCCCAGGGTAGAAGAGGTTGTTTGAAATAATGTTTTGATAACCCAGGAGTACAGGAGAAAAATATGATCTATATTGCACCTGACAAAGCGTGGATTGACCATATCTGTGGATATGGTTAAAGTCAAAGTGCAAGCAGTGAAACAAAGTGCATCCTATAGCCCAGCACCTTGTCTCCACCCTGCTTTCTGCCAAGACTGTAGTTTGGCGTCTGGATCTCTTGGGACTCAGTGACATTGTACAGCGCTGGCAAAATGAAACTAGGAGATTTTAGTAAATAAATATTAGCCATGTCAGCATAGAGGACTCATTGGGAGTGGTGGCTATTGTGTGGTGCATGTAGTAAAAGATGACTTACTGCAGGACTGAATCTCTGTTATGAGTCTGTGCAAGGACAATTTTGCCCTCCTGCAGGCTTTACTCATTTCTGCCAGAACACAGTTATATTTAAGTACAATACTAATGAAAGCAAGGATATTAACATTCAACATTTAGATATAGTCTTACATAAGAACACTTTAACTGTCTACATCTTATTTCTTCACATTTTGTTAAAAAACACAAGGGACATACTGTTCTGTGGTACTTCACAACAGGCTATGTGTTGGAGAACATCTTTTTACATTTCACAATTTTAACAGTTGCTAACAGTAAAAGAAGGATTGAGTTAATATTGAAAAGTGATAATAACAATAATACTTAGCTCTTACCTTTCTTCAGTTGATCTCAAAGCTCTGTTAAAAGGCATATATATCATTCTCCCCATGCTACAGCTGAAAAGCTGAAGCCTCTGTGACAATGCCAGATATCCTTAAATCAAGTCTTCTGCTTTCTCAAGTTAGTCATGTTGTCTTGGGTTCTTGTAGGTCTTGTTCTAGAAAAAAATACAGGCCAATTAATAGTGGTAAGAAAGCAACAATATCTTAAAAATCTGTAGGTAGCATCTTAACGATTCTTTTTGGATGTTGTATAATATTGTTGATACATATAGTAAGTTAATGCATACAGTATGTTTATACAGTTATATATTATTTATGATACATAACAGTGTTGGTTTCCTAAGTGGACATCATAAATGGGAATTTCTATGTTGAGTTCTTTCCATATGTTTGCATTCTGCAATGAATTTTCAGTTCTTTTCCTAAATCAAACTGAAAATAAATATGAAATACCAGTTTGCTCTGGGACAGACATCCTTATTACCTTTGTTTGTCTCTAAGCTGAAGTTAGTGTCAAGTTCTAGATAGATATAAAAAGCTTAATTGCTATTCATTTTCCTTGCTAATTTTGATGTAATTTTGCCCACGATTTAGCAATAGTGTCTCTGGAAAATGTTTCTCTAACTGTGATTCAGAGAATAGATTTCAGGCTGCTATGTTTAGATTTTCACCAGTAATATACTAAGCTGGTGACAGATTAGCTGAATTTAAACACAGGTGCTGGAAATGTACATATTCTGTAACACTTGAGTAATTTCTGAAGGTTTGAACAATAACCCAAAATCTTAAAGAAGAATGACAGCAGGTTTGCATAGTCCCATTATATCACCTGTATGAGACCTTAATCTAGTTTAAATTTGCATTATAGCAACGGCTGCTTAATAATAGTTGAGAACCTGTCCCAGATTTCAAGGACTACTTGTTCTGACAGTGAAGTAGCATCGAGGCTCTTCTGAGAGTGGAGTAGCATCAGGATAATTACTGGAAGTGATTCAGTGACTTCCACAGTTCTCACAGTGAGATCTCGCCATTCACTGTAAAGTATCATTAACACAAAAGTGCAGAAAAAGCAATGCCTATTAAGCGTCCACTGCAGATTTTCCTTTATGCCTATCTTACTTTGGCTGAAGCCTGTTTCCACTTAATTTTATTTAGGAAAGAAATTTCACTCTGTTTAGTGAGCTAACAATAAAATAATGAATTCTGTACCATGAACTATCTCCACTTTATTTTCATATTCATGTTCCACTACAGAAGTTACTGGACATCTTAACTCATCTGGTGATCATTCTCTTCCTACCCCTAAGATTATCCTCACATTAACTTAATTTCAGCTGTGTGTCATAGAGCTCTTCTAGTTTAGAAAGAAGTCAATTAATCTTTTCAGGGGTTCCAGCATTATATTTTATTATGCTTTTTTGAAGTATTTTTCCCTGAAGATTTTTTTTTTCCAGATTCAGAAGCATCCTGAGCATGGTTTTTTAGGGGCAGAAATGTAGAATTTATTCATTTGTTCAGTATGGCATTGTCAAAAGAAGATGTGCATGTTTCCATGTGAATCTGAGTATGTTCATAATATCTAAGCTAGCTTTAATAGGTAGTTGGTGGTAAGTCTGTGTTGGTATGATGCTCCTTCTGTTTAATTTATTCCAGTTTTCCAGACTGTAGTATTTTCAATGCTTCAGTTAGGTCCTTCAAAGCTAGTTTTGTGCACATCCCAGTTTGTGTCTGTTAGGGCTGTTCAGTCATAAAAAACAAACAGGTTGGCAGGGACCTCTGGAGATTTTACAGTCAAACCACCTGTTGAAAGCAGTGCCTTAGGCTGGGTTATCCAGAATCCCATCAAACCAAGTGTTAACTATTTCCAGCAAGGCACACTCCACCACTTCCAATGTTTCTGTGTTTGTCTTGAACCAGGGAGACCAAACCTGGACACAGTATCCCAGGTGTAGCCAGCCAGGTGCTAATTGGAGTGGAATAATCACACCCTTGACTGCTGGCTGTACTTTTGTTGATGCAGCACAAGGTTTCCCTTCATAGGTGAGGGCACACTGCTGGCACACATGCTATTTCCCATCCACCAGGACCCTCCAGGTTGCACCCCAGTCAGTCAAACACCCCACTTTCCCAAAACTGCTGCATGGGACTAGTCTGTCCCAGGTGCAGGACTTAACATTTATTGTTGTTAACCCTCATGCTGTTCTTGTTGGCCCAACCTTCCAGCTTGTCACAATCTCTCTGCTTGGTGGCCCTTTCTTTCAGCATCTTTCAGCTTCCAGTTTGGTGTCATCTTCAAACTTGCTGAGGATGCACTCAAAGCTGTAAATCCTGAGTTTTTATAAAACTATTGAATATTTTCAGCACTGACCCCTGAGGAACTCCACTTGTGACTGGCTCTTGGTTAACCACCGGCCATTAACCACCACACTTTCAGCTCAGCAGTTTATCCAGTTCTCTACCTAACTCATGGTCAGTCTGCTCAGTTCATGTATTGCCAGCCTGACAACAGGGTACTGAGGATGAGCAGGTCAAAGATTTGCTAAATTCAAAGTAGATTATGTCCACAGATCTCTCCTCAGCTACTTAGCAAATTGATTCATCATGGAAGGCATCACATAATGGCAACTAAAGACAATGCTCTTTGTAGGTTGGTATGTACTTTTCTCCTAAGAAACAATTTTTACACCAATTTCTTCATCATTTGACAGCCATTGACCTCAAAATTTACTTCAAACAGTGCTAGTTACTGCTAATATTTCCTTATATCCTCAAGAGCATAATGGAACATAATTCCAACTATTTTGTCTGGCTAGTGGCATTTTCACTTATAAAAGTGGCTTTTTCACTTATGAAATGGCAAGAAAAATCTCCTCAGACTCTAGATATTTCTGACAACATACTGGAAAGGCTGGTAACTTTACATACCAAAATGGAGTGCAGTCCTATATTACATGATCATGCAACAAAATAAGGTAAAATAGCCGTCGCACTACATACATCACTTTTGAACCATGTGTATTTTTGCAGTGGTTCTCCTAGAAAGATGTATCTGTGCTTGGCTCACAACCTGAAGAGCAGCAGAGACATATTTTTATGGCCAAACATATGCAGCATATTCAAAGGGGTGATGCCTTTCTGCATGTTCTAAGAACACCACGGAGATTTAAGCTCTTATGTAGTGAGAAGCTCCTGGACAAAAGCAAGTTATTGAGGTATTATGTGGTGCCCTCAAAGTTTACAGCCTAGTTTTACCTACTGTAGGTTGTTTATACACTTCAGCTGATAATGTTGGCACAAAGATGAGAACTGCAAAAATACAGCTCAAATACAGTGAAAAAACAACCTTGCTACTCTATATCTTCTTATCAGGAAGGGGCATGGAGCTGTGGGTTGACAATGAGGGGAGAAAAAAATTGCTATTGCTTTTTATCTACAGAAGTAAAAACAACCTACCTTATATATGGTCACCCAAAAAAGTTCCAAAGTCCAAACAGAAACTGCATTGCTATCTGAATAATACATACATACACCAGTGTATACCTGGTGACACAGTTCATTTTTACTGGTGTACCTTCCAATCACATTTCTCTACCCTCCGGTCACAGCTCTGCCTTGTCTGATTTGTCCGTGTCACCTCAGTTCATTTTTTTCTTTGCCCTGATCACTGGGAAGAGCACTCAGTTGCTCTTCCTAGCTAACAAGAAAGATCTTTAACGTCAATAACATGAAAAAATCTGTCATCCACGATGCCTTTGTTGCTCTCCTAATAACCTCTTGTACACAATGAGCAACAGGAAGACAGTGATGTAAAATACAGTATCAGAGCAGATAACCAGTGGCTAAATCAGCCACCCAAAGCCTGTCAAGAAGTGGACACTAAACTGCTCACCAGCCAGTTTGCTGAGTTACGTAAGTGTCTGAAAGCATCAGGGAAGGTGTCCAAAAGCACCACAGTGGTACCAGATCTACCAGCCCTCTGATTGTCAGGGGGCATTGGGACTCTCAGCAGCAAGGTGATCTTGTAAATTTGGCTTTTCATGACAGAATATCAAAGCCTGATATTAGCTGAGAGAGCTAATAAGAGCAGCATGCAAATTTCCTTCTTGTTCTTTGCTTAAATATTGACCACCCAAACCAGTAGTATTCCTCTTGTATTTCTGGCTTACATTTTCTTTTAATAAAATAGTTTTGGGGAAGGATTTTTGAAGTGCAGATGGTATTTTAAAAGGACCCTGGATGCACTTCTTTCATCTCTGACTCTTATAATACACTTTTAACTGCCTTGTACTTTGCTTCCACAAATTGCACAAAATCTGATATTCACAACCGCTGCAGTAAAGTAAAAAGCTGAACACTTTTAACTTCAGTTTTAAAACTTTTCTCCCAGTTTAAAGTTTAAAGAATTAAGCTTACCTCCCATGAAGGACCATTAAAGTTCACTCAAATCTGCAGCCTTTTCATCTGAGTTTAATAATGTTTCCATCCTCCTCTCTAAGGTAAGGGGAAAAAAAATCCTCTGTTCTGCATATCTGCCTTCAATACCTCTGCTGAGTATCTTTGCAGCACTTACCTGTGGACTGTCTGTCAGGATAGTGGGAGACTTGTGTCACTCTGCACAACTCACTGACTTTGCAAAGAATTGCTGTTGAGGAACTGCAACTGCAACCAAGCTCTTTCTGTTTCCTGAAATATCACCCACTGCCCTTAAACCACGAACAGCTGACAAATGTGCTCAGAACAATTCTGATCTTCTTGTGTCTATTGGAGTTGATGTGTTTGGTTTGGCTATTGGTTGTTTGATTTTTATTTTTTATTTTTTGAATTCTTGTTCTATTCAATACACATTAAATATGTCCACTTATTGCAATATGTATGTGCTTGTAAGCAGTTTCAGTTGCAGGAAATAAAGAGATGAGTACCTGCTCTGTATGTGCCATATTAAACTACAATCTTTTTATAAGTGAAAAGTATCAGCTCAGTCTCCTTATAAATGAAGAGAGTAAGTCATCCAAGGAGAAGGAAGTTTTGGCAGGGATTTGCTATTATCATGATCATCTTCATTATACACTGTTGGCTGTATCCTAATTTGTATTCAATGTATGTATCTGCAACCAGTAACGTGGCAGAGCAGCAGAGATACATACAAAGGTCCTAGAATTCCTTCGCCCCCTTTAATTTCTAAACATTGTTCACCATCAGTGTTGTGGCAGGATACCTGCAATACCTGACTATGCAGGAAGTAGCAGGCCAACTCATGTCTCTTCAAAAACTTGAAGATACATTCCCAGGAGTTTCAGTATGAATAATAACAGTGTTCAGAGTAAAGGTGTTCACTTTCTTCCAAATTATGGGGATATACCTGGGGACATTTAAATCCAAAAGCTCATTAAATATTCTGTTTTATCCCTTTGTCAAGATTCTCCAAGATAAAAAGCAAGAGTGTGGGAAAATACAATTCTATCCCTAGCAATGTTTAACTGCTCTTTTTAGTGCTTAATAAGGAAACTATTGCTCCAATTACTGTTTGAGCTTATAAAATATTATTATAAGATCTTAGTGATCTGCAGTTTAAAACTTAAAAACAGTTCATTTTAAAAAGAATTTAGTAATACTTTTCATAAAATAAAAAGTACAGAATAATATGCAAAACCTTACTAGTCCTATATTATATGTTGTGAAGGTAAGGTATAAAAGAGTTCAGATGATTTCTTCAGAGTCACATAGCAGATCTGCTACTGAATCAGGATTAGACTACCTATCTCCTAAAGCTGTGCCTTATGCTTTAACCTGTAGGGGGTATTTTCCCTTCAGTAACAATCAGGAGGGTTTACAGAACCAAACCTGTCACATTAACTTGTGAAATCCAGTACCTCCCTGTTACTTCAAGCCAAAAACAGCTGCCAGTTTTTAAGGAGCTGTTCATATAGAGCATTAAATAGCCCCGAGACTCTTAGATGAGTAAAGTTTGCACTGTCCCTAGTCGCACTGTCGATGGCCCTTAAAGACTGATTTAATTGCAGAATACTAGGGTAGTACAGGATATGAGCTTCTGGAGATCACCTGTTTAACCCATCACTCCAAGCATGGCAAGCTCGTCTCAGGTTGCTCAGAGCCCAGTCCAGTGGTTTTAATATCTCCAGAGATGCAGAACCTACTATCTATGGGCACTTGTTCCAAGATTTGACTTTTCTCATGGTGATTTTTTTTTTCCTATCATGTAAGTGGAATTTCCTATGCTGCAACTTATATCCATTGCCTCTTGTCACATCACTATGTAACTCTGGGAAGCATCTGGCTCCATCTTTGTCTTCTGCCTCTCATGGGGTAGTTGGAGACAGTGATAAGACCTGTCTGTGCTCTTGGCAATGCAACCCAAAATGTGGTTGGCCTTAATGGCTGCCAGGGCTCATGTTCAGCTTCTCATACCAGGTACGTCCTGATACTTTTCTGCAAATCTTGCTTGCTAGACTGGCAGTGCCCAGCCCTTACTATCTCATGGGTTTATTCAGTCCCAGGTACAGAGATTTGCATTTGACTTTGCTGTTCCTCATAAGGTTCCTGTCAGCCTATTTTTCTAGCCTGTCCAAGTCCCCTTTAATGCCTTTGAGCCTTGCCCTTGAGTGTACTAGGCACCCATCTTAATTTGGCATCCCTCCAGCTGTGTCATTAATGCAGATGTTAAATAGTGTTGACCTCAATATGAGCTGAGAAGTGTTGCTAGATGTTCATTGCCCTCAGTCAGTCTTTCCTGACTGTTCTCAGTCCCCTCATCTTCTATGAGCCTCAATACTATTTCTGAACAGATTTGCTCCATAAGCAATTGCCACAGTCTTCAAAAGATGATTGAGATCATCCTTGTAGTGGTATCAGGAACACCTGGCAGCATTAGATGAACATCACATCCCATGGATTGGACCCTGTGGGACACAGGATGTGAGCAGTTAATAGTGCCGGTGATCTTTGAAGAATGTGTAGACAAAGTGAATGTCAGGCATGGAACCTCACTGCCCTGCCCACTGTTTGCATCACAAGGGCTGGAAATCCTGCTGTGACATCTCCTGGAGGCTGCAGGCACAGATATGTCCATGCTTCTGCCATTGTAAAACATCACTCAGGTAGGCACTGAAAAATACAGCATTAAGCCAACAGCTGCTGCTTATCTGCTTTATTGTGGGAGTAATTTGTCTGGGGGACTTGACCATGCCCATCAATAAATCACACCAGAAAGCTGAAAGACTTCAACTACATCCTTAATCTTTATAAGGGAAAACTGCCTGATTCATACTACTATTTCCAGAGAAAAATAATGGGACTCTTTCTTACTAACTACAGAATCATAGAGAGAAAAAAGTTGAAGCAAATATGTAACTAATACAGCACTTAACTTTCTTGGCTTTTCTCTTCGATTATCTTTATTTGCTGTCCAGTGCTTTTCCCCTGTGTGCAAATAGAGTATCATAACATAGCAGGGTGGAGGAGTAAGGATGGATTAAAGCATAAGTTTGGAGCAAAATGGAACAGGAAAAGTCTGATGTATTGTGAGGAAATGTTCGATGTAATGTAAAGGGGAAAATACTACCAACGTTGAAGTGCTCCTGGATACCAAAGGCTTGAGCCAGCCAGTTTTCATCCAAGTGCTGTTCCTACTCTGAGTGGTACAACACCTTATGAGTACTACAGTTTCATCTAATGAAAATAGGTGTTGCAAACATATATCCTGCATGGGTTGCTGAGAGCAGTTCACTGGGCATCTCCTAACTGCCTCTGAGTGCCATTGTAAGCATTGAAGAGGATAGTGAGCCGAGCCTTTGAGAGACTCAGCTGATAAACAGAAATTGCCCATTGTGACTTCTTGATTGCAAGTGAGTTAGCAATACAATTTGGTCTAGACTGGGGAAGGCTGCAAAGAGACTGAAGAGTTTTAATAATAAATATCAAGGTGTGTCCCCAACTTACAAGGAGATGTCCTCAGTAGCAAGACTTCTCTGCATGTTCATAGGCCTCACCGCAAGTTCTATGAATGTAAATATGGCAGATGCTTGTTATTTGCATTTAGCTTTTACTATTTTCTCCCTCTCTTTTTTTTTTTTTCCCTGAAAACCAGAGATTATTGATACAATGATAACTATTAAAGTCTCTGGGTCATGTACAAACTCTTTGAAAACTGAACAGATTACTGTACTTCTTCAGAAAACCAATGAATTGTGTTCAGAAAACCAATGAATTGTGTTCTTAGAGGAAAATGTGAATAGTATCTGCTACAATAGTGCACAGTTGATTTTAGATGACTTTAATAGCTAGAAGAGGCATGGATCTGTTTTATTAATATTTCTTATATCTTCTACGTTAAAAACAAGGCAGAAGAACAGAAAAGGCAGTGGACAAGAGCTACGGCCAACGCCTTCAGTTATCCATGTTGGTGATGAATCCTCTGGAGATTGTTTTTCCTGTAGTGAGGGATGACCTGCCTTTTGCTGCAGTGTCTGAAGAACAATGTTAGTTGCTTTTGCTGTGCATTATCTTGCAGAGAATAAAATAGAAAGCTTTGCTTCTGCTATTGTGGTGGCTGTGTTTGGGAATAGGTTTGCCTATGAGCAGATAGAACCAGTTCTGAGGCAACAACAAACTATCTTCTGATGCTTGGGCTTTCCTGTGCAGCTTATCAGTGAAATGTAGTCATGTTCTTTGGTCAGTGAGGAGAAGGAAGCAACTTAGACACACGAAAGGAAGATTAGATACTAGAACCACTGAGAACACTCAGAGCAAAGAGATGTCATGAAATTTTACGTCAGCTGTTCAGCTGTGAAAGTGAGTGACTTGCTTTTCTAAAGCAAACTGGAAATGCAAGGAACTGAAAAGCTTTCTGTGGTGGTGTTACCTCTTACTAGTATCCTCACCTGAAACAAGCACGGAAGTCTTTGACTGCTGGGAAGGTGGATCACTCTCAGGAGTGAATCTTAAGCAATAGACCATGTCTCTGTGAACTGTCTGAGGTGAAGAGCTAATCCAAAGAAGGAATAAAAATGTCGTTATTTTTTTCCCAGTTCAGTTTCTGGCATGTAGCTGTCATGGTTTCCAAATCTAGCTTAAGAAAAAAATACTATAGGAAAATCAAGTTTCTCCAGCCACATGGAAGGGAAAACAAGGTACTCTAAGCCCTGTGTCTACTAAAAACAGGATTCAGGCATCCACTATCTGAGCATTTGTGGCAGACTTGGGAATAACAGAGAATTTATTTACCTTTTTAATTACCATTGAGTAAACAAGGAAATTGTATTTTGAAAACTCATCAGGGATGCAGAGCAGTGATGAAATCAAATTTAGTTTTTTTTACCCATACACAAGAAAAAAATCTCTGGATAAACGAGATGTAAATGACCATTCAGCTGCTGTAATAGGACACAAAACAGTCAAAAATCTTGCCATCCTAAATGAGGGGTTTGCATCTGGAGGCCACAAGATTTACCTTCACCTGAGGAAGGCAGAACTGTTTTTTACACTATTGTGAGCAGTAGCCCAGTACTGTCACAAGGTGAAGTACGTTGTCTGTACAGAGACAGGGATGTCCCAAAGAAAGGCAGCAGCCATAGCATGTAAAGGAGAAAAAAGCAGAAAAACAGAAATTAGAAGTAAAGAAATGAATCTGGTCACTAGTGGAGTCCCCCAGGGCTCAGTACTGGGGCCAGTCCTCTTTAACATCTTTATCAATGATCTGGATGAGGGGATCGACTGCACCCTCAGTAAGTTTGCAGACAACGCCAAGTTAGGTGCATGTGTCGATCTGCTTGAGGGTAGGAAGGCTCTGCGGGAAGATCTGGATAGGCTGGACTGATGGTCCAAGGCCAACTGTATGAAGTTCAACAAGGCCAAGTGCCAGGTCCTGCACTTGGGGCACAACAACCCCAAACAGGTTGGGAGATGTGTGGTTAGAAAGCTGCCTGGCAGAGAAGAACCTGGGAGTGTTGGTTGATAGGTGGCTGAATATGAGCCAGCAGTGTGCTCAGGTGGCCAAGAAAGCCAACGGCATCCTGGCTTGTATAAGAAACAGTGTGGCCAGCAAGTCCAGGAAGTGATTGTCCCCAGGTACTCGGCTCTGGTGAGGCTGCACCTTGAATACTGTGTTCGGTTTTGGGCCCCTCTCTACAGGAAGGACATGGAGGTGCTTGAGCGAGTCCAAAGAAGGGCGACAAAGCTGGTGAGGGGTCTGGAGAACAAGTCCTATGAGGAGCGGCTGAGGGAGCTGGGACTATTTAGCCTGGAGAAGAGGAGGCTCAGGGGTGACCTTATTGCTCTGTACAGGTACCTTAAAGGAGGCTGTAGCGAGGTGGGGGTTGGTCTGTTCTCCCACGTGCCTGGCGACAGGACAAGGGGGAATGGGCTAAAATTGTGCCAGGGGAGGTTTAGGTTGGATCTCAGGAAGAAATTCTTTACTGAAAGGGTTGTTAGTCACTGGAATGGGCTGCCCTGGGAAGTGGTGGAGTCACCATCCCTGGAGGTCTTTAGAAGACGTTTAGATGTAGAGCTTAGGGATATAGTCTAGTGGAGGACTTGTTAGCATTAGGTCAAAGGTTGGACTCAGTGATCTTGGAGGTCTCTTCCAACTTAGACTATTCTGTGATTCTGTGATTCTGTGAATTTTAAGATATGACACCACTGAGTCAGTGTGTCACCATTGAGTTAGTTTTGCACCAACTACAAAATCAGGCACTCAGAAGTCAGGAAAGGGAGAAAACTGAGCAGAACAAAACTCACATTTTCTATATTGTTCAGAACTGCATTCCTCCACTTGAGAGAGCACTTTTAATTAGCTAGGTAGATAGAGAAGTGGGGAGGTCTGGCAACTCCACAAGCTGCTGGAGTCAACCAGCAGATCTGTATGGGATGCACAGCCTAAAGACCATGTCTCCCTTAGTTGCCTCTGTCACATTGTTTCGGTGACATTTCTTGCAGATCTGATGAATGGAAAGTTCAGGCTGACACTTTTTATTGAGCCACTTCAAGTCAACCTGAACATATTTTGCTTTAGCTATAGTGGCTAAAACTGAAATCCTTACAGACGTTTATCAGGGACTGGCCTTTAGTGTGAGAACCCCATAAAACTGCCTGAACTTTGCACATTGCTGAGAGATAATTGCTGCCTGACAGACCTCACAGACTGATCTGGTAATTACCTAGGGCCCTTGTCTCACCTTCTGCACCATTATTGCTTTGGTCAGTGACCCCTTGTACTACCCTGCCTATGGGTAAAGAGTCTTAAGGCTTCACTTACACTGCCTCTGTAAATACATGGCTTCTTCCAGAAAGGCTGAAGCAGTTCCTGTCTTTAGGTCTTCTCAGAACTGGAAGCAAAGCTGAAAGTATTTAACCACTTTGGTTAGAGTGTCTGTAGTTAAAAGTTGTAAAATGACTGCAGTGTAAAATCTCATTTGCAGACTTTATTTTATTTTATTTTATTTTATTTTATTTTATTTTATTTTATTTTATTTTATTTTATTTT
>CM021732.1:63478341-63581061 GCA_011075105.1 Heteronetta atricapilla | reverse complement strand
TCCTTCCTTGTTTCCTTCCTTCCTTCCTTTTTTCCTTCCTTCCTTGTTTCCTTCCTTCCTTGTTTTCTTCCTTCCTTGTTTCTTTCTTTTCTTTTAATATATAGTCCATTTGTTCATTAAAGCATGTGACTGGTTATCACTGAAGTTTTGGCACACTGCATTAACTGCTTTATAAGAATTATGAAAGAGGCAAGACAACACAATTTTGGTCTTTGCTACATTACCACTGAACATTGATAGATTTTTCTAGGCACTATCTGCCTCAGTTTCCCCTTTTGAGGAAAGAAAGTCCAGGGCACATATTTGTTAACTGGAGCTTGTAACACAGTAGATTAATGATTTGATTGTCATAATATGAGGCCCAATTTTAAATGCACATGGTTAACTTTAAGCACTCATATTCCCATTCAAGTCTGTCATCATTCCTTTGCTTAAGTGCTTTGCTGAAGTGGGTCCTGAACATGAAGCAGCCCTGTGCTATAAAATTAATTTCCTGAATGCCTGTCTGCCCCAGGAGCTTAGCTGCTTTGCTAGCAGAACCAACACAAGGAAATTATATACACCATGTACGAGAATTAATAGTGCTGTGGATGTGAGTGGTACCTGAAAGAATGACTATCAGGAGAAAGAGGTTTCAAAGCAAAACTGAAAAATAACAAGCCAAAACCATCTTGTTGTGGATCATGATTGGGTCAGGTCTGAGGAGACATGCAATATCTGAGACCTTGCAACTCTGAGAGCAATATCCTGCCTCATGGAGGCTGGGGGCCAGGAGCTGTCAGATGTGTTACGATGGTGGGGCTGAGAGGGCCATGTGAGGAACACACATCCCTCATGGCTGGTCCCTCAGAGCTCTGCTCATGCAGCAGAAAGACCACAGGAAGCCTGAACAGCCAGTGAGCATGCATGTGGCTGCTGTGGGGGGAAATGCCTCCTGTTGAGGACATCATGGAAATCAACCTACCTGCACCAGAACTATAGCTGCAAAAATCTATATATATAATCTATAGCTGCAAATCTATATCTGCAAAAGCCACAGCAGGGACCAGACATGTCCTCTCAGCTGTGGACCTCTGGGCCTCTAGTGCCATCAGGGCACAGAAGGGCCACTCTGGATCCCACTGCATAGCACTGACCTCTTGGGAGGGAGGTCAGGCACCACTGAGCAAAGTCCCTCTGGTCACTGCAAGGAGCCTGAGGGGCCAGTGGCAGGCAGAGCCAGGAAAAGCCACAGAGCTAAAGTTCGTCTTCACTCTTCTCTTACCATGGCGGTTAAGCAAGACATCCCCTCTCAGCTGGGAGCAAAATCGAGCCTGGAGAAATCCAAAGGCAAGATAGTGAGCAGTGTCTGTTAACTAAGAAATTATTATTTTATGATACCTCAGTACGTGATGTCCTTAGGGACTTTGATGGGGTAGATATAACTATAACCATGTGCTTTTAGAATTGCGCCTCATATCATGAGAAGAGAAAAAGGCAAGGCAAGGCAAGGCAGGGAAGGGAAAGGAAGGGAAGGGAAGGGAAAGGAAGGGAAGGGAAGGGAAGGGAAGGGAAGATGATTCTTCATCTTTTACCTTCTGTAGGCTGGGAGTGCAGCCCTCTGATCCTAGCTTTTACTTCCGATGTCAGGTGTTTCATCCTGTCCTTATTTTGCTGCATTCTGTTTCTGCCTTGAGTGTATCATCCACCTTTTGGGGGGATGTGTAAGTAAGACTTGATGACAGGATGGTGTGCAGGTGTACAAGAGACCTTTAGCTGGTTTCTGTATGTTTGTTTTTTGGTGAGTTCTTACCTGGTTTGTCTCTCTGCTTTCTTGGTCCATGGTGAATTTTGTTGAATTTTTGTCCAGGGACAATGCAAACATCTCTCAGGTCCCCTTTTTCCTCCACTCCTTCTCCTCTATTCCACAGTGCACTTACAAGGGAATACAAAGAACAAAATTCTAGAAAAATCTAAGGTTGTCTCTCTGCCTCAATGGCCAAATTGAAGAGACTGAAGATACAAAAACAGTACAGATAGTACTGTGTTTAGAGAGAGGATTTTGTGGGGGATTTTGTCCTCCCTAGGAACAGAGTCTGAGTGTCTGAATTAGTTGAGATTATCCTGCATTTTAGTCATGGTATCTAAGTGTCTGGTATCTTTTGTGTGAATCTTCATTAATCTTTGTTCTCACATGTTCTAGGAAGTCAGAAAAAAAAAAAAAAAGGTATATGTGACTTTTCACACTAATCAGCTAGAGAACAGACTCACAGTGCCCAAGTACTGAACAGACATTTCTGCATTTTCTCTGGCACCCTGCTTGCATCCTTGCCTTTTGCATCTCACCCCATAGACAGTGAGCAAGCTGAGGGATTTTGGTCCTGTACCCCCCCCCAGGGTGTGTGGGCACATCACTGGGGCCACACAGCCACCAGTCCTGCCCATAGACCCTCATATGTGGTCACAACATTCAGATGGGCAGCCGTCCCAGATCTTGTCCCTCAGTTGGCACCTGACATCTTTGCTGTGAAAACCAGAGGAAGACCTCAATGTCTTTGCTGTATAAACAGACTGGCAGAGTTATGACTGCAAAATGCCTGCAAAAGTGTTTTGCAGGCATAATTGAAAAATGCAGTTTGCATAGTGTGTCTATGTACAGACTATTTTGTCCTTGAAAGACAAATAAAGAAGAATAAAGAAGTTATTTTGCAGTTGGGATGAAAAAAAAAAAAAAAAAAAAAAAAAAAACCACCAAAAACAATACCATGGCCTCACCCAATACTTTCAATCACTGAGAAGGGGCTCACTGTGCTTGTAGCGTCCCTACAGGCATGGGTACGTAGCCCTGTGCCTGTGGGATCCTGCCTGCCAAAGTTCTGGATGGGGACGTCTCTTTCTGGCCCAGTCCCTCATATCCTGCATGATGGCCTCTAGCCTATTTGTGCACAAACACCCTGTCTAAAAAGGAAAAATGATATAAATTCAGCAGTTATAGTGCTACAATTATCCTTATTATCGCTCAAATAAAAAAAGAGCCAACAGGTTTTGTATTTGCCTTTTGCAGTTTCATAACAGTCATTGCTATAAAATATATTTTATTGCTTTATTAGAGGAGCTTGGTATGAGGATTGTTTTTCTACAAGCTTGTCTCAAAATCTGAAAACAACAACAACAACTAAAGGTATTAAATATACGAGACAGCCCGCTGTGAGGGCTGTCAGACATGAAAAATTTGGGAGAAGAAATTATATGGTCCACCTGAGTATCTCATTCCAGCTCTGTAGGAGATGGGACATGACACAGTGTTTAGTGTGAAACAACAGATTTTTCTGTGCAAATGTTTTTGTAGGAGCATACTGTTTGCAGATGTGACCTTATCTACAGAGAGACAAAAAAGTGCGAAGACAGATCTTGGCAAGATGGTTTCTCAATTTCATGTGGAAAACAAACAGCCCTTCAGTGAAAACAGACGTTTCAAGAGGTAAATGCTGTTTGAACAGATGTGCTCATTATCATGTCTTCTAGAATAAGTGGAAAGCAAACAACTTTTAGAGTATTTAGCATAATAAGATTATGAGGTGGACATTTTCTGGCATTATGTAGGCCTGAGTAGAAATACGCA
The DNA here is from genome assembly GCA_011075105.1 of Heteronetta atricapilla. Taxonomy (NCBI): domain Eukaryota; kingdom Metazoa; phylum Chordata; class Aves; order Anseriformes; family Anatidae; genus Heteronetta; species Heteronetta atricapilla. Next base: position 63,577,460 of record CM021732.1, on the reverse strand, counting down.
TACTTCCCAGTCCACTAAATCAGGAAATTTAGTATTTGGATGCACGTACTAACTGGTGAAGTCAGGCAATTGAAAAGTGTTGAAAAAGATGAATGTGAAAAACTATCTGGGGGATTTCATCAAAACCTTCCATCAGTCAAAAATGGGATTAAATTGGTGTTACATAAAAAAGTTTAATTTAGTTACATAACAACAACAACAGCAAAACCCTCAGATAAAGGGAGGAAAGACAGCAAAAGAAAGAACATGAAATTTGAATTTAGGTCTTAATGTTCTCACTCCTGCCTTGTCCATTTGTGTGTAACCAGAATGATCACCCAGCCATGATCTTTCATCTGACACTGTAATGTTTTAGTTTTCAGACATCACCTGTGCCTCCAAGGACTGAGATGGGACAAAAGGATGTTGTGGACTCCACTTCTGCAAAGCTCAAGAAAGAAATGGAGTGGCAGGTGGAGGAAGTAGGGCACTACAGTTTGAAGGGGGCTCCTATGTGTCTGTGGTCAAGGAGATGCACAGTGGTGTAGTTCCTGCAGCTGATTCACGATGAAACTGTGGGCAAGTCACTTGTACTCCCGTGGTCTCACTGCAATTGGTAGAATTTTCAAGCTGATTAAAAATGGATTTCATCCTCTGCTTCCTGTGCTTCTGGGTAGAGAGGGAATATGTACACAATCACACATCCAAATGCTTACCAACAGCATCACAATAAAGGATAACTTGTGAGGTCAGGGAATGTTTACCTCAGCTAATTGCAAAGAAGCAAGTACTCTGAAAATAATTTTTTTTTTTTTAAAAAAAAAGTTTTATTTATGTGCTTTCCAAATGCTGCCAACTTCCTGACAACTAAAGGCAACCGGAAAATATGAGCAAAATATATTTTAAGGTACTTGAAGACTTTGAAAGCAGCCTTCATCTTTCCAGTGTCATTAAATGACATTTATTGCTATCTTATATTTCAGGCATCTTTCGAAAATGAAGCTATGTTCTTGATCAAAAGCATAACTAAAATTGCAGTTCTTGCAAAGACATGCCTTCAGACATTTTTTACATTTTTATTCCATTTTATTTCATAACAAGACCTCACAGGGAAACTTTCTGTCATATTGAACAGAAACCTACAAGTCTGAAGAATCAAGAACACTTGTATAAAGAAAACGGAGAAAAAAAATTACTTCCAACTGCATTGTTTCTCTTTCAAGCATATTTTATTTTAATTTTCAGATTTCTGAATTCCATGAATATAAACTTCATAGGCATCAGCCGGTTCCTTATTTGGAGGACATAAGACATTTGAAGGTAAGTGGTTTAATAACAACATATCCTGCTATTAAAGCTTTGAGAAAATCTGTAGTATGCAGAGTTTACATTTTTACAGGATGCACAGAAATGTTCAAACCAAGACATCCTTATTTCCCAAGGGCTAGTTAACTTACATTAGAGCATCTTTTCTGAGGAAGAAAGCAAGTGAAAGATACCTTGGTTAGTGTTTAAGCCAGAAGTAACCTGTGGTATGCAGGGCTCTTAACCAGCGATGGTGTTTGGTACATAAGGTATTTTACCCATGGAAGTAAAAATCCAGTTCCTCTTCTAAAGTCTCTGCCATTTAGGCAGATGCAGAAGAATACTTGAGACCAGAGTTGCTGATATTCTGATATTGGTAAAAACAATCAAGAGGACTCTTTTTTTTTTTTTTTTCTATTTGGCTGGCTATTCCATTAGTTCCTACATATATCTGCTGTAAGGAATCAGTTGCTGGCTGAATGCATGAATGCACACACATGCATTCTTCCTCTATCTTCCTTTGATTGTAAAACATCCACAAATAACTGGCACAGGTATGATTTGATTCATTATTTTCTGAGATACATAAATGCCTATGAACGGTTATTGAGACATGCAAATCTTACAGCATAACTCATGTTTGGTTGCCCGTCTCGTCAAACCGGTGACTTCTCCCTCTGCCTCACCCTACCCAACCTCACCCCCTCCTAATCTTTTCTTGTGATAGGCATGTTTGCAGAAGCTGATGAAAAGGATAGAAGAAAAGGAAAGGGACATTATAAAGGTATCAAAATGCTCTTATATAGAAAGGAATATTCATGAGATATGAAGAAAGAGTGTGAGAGTCTACGTTAAGATTATTAACAATTTGTTATAAGTTTGGACTCAGAGCAGTAAAGGTTGTGTTGCCGTAGCTCTGTGATGCTTAAATTTGCCCAGACGCGGGCCCAGAATAGATTTTGCTGGCTGTCACTGGCATGACAAAAATCCCCTGTCATTGCTGTCACTGATGATGGGATGGGATAAGACTTGGCTTTCAGATGAGTCATAGTGACTTTGAGTTTGTGACTTACTCTTTGTGGTTGCTTCTGAAGCTGCCCAAAGTGCATCATATATTATTTGCTCCTGTCGCATGCCTTTGTCCACGAAGGTATGGGTATAGGTATGGTGGTACGAGGTACACCTTTCTTTCACAATTACCAGTATAGCTGACCAATTTGCACCTGTGCATTTTCCTAGTCTCTTCTTTTGTGGGCATAATAATGACCCTATGCCAGCAAGCTCTATTCTCCTGTTTTACCACAGGGTAACACTTGGGTAGCTAATACCTTGGTTGGTCCCTCCAGTAGAAGGGGCTTCAGATTTCTGAACATGCTTTGAATTAGCTTATTGGAAAAAAAAAAATCCTCTATATTCCATCAATCATCATAAGACCTTGAAAAAGCGCTGGACAACCGCCTTGGAGGCCTCCCCTGAACTCACTCCAGTTCATCGGTATCCATCATGTATTGGGGGTGATGCAATATCTGTACATGGTCTAAAGAATGCTGAATAAGAGTGGATAATTCCTCCCTTTGACCTACAGGCTGTGCTCACATCCATAGAGGCTAGATACTGCTGGCCTTCATTGCTGCCAGAGCACACTGGTAGCTCACACTCAGCTCCCTGCTGACCATCCCCAGGCTTTTCCTGTGCTGACCACCTCCTGAGTATGCTTTCATGCTCAGGACATTCTGTATCCCACCAGCTACTGAGCCCACCACCCATGTGTTTGCATTAGTTTCTACTGATATTGATTAAAAATCATCATAAGCTTACTCCTGTGTAGATCCTCTGGGGCCTGCTAAAATAGTCATGCTCCCCCAAAGCCCTTGTCCCAGCATGGACACCAGCTTCAGCTTCTGTCTTTTATCTCATTGCCTATTTTTACCAAAAATAATTTAATTACTATGAGATTTCTCTTCATTGGTGATAGCAGCCACAACTTCTGAAGCTAGAAAGACTGTCAAACACACAGTGTGATCACATAATCCTCATCTAATCCTCATCATTTATCCTTTTGATAAATGTTTGATGGATAGAAAGTGCTAGTTTGTAGCTTTTTAATACAGTCTATTTACCTTAAAACTTTAACCAGTGCTACTTTTTTAATATTAATGCCTTTCCCCTAATGTTATATTTGATTTTGTTGATTTTTAGGAAAAAAGGGAAATATTGAAAGAAAGAGAACTAGTCATACAACAGGACAACATCTTAAAGGTATGGCATCCTATTATATATCACAGTACATTTTCTTTCTTTGTTTAGACCAGTACCATTCAGTGCTAGCCTTTTGCCAATTTAATTACAAAGCTGTCAAACAGCAAAGCAATATAGTGAAATACAGTACAAGTAAGAATGCAGGGAGTTAGTCTGTTGTCAGTTTCAGGAATTAAAAAAAAAAAAAAAAAAAGCAACATTGAGAAATTTTAGTTTATAAGTTTTGCAGACTATAGCCAGCAAACCAGAAACTATGCATTTAAAATGATTAAGCTTGTATTCTAGGGAATTTAAGTCATCAAGAAAGTTATTGTAATCCAGACTAATACTGGGAGGGCAGATTTCTGTAGATTTCTATCAGAGACAGTTTGGGAGAGGAGAATAAGGTATTTCCAAGGACAGCACAGATGCAGATCATGTGCTAATAAGCTCTGACTTGACTTTTATTTCACACTGATTGACTAATATTAAGAATGTTTGCTTGTTTGCTTTTGTTTTGAACTTTTAAGGACATGCAGATAAAAATAAGCCACTTAGAAGAACAGCTCAAGAACTCTGAACTAATTGGGTTGTAAGTATTAGCAATGCCTTCTATTTTATTTGAAAATACCCAGAATATTTCCACATCACCCATACCTGAAACATATGTTATTAATTATAAGTTAATATAGTTTATGCAGTATCAAACAATCTCCTCAAATTTATGTATACTAGCTTCTTTTTCTGTTGCTTAATCATCCAACCACAGAAATGCAAATTAAATTTAGATGTGGAAAGTCTCATCACACTCTTAGCAGATTCCAGGAGCATCTTATCTTTTCCTCAGAAGAGACAAATTGCAGGGCATATCCTGGTTATTTATTTCAATTCTCTTTCTGTACCTGGTATATATTATTACTTTGCAGAATGAAGAGCAAAAACAAAAGCTTGAACAGCAGCAGTAAAGGCTGCAGCTACACAGTTATATACAGAGAATTGTTTTCAGAGCAAGAGCTCTCTTTTCTTAGCCAGAGTTCAAATGTCAGTAAAATCATGCCCTACCATACTACTGGGCAGTAGTTGCCTGTATGTAGTGAGATATATAAAATCTCTGAATTTCAAAACACCACATCCTCCCGGCATGATATAAATACAGAGACCAGCCCATGTGCATTAAGCACTAGGCTTTTCACTTCCACTCTTCCCTTTCTTCACTATTCTACAGTTCAGAAATCCTCTAAATTCAGTAAATGTGAAGGATTAAGTATTCCTCCTAACAATCACTCCCTAATTAAACACAAAGTATGAAGTGCTGGCAAGAGGTATGAGCCATTTTAAAACTCCTCTTTCAGTCATGTGAAGTGATTTGAGATTCAGTTTTGTTCTCTGTGTTCTGAAGAGTAATGACATTAAGTATGCATCATATGAACTGTAATTACAAAGGCTGAAATATAAGGTTTAAATTAACAAGATTTTTTTAAGGTGATTTTTCAGCCTCTCTGCTGTTTACACTGTTAGGGCTCTTCCACACCTAATGGGAAGTTCAGATGCTCTACTCTTAATTGCTGTAGTGTCTCCATCAGACAAAGTTGGAGGACATCACAGAAGAAAATACCAGACCCTTTTTACCACCTTGCTGCAATGGTAGTGTACATTTGATGGGAAGAATCCAGAAATACTAATGCTGCTCTCCTGCAATACAATAATCTAAAAAGTTTTAGCTCAATGCCAATATTATCCACTCTTACTACTGTGTGGATTCTTTGGGACTGCAGAGTTTTGTTTGTTGTCCAAGACTGGATGAACCCACAAATTCAGTTTCCATACAGTAATTCCTAAAAATTACTACAAAGTAAATGAGTTCCTAATCTAGGAGCTTATAAATACATGAGAAGGGACAATATCTCACCAAGAGAAGTTTGAAGCTCTCTATAAGTAATTGTATAAAATATAGGTGGAGAATGTATAGCAGCCTTGAAGTAATACTGAGAACAACTAAGCAGATGGTCACTACTTATTTTTTTTATTTTTATTTTTATTTTCTGATTACAGAAAACTTTCAAAGCAATTGCGGAATCAGATAGAAGCCTTAGGAGCAGGAAGCAGGTAAAAGAGAAGGGATGAAAAAGAATACTCAAGATAAAAGGCATGTGGTTTGGTGGAGGGAGAAGTTTGAGCGGTCTGGCAATAAAAGCTGTCAAAAAACAAAATCCTGATTTCAGCCTGTTAGCACAGTCAGCTGGTGTCAACACTTTGCCTGGAAATTCAGCATGTGCCTCTCCTTGTCTCTGCTGTTGCTCCTGAGGGATGACTCCAACCTGGAAATCCTTACTGTTTGCCCTTTGCCTAAGGTGATGCTGGAGAGAATGTTTTTTGGAATTTGACTGCCCCCAGACACCATGCTCTTGAGGTCTTTGCTCATGCCTAGGCAAAGCAAAGTAGAGATGTCCAACATGAAACATAGCAACATGTACTTCCAGAAAAGAAGGAAACAAAACAAGACCAACCTAGAGACGTGAGATTTAAGATGGGGAGAAAAGTGAGGAAATGAGAATAAAATGTTTCTTATAAAGTTCTCAAAGGAAATTCTTGGTTGTGCCATCAGTCTAGTCTTTGCCCTTTATTTGTTGCTCTGCAATATTATTTTAAATGAAATTCCCTTTGTAATAAAAAATCAGTAGGAAAGTCCTCTCCACAATCCAAACATCTGTTAGGTTGCGGCTTCAACTCTTGCTGTAGTTTCATTGTCTTCATTAATGAGCATGAATGAGCACAGAGCTGGGTCAGGTGCAATTTCCATTGGTGTTTCTTTTTGCTCTTCAGCCAACAAGAAGAGAAAGTGGACTACTGCACAAGCTCTCCAACTCAGAAGACAGCCACAGTGAAACAGGTTGGAGAAAAGCGCATTAGATTCCTTACACCTGCTCTTGCAGGGCATCCTCCATCTTTCTTTGTTCCAAGCTGGAAACCTCATTGTTTCATAAGATGTGACTCATCTTTGAGGTTTTCAGCCCCAGTGGTTCCTTATATCATGTCAGCCCCTGTGTCTTGGGCTCACTACTTCTCACTCAGTTTTGTTACTTTGCATCACACTTAGAATTCTTCTATGTTTGTCCTAGAAATGAGAAAAAATCATTTAAAAGTGATTCATGTCTCTTCTTTCCCTTTCTAGACCCAGAAATCAATGACTGGCTACATAAAAAAACTATCTTCATGTCTTAGGTAGGTGAAATATTTTATTTTTTTTTTGCACATTAGGTTAGTTATACCTACAGCACCATGGTGTTGAGATTATTCTGACTAGTGCTGGAACATCATGGGAGAAACAGCACAAGCAGGGAAGAGAAATGTGCTGCAAGAGTAGAGCTGTTCAAGTGTGCAAGCTTATTGGAAAAACATTAAATACTGAAGTAATTGGGGTGCAAACTCTGTTCTGGCCCTTGGGTATGCTTAGGTATGAATCTGCTCACCTGCCAGCTCTGAAAATGCAACACTTGCAGCTGGTAAATGTCTCCTTCTCTCAAAGGAGGTGGTTCTCTCATGGGTGCTCTGTTGTCAGCCCTCCATTAAAGCACTTCTCTGCAGTACTTCCCCCATGAGATGGATCTTGAGAGCAGCTCCTCATGGGGGCCATTCTCCTTTCATCTGCCTGGACTAAAGTAATATGGACTCCCTGAGCACCGGGGCAAGTGATGCCACCTCTCTATTTTCTTAGTCTTGGCAGAAGGTGGTTTGAAGAAAAGGAGATATTTATAGATAAAATCTTCAGTTAGTTATCTTGTTGTCACCATAGAACTTCTGTTGAAGGTATTTATGTGTATTTCATTAAGGCCGTTGGTGTTAGTCACCAAGTATTGCTCATTTGCTTTGTCCCCTCACATCACTCCAGCACCCACAAAAGTGTCTCCTGACACATTTGCCTCTCTGTGGTGATTTTATAAAAGGAAAACGACCTTCGATTTTTCTCTCTATGGTAGGAAGATTTGGGATTGATCTTGTAGGTAGTTGTCCAAAAATTGGATCAACTGTTGTTTCCCCTCCTGAGGATGGAGAAGCATTTTTACTGCTGCATGATCAAACACAATTGGAAAGTGCTTCTGGCTTGCTTTATCAGTGAGGCTTCATTTCCATTTAAATCTGTGCATTTTATTGTCAGGAAACTGTTAGTGCTAACACAGGGCATTCACCTGTGAAATTAATATTCCAAACGGAACAGGTAGAAACACATAGGGTTTCTTTGAACAAAACAATGGAGAAGCTGTATTAACTGAGCACGGCTGGGCTCACAATGAATGATACCCATTTCAAATTTGACCCCAGGCAAATTTCTTCCTTCTAGGCTTCAGTTCCCCACCTGTAAAATGACAATAGTTTTATTTTTCTCCATGTGTCCTCCTCGTGTATTCATACCACAAAACATTTGGTGGTGAGAGCTGTTGTTAAATATTACACACTTTTCACTGATGGACTATGTGGTAATATTGCCAGCAACAGGAAGGAAGAAGTCTGCTTTGATCAGGGCAAAGAAATACAAGATCAGATACTCCAACAGGCTTAATTTTAATAGAGCTGTTTTGCAGTGTCTCTATTTTTTCCTCTGTGCACTTGTCTTCCTTGTTACAGGAACAGTTTGTGGCAGATTGGCAGGATCTTGCTACATTCTGGCTGCTCTTTTATAGTACTGCTTTTATTTTACAAATACTTCTCTGATTTTACCTGGATATGTTGTCTACTGAAGAACATCTCACAGCAGTACTTCAAAACTTGTACATGGCCACATTAACCCTAGAAAATTTTAAAGACTCCACACTGGGCTTTTGTATGGTTGCTGTGTTGCATCTACAAAGACCCCACTTTACAATAAAGCTGTCATTAATGCTGAAACCACGTGGTGATGTCTGCCTTTCCTGTGTGAACTGCATCAGCTCCTCGGAGGAAGAAACTAAATACCGTGTACCTCAGCAAGAGGGTGTGTGTGCTCAAATGCATTCTGTTGTTTGCTGCTGGAGGGGGGTCTGAGAGGCCAAAATTGCTTCAACTTCCATGTTCTGATCTTCCCCTCAAATCCCCACATGTCCTGCCCCTGTCAGCACAAGCATGAGAGATGGAAATCTGTAACTAAATCTATATAGGATCTTCTGTTGATGCAAATTAAAATGACCCCATTTTAAGTAGAGCACTGATAACTGATAGGAGCTGAAAATCTATGGATGTCTAAGTGCTCCAGCAAGTATTAACTGGTATCGCTGTTTCCAAGTCTCACTGATAATGTTCTTCCCTGCGTCTTCCTAATTCACCACTCCTCAGCTGCATGAGAGCTGAAGGACAGTCCTGTCCAGCTGTGGTTACTAATTCATGCAACACTGAATTAGAGGTGCTGAAGATTAAAATACCCCAGAAATATCCCAGTTTTAACTTCCTTCTTATGTTATCTCCTGGTGCAGATATTTTTGCTCTTTTTAACCGACTAGGAGGAGCATGAAAATTATTCCCTAATAAGTCATTATCTTGCAGGGCTGTCTTGTCATATGCCCAGTTGCTTTCCATGGGAAGTACCTGATGTGCAAAAGGAGCTGAAACACCAAAAGTTGGGAAATCAAATACATGTAAATGTTTATGACGGAGAGAAAGTATGCTGAAAGCAAACCATGACAGCAAAATGTCCTGTTTCTATGCAGAAAACAGGAGTTTTCAAGTTTGAAAAAGAAAATTCACTAAAGCTATAAAGAGGAAATAGGACTGTAGGAAGCCCATCTTAGGAGACAGGACATCTGTAGGAACTGGTAGAGAGCCTCAGTGTATGACAAACATCTGTGAAAGTCTGTGAAAATATCATTTAACTGTCATGAAATGTTGCATGCTATATTTTCTGCTGCTTTCTGCTTTCCTGCATGCAGCTCAGGGCATGCCTTTAACACAGGCACTCTGTGTCTGACTCCCCACACAGCACGGGGCTCTGAGGCTCTGAGGAGAAATTTGGAAGTGTGCTCTGAGAGGAACATCTGTGCTTGTCTCCATTAAAAAAAAAAAAAAAAAAAAAAAAAAAGGCCTAAACTTACGTTATTCCTTGTAATTGCCATAACCCATCACTTGTGATCCTTGTGACAGAAGTCATTAATAGAAGAAAGGAAGAAAGTGTAGTGGGGGATAATTGTAGTACTATTGTCCAGCTCTGTAAGTGTGAATCTTTGTGGCCAATTGACAACAGAGTTTAAAACACAAGATAAAGCAGCATGGCACTTGATAGTGACAGGAAAGAAAAGAAAAAACGTTAACAGCCCAGCCTGCAGCTGTGCCAGGTGGACTGGGTGGATGTTGCTGCAGGGGGCGCATGTGTGGGCAATGGTAGAAATACCAGAGAGATCAGTTCTCTTTGCTGCTAGAAGCCAAAGTAATCTCCCTGTGTGGTCAACTGTCAACTCCTCCTTCTCTTCTTGGGCAGGAGGAAAGGAACTTTCTGTGTCAGCCCCACAATGCCATGCTGGATGGGACACATGGAAGTATCTTCAGGATCCACAGTGAAGGTGCTGCTGAGAGCTGCCTTTTGAAGCCTGGAAAATAGCTACAGATGCATCTGCCTTGATTTACAGGATCTGCCAGAAAGTCTCAGTTGCCTGGACCAGGGAATAATATGATTCTTTGATATATTGTCACCATTATGCTGGTTTGGATGCTCAGATGTGTCCCATCCTGATGTATGTCTGCTTCCCCTGATCAGCAGTGGCTTCACTTCTTGTGGCCTGCACCATTGTCCTGGTGTCCACTGTGTCTTGTGGTTGGGGTCGCTGGTGATCTCCTTTATAAGGTTTTGTCCTTTTGCCACTTTTTCCATTCTCAGGTGGAGAAAAGGATACTTAAATCAGGTGGGTGATGTGGTCATTTGGGTTCAGGCTGAATTGCCCAGTATATCCTTCCAAATATCTGCAACTGTTCTCTCTGAACCAGGGAAATGTATTTAAGGGTTTTCTTTATAATTTAAAAACACAGTGTTAATGAATACTCACAGACCCTCCTCAAAGAGCCTGGAGATATGGAAGGACACAGATGAATAACCAGGCACACTGCGAAGCAAGGTCCCATTCCTGTGTGCAGGAGACCCACCCAAACATTAACACTCTCTAGGGCTCCTAGACAATTATGATTCCTTTTACTGTTGTTGCCCTGGATGGGTTTTAAAAACATGCCAGTTCACTGAGGTTTGTTATGGTTGGCAAGTATCTGTGTGGTTACTATATTTGCATGACCCGTTCCCCAGAACAACACTGCCCCTACCAAGTGGCCTTCAACCCACAAAGGACTGAGTGATGTGCATGGAAAAAGTTTAGACGGGTTCACATCTGAAAGCCTGCCTGAACAAGTATCTGGAAGAGCAGTTTCTTGAAGGTGACTAAATAGGAAACCACATCAAGCTCAGGAAATCCTGTGTGCTGAAAATAGCTGGAGGACAGCACTCAGGGGAAGTGACATGTATCTTTGTCCTGTTCTTATTGTCCATGGAGTCTGCTTATGGACATTGTTCTTACACATTCTGCATATTAGACACATTTATCAGTGCTATCAGTCCTAACAAATATGAATACATTTCCCTTCACCCTCACAAAACTCTAGTCCTAAAGTAAAAATAATTCATGGTTGTGTGGGGGTGGGAGGACACCTTGCCTGGGGGGAAGGAAAGGGGGGCAAGTAGTAAAGGCTCAATAGTCAAAAATGAAGTGGTTTGGGCCAACCTAGCCCCACTAGTCAGAGATGGGAGCAAAGGGCCTGACTACAGCTTTATGTGAGGAGCACTGCCACCAGAGATGGGTTGCCCAACAGCAGTGCACAAAGCATCCCACATGCAGACCCTGTGGGCACTTTGGGCAGCCCTTTCCCCACCTCTGTGGGTGGTGGAGGCTCACTGCCCAGATTGCATGCAGTGGTAGTTTTGTTGTAGCCCCTTTGGCTAGATCTTGGAGCATTACTGCAGACAAACATGTTAAGGTAGCCCTCAGAACAGCACTTTAGTCAGAAAATGAGCCTGCTGTCAGGTAATGCAGTGGTGATACAGCATTTTCATTTATTCAGGTGAATCTTAGTAGATATGCTGATGGCTTCCATTTTAGACATTTGCATACACTGTGATGGTACCTGCAGGCCTGGGAGAATGAGTAACAATAGTTTTTCAGGTCTTGTACAAATGCAGTCCTTGTGTTGGCAGGTAGAGATACTCAGATATTGTCAGAGAGAAGACAGAAAGGATGAGTCTGAATAGGAACAGTCCAAAGAGGAACAGGAAGCATGTTCCTCGGTGATTACAGTGGGCTAGTGTCCAGGCATTTGCATGCATTATCTGAATTACTGGGGAGAGGCTTAAGGCTACAGGAGTTAAAGCCAATGATTTCCATATCAAAGGGCTTTTTGAATAAGTATCAGAACAGACATTTCCCTCTCTAAGTGTTATGGATGCTTTTTTTCTTTCTTTCTTTCTTTCTTTCTTTCTTTCTTTCTTTCTTTCTTTCTTTCTTTCTTTCTTTCTTTCTTTCTTTCTTTCTTTCTTTCTTCCTGAGATCAGACAAAGTAACAGCTTAATCTTCTTAAAGAAGCATTGATAATTTGTTAAGTAAAAATCTGGCTCTGGGATGAGGTTCATAACTTAAAGCCATAGGTGACCAACCTTGAGCAAACAAGAAATTTCAGGAGAATTTTCAGGGGAAAAATGCCTAATGTCTCCTAAAACATATAATAATTCCAGGGTGTATTAATGTAATTAATGTAATTAATGTAATGTAATTTTCAAAAACTAAGAGAACTATACTCTAAAGTCTGAGCCACACCATCTGGTTCTGTCACTGCTCAGTGCCCAAAGCATATGGTCAGAGAGAGCATATTTTTTTTCTCCTTCTTTTCTGTCTTCCATTTTATTCTGCCTAGTCTCAGTATCTTAGTCTTCCTTACAATGAATTCATGTGCATAAGCTATTTATTTGCCTTCTCTCTTTGTCTGTGATTGTGAACATTACTTAAGCTGGAATGGCAACTCCACATTTTACCCTGTCAGAAAAATTATTTACCTTAGTGCACATTCAATCTCCTAAAGCATGATGTATAAAGAATTAAATTGTTCCTAAAGATGTTCATTGTGTCATTTTGCTGTTTGTTTCCCATCACCAAGAACCGTTTTCATGTCAATTTACCATTCAGTTTCCAAACTCCCAGGTACAGGGAAATTGTGGTGATAAGGTAAAGTTGTTATCTGCTGATAAAAATGGCTTTGAGCAGCCCTTGTATGCACTATGTTTTTTTTAACTACATCGTGCTTCACTTGAGTGAAACTCTTTGAATACGACCTTTCCATGCTAAATAACTTGAAAGGCACTCTGAAGAGCCAGTTTTTGCTAAGACCTTTTAGCTGTGTTGATCTTCAGGTGTGGATCCCTAGCGCACATGCTCCTCTATCCTAGAATATATTATTAAAATAGAATTTTAATATGAATAAGATGATATTGTTTCACTCATTCTTGCCTGTAGGCTGCCTGACTGAAGCACTGTTTTCTGACTGTGAAAAACTTTTGAAGCTAGAGAGAAACAAAGGTTAATGAAGGTCCAGCTGCCTGATTCTTGTGGTGGTCGTAGTGATGAAGATGTTGCCAGTGCTGTGCAGTGGCATTAAACCTTCTTGTTACTTTCTGCAAAGACCTCATCATTGCAGAGGATTTGGTTAATACTTCTCCCTCCCTTGTGCCATGTGCAGCTTCCATCTAAGTTTGTGTCCAAAGCATGAGGCATCACTACCATGAGATTATTTATCCAGCACAGGTCTTCTGGGCATTGCTCATAGCTGTTTGTACAGAAATTGCAGAATTAGTGCCCACAGAGCAATATCAGAGGAAGGCTACTCACAGATTACCGTGTTTCTGTGGAAAACAGTTCAGTTGCAAGGAGATGAACAGGTCCTGCACAACCATCTCTGCAGCAGAAACTGAATATCCTCAGTTCTCTTTCTGTTTATGATCTCTGATTAAGGAAAAGAGTTTCTGTATCCCATTGTAGTCTTTATTACAGTGATATGTCCAAAATAGGGAATGGAATTTGAATAATTGTTTTTGCTTCAAGCAAATTTCTGTGGTAGTATTTCAGTTTTACTGTTAATCAATACAGCCTAGCAAAATGCAACAGTGTGAGGAGAAGCAGATGTGCTGATGTCCTTAACAGCAACCAGGACTGTCTTGATAGAGGAATGTTTAACCTGAATTGACTTATCCAGAAGCAGCAAGGTTCAACAAAATAACAAATGCATCAACATATGATACAGACTTGATGTTTTCATTTGACTTTCATTGGTGACCCAATCTTACGGTAAAGCTTTGGAAGAGAAATAAACCACCCCAGTTTGGAAAGAAAATACAGTATGGCTGCTCAGTAGGAAAATTACAGAGACAGACTTCTGTTTTCAGGGATGAGAACAATTTTGCTGCCTTTCACCAGGCGCTTAAGGAAAGCTGAAAGATGCTGGGAAACCATTAGCATTACTGCCTATTATCTGTGGAGTGGTTTGCATGCAGTAGGGAACAATACAACCAAAACTGATGTCCAACAGAACAGCCAGAAGTGTGAAATGCTGTGTTAAACATAACTAGTACAAATGTTTATTTGAAGAAAAGATTGTCTTTAAGTTAGGGCTTTGGCTTGACACTTTGCATATGTCAAGTGTCTTTCCACCTCTGCCTGGTGCAATGGGTAAATTATTTAGCTCCTGTGAGCCTGGGTATCTTACCTACAAAATTCTGACCCTATTTAATTGTTCTGCTTTGTCTTTCAAAACTTTATAAGTCTAAAATACATGGTCAGCAGTGGATTGACTATGCGTTTGAGGAGTGTCGGATGCAACTGCACCCCAACAGTGGGATAGCTGTCCCTAGTGAACATAAGGGGAGAAAACCTCTCCAAAATGAGTGACCAGTACCTTCCTGAAAGATCTGTGGCTCTGATGTTATGCTTCACACAGGAACTTCTCCTGTTGAACATAGAGCAGCCCATTGGCATCACAGCAGCACTGCTCTACCTGGAGCTGCTAAGATGAATCTCTCTCCTTCAGAAAAGGGGACAGGGGGACCCTGAGGTGCCTCTCCAAGGGCAGACTGCAGCAGCATTGTCTCTCAATGTTTTCTTTTCCCAAATGGCTGTGAAAGCAAAGAGAAAAAATATGTATTTCATCTGCATTGAAATGCTCTGCAGAAGAAAAATGAAATCCTTTTAGACCTCTTGCAGCACAGATCTTTGCCACACATGAAGCCCTTGTGTGACAAAAACATAGGCAGTAGATCACCTCCCTCCTCCTGCCACCCAGAGATGGCAGGATGCACACTAGGAGAAATCCTTGCTCCCTGAGCATCCTGGGGAGCACTTGAGGTTCAAACAAAAGACCAAGGCCATGAAAAACACAGCAGATGCAAAAATGCCTTCACTTCAGTCAATTTTGTAAATTTCTTCTGTTTCAGTGGCCATGAAAAATACCATTCTTTTTATGTTAAAAAATTATTAACTGAGTTGTGAGTTGCCATGGATGCAGCAGTATTTGGTTTATTGCAGACTTTGTTTCTTACTGTGCAGGGCTTCACACTCAGCACTCTCCTGGGCTTATAAATGTTGAATAAATTGGCCCACATTTCTCAAAAGTCAGAGGCAAAATTGTCAATAATTTAGAGGTGTGGGCTCAGGCCTGTTATATCGCATTAGGTTTTTTATAGCTGTGATCACCTCTATTTTGGCAGTCTCCCGATTCTGCCTGGCAGGTCAGGCTTCCACCCCAGTATAAATAAATCTTCCAAACAATAAAGAAAAATCATTAAAAAAAATTACCTTCCCTCAGTAAACCCACACAGGAGACTGTTTTCCCTTGGAAGGCTTTTGGCTGGGACTCCATGGCAAACACTCTCATGAGTACACAAAAAATGGTAGAGAAACTGCCTCTGCATTGCAGCAAAGTATTTGAAGAAACCAAAGTGATCTGCATATACTATGGTGTTTAGCTGCAGTAGTTTTCCAGGCAGAGACTGAGTGGATGGTGCTGACAGATAAATATTGTAAAATTTCTCAGACTGACTATGGCTGCAATTACTGTAATGAAACAAAATTTGTCTCTGGCCCTGTCAGAAGTTATTTGCAAAGAAATAGGTAGGGATAGGGTCTAAATCTTCAAAGCCAGTTGGCAATATTGCTAAAAAAAATATGAAAATTGCCTTACACTCAGCAGCTTATTCTTCTTCTGCTCTAAACCATTGTCTCCCTTTTCAGAGGAAGGAGCTCTGCAGATGCACAGCTTTTTGTATAAATATTCTCTCTATACAGTTAAATCTTAAGTATTTCTTCATGATTAGACAAAAAAAAAAAAAAAAGATTCTCACCACTTCAAGGACAGTCTTGAATTTGAAGCTGCATTTCCTGTGCTCTAGTACAAACCATCAGACTTTAATCCTCCTGTTTATCCACCTGTGCAATTCAAGCTATGCAAGGACAGCTTGGACTGCAGTGGAGAGCATGGGGGCTCAGCAGTGCAGGACCTGCTCTGTCAGATGCTCCTCATTGGTAGATGCTGGAATAGTTTTAATGCAGGCTTGCTTCAATGCATTTAATAAGCCATCTTGTGATAGTTGCAATGGTAAAAACCTGCCAACAGAATTTCTCATTTCCTCAAAAACCTTTAAGCTGTCTACAGTGACCCCTGTCTTCCTCAAGTGACTTTTGCATGCAAAATGAGATGTCTAAAATTGAGAACAAGGATAATGTAATGGCTTGGCCAAAGTTGCTCTATGTAGCGGTATCCATCATTATTATTATTTATTCAGTGCTGACAGCTTATATGGCTTATTTTAAACAAGCAAACAGAGGAAAACATGGCACTTCAATGCTCTTCTTTTAGGACTGATATCCATCCCACCTTGCTGTTAACAGTCCTGATTCAGGGACTGCAATTTCAGAGCAGGATAAGTAATGGGATCATTAAATGCACAGACACCTTTCCAGTGTGGACAAGACAATTCAATTTCTAACTGGGCTGGTCAGAAGGAGAGACACTTTATTTTACCAGGCTGATTAAACTAGTTCCACCCCTCCCCACTCCAATTTTACCCTCCTGTCCCAGAGCATGTCTATGTGTTCCCAGGGCTCAGCTCCTGTCTCAGCTGAGGGAGAAATAGCCAGGGATGCAACAAAAGCTGGGATGCTTCTGCATTGTCTGAGAGAATTTGAAGGGTACAACACCTGGAAGGACTGATAAAAACATTTTTCTCATGATTACCTGCACAGGATAATAGCCCAATAACCACTGTAGGAACACAGTGTGTGCAGCTCACGAGTGCCAAGAAGTTCCTGTGCCCTGCTCCATCCTTGCCCAGTAAAGAATATCTAGAATGCCCTTCACAAGAGTGAGAATGGGGACACTGCCCTTCCAGCTTCACGTGATTAAAGTTTTAATGCTTCACATCCTGAAACACTT
Organism: Heteronetta atricapilla; assembly: GCA_011075105.1. Taxonomy (NCBI): domain Eukaryota; kingdom Metazoa; phylum Chordata; class Aves; order Anseriformes; family Anatidae; genus Heteronetta; species Heteronetta atricapilla. Next base: position 63,560,465 of record CM021732.1, on the reverse strand, counting down.
TCATTTTCTCATACTTGACATTCTTGCAAATGCATGTTTTCAATGGGAAAACAGTTCTCTGAGACAGAACAAGACAGACGGAGCGATGCTTAGTGCTGCTTCTTGCACTACTCAAGTAAAATAATTTATTCTTTGCAAACTGTGAGCTTTTTGTCCTACAGTGACAGAAGTTTTTCAATAGTTATGGAAAATCAGTGGAAGAAAAATGAATTCTGGTACAGAACAACAGCAGTACACAAAGGACATCCTGAGGATTATTGGACCATACTGGGCTCAAGGTGATTGGAAATACTGTAGGCAAAGGGCAAATGCCACTTAACAAAAAATGGTGTATTTAACTTTAAATAAGATTTCATGAATCCAGGCTTTGAGAAGCAAGAGAGGACTGGGAGAATGAATCATCCCAAGCAATTTCATCGTAGTTTACGTAGTCTGACCCTTTATGACAAGCCACCCATCTCTTCTATTTTTAGTATAACTAGAGATGGGTCCAGAATTTGAGGATTAGAGGTAATACTTCCCAGCATTTGCAGATCTTTGGATAGAGATTTTTTGCTCATCTGTCAGCAAAGATTAGGTGCATTTTCAGAGTTTAGAAGCAGAAGTACACAGGAGTTTTTCTAAGGTTCAGGTTGCAGTACACCTCAAGGCTTTGGATCAAGAAAGTTTTACAAATCAAAACCAGAAGTATCTGAATTGTGAGAACAAAGATAGAAAAGATTTCCACCTGATTATAGGTTTTCTGTTATTCAGTAACACATATTAACATGATTGAAGCTACTTCATGAAGTCCTGCGGTAAAGTAGTTATTGTTGTTCTTATTTCCTAATTGGGCTATATTATAACAACACTGAATTACACTGGAAGTTTGGAAGTACAGAGGAACTTTCTTAAGTAAAACTACTTCGTTAAAATACAATTTGGTTTTATTTCTTTAAAGGTTTAATTGCTCAAACCATCATCACTGTTTCTTACTTTTACTTGGATTGGAAGGGAGACTTCAAATACCCCAGGCAATATTGATTCTTCCAGCAGCAAGACCTTGGTCTGCCATGCACAGCTGACAGCTATGACTGCTTTCTCTGTGTTATATTTTTGAGTTAAAGCATCAGAACCATATGGGATATCTGTATGTGAAGCCTGGTTCTGGGAGAATTACATTTTGTTTGCTTTCCCATGAAGACTGTACATAAGCTTGTTTTGCTGTGGTTTGTCTGGAGCTTTCTATTACTGGGAGGGCTGCTTTTTTGGTGGCATAAAGTAAGAGCTGTCCTTGACACAAAGGCAATTCATATCATCAAGGATTTTGCTTAGGGGTATCTTATGTTCCACTTGTTAGGCTGAGGTGGCACAGAACAAACACCACTCCCACCTTGGTGGTCATCTTTTCTTGCCTTTCCCAAACAACGACATTTTTGTTAGCCATGGAAAGTTGGGCTGCAGTTACAGCAGGGAGTGGTACAAGGAAAGGGTAGCAGCCACTTCTGCAACCAATGACAGGCTTCATCCATGTGCCACATTAGAAAAGGTGACATTATGGGCAATATAACACTAGGGTTTTTTGAGACACCAGTCATAGAAGTGAGTGTTTCCTCCAAGGCTTTCATTCAGATGATTTTACAGTCATTTCAAGTGAAAACAAGGCTGCTCTGACCTTGGCTTGATTAAATGATTTAACTTCACTGAAACTATACTCTTAACAAACGTGTCAGAACTGATTACGTTCATTCCCACAAAGTGAAGAACAAGTTCAAATGTGTGGAATTTAATGAATTTCCAGTTAAACAGAAGGAGGGGGAAAGAAGAAGAAGAAGAAAAAAATAATAAATAATAATAATAAAATAAAACAAAACAAAACAAAAAAGGGGAGGGGAAAAAACTTAGAATTCCAGTTCCTGGTTTTGTCTGGGAGTCACAGGAGGGCAGGACCCATTCACTGAAGCAAGTGCACTTAGCAAGGTATTTGTAACCTGAAGCAGTAGGAGACCACATAGTCTTTTATTATATTAACAGTTGTTACGGTAATTATTGAACTGATTTCTATCCTTCAATATCTATTATGAGAGGTTTGGCAGTTGTGGCAGCAAGGATCTATTCTGTTGCTGTATTTGCCAGACAAAACATATGGAGGATACTGATATTTAAACCAAGCAAGCAAAATTACTGTCATCTGTCTACGTTTAAAATATAGGTATGCTATGTAGTAAATACCTGCAATCAGTAGAGCTGAATTATTGAAACTGAATCTGCTGTCTTCTTCTTCTGCCCCATAAGATGACTCTAGTACAAATATAAGGCTTGGCCAATAAAAGAGAGCAATACGTATTCCTTTTCACTAAATATAGGAAAGTCCATGCACTAGCAATCCAGTGATACAGTGGCTGAGGTTTGGCATGCTGAAGCAAGCCAGGATAATTCAAGGTTATGGTTCCTTCAGCAACAATATTTCAGTCACAGTATATGTATATAATAAGACATAAAAGTTAGCATCTCATACTGTGATATAAAATGTTACACATGCCCAAGGGGCTTTGAGTTATGATTTTTGCAGGAGTTAATTTGGTGCTGTTAGTGGAGTGATTCCTTTAAAGATGCAGTCAAGGTAACATTTTACTTTTAATTTCCCCATAGCCATTTTCTTTGGCTTTGTCAGCTGCAAGAAAAAATTAATGATGCATAAATCTCTGCTCATGTAACTAGGTAGTAACAGTGGAAGATGCACAGTAGGGAGGGCACAGATATGACTATGACTACTTAAAATTTCTTGGAGCTTGATAATACACTTCCTTAAGGATTTCTCTTTATTTTCCAAATGCTTAACCTCAACCAATTGAAAGGTACCAATAGAGAATAATGGCTAGAAATAGAGGCAATACAGTTATTTGCTAAGTCTAACCACGATTTTTTCCTGTTTCAGTCTGGGCATATCAAGGTTTCACCTTCAAACAGTCTTCCTCTGACATTCTTCACTCTCTAGCAAGATATTGTCCATACAGAAGTACAGAAATACTTTTTAGATAATACAATTCACAGCATGACTTAAGGAAGAGTTCCATCTGGGGGGGTCTCCTGGAAAAAATACCTAACCATAAAGCCAGGGGGAAGCATTTCTCTAACACCAATGTAGTCAGCATTATTGCCCCACATTCACAATGCTATAGACTGGTTTCTTGCTGAGCAATAGACTTGTCCTTCTTGCTCTCTTTCCTCTCTCTTCTTTCCTCTGGAATATAATGTCAACAGTAAATGGAATCACGAAGATCAAATGTTGTTCATAAGAATGTACAGCAATAGCCTGAGAAATCCTATTTAATTTAGTCCTTCCGATGGGTTATTTTATACATGACAGATGTGCCCAGTGTAATCACCCAGACTTGAGTGCATTTTTAGCAACAAGATCCATGCAGTTCCATTAGTAGAGACACAACAGATGTGCTGTGAAATCTAGAGGTTGAAAAGCAACTGGGATTTGTTGGTAAAGCTCATGTTTCCAACTGATAGAAGAGGGTATCAAACCTCCTATCACTACTTTACAATCCTTCACCTGTTGCTAACCATAGCGGCTGGTGTTTTACATATTGCATTTCATCCGCTGAGCCAAGCAGCAGTGGGTATGAGTTACTCTCAGTAGTCTCAAATCAATATGTGCAGTAACCGAAATTTTGTGGTTTTGTAAAACTGAAGATGGAAGCCTGGTTTTGTGGACTTCACCAGGGACAAAATATCATGCCCTAGTTAAACAGCTGCAGCTATGTTTTCACATGTGAATTTAAAGAGTCCTGTTTTTTGTCATCATTGTTGTTTTTGTTGGTGGTGGTGGTTTGGTTTCCAAAAAGGAGCCTGTTCACACAAACCTACTGGGAGCTGCATGCACTTGATGCCTTTGGAAAGTAGGTCTTTACTATGTATGTGCCTAATTTGATGTAGCCAAGGCTTCAGCACTGCCCTGATTGCCACAGCAAAGACGATGAGGTAGATGAATGAAAAAACAAGCTGGTTATCCCACCTTCCAGACCTGGCTATTGGCTGCATCATGTTTTCTGATGGATAGAAATGGAGAAAAAGCCTTAATTGCCCATTTTGTTTTTCTGTGAATTGATAAATATATTGTTCTTAAGAAAGTGCCTAAACATTGCTGCATCCATATGAAAAGATAATCCCTATTGTGTTTCTGCTCTGGGCACTATCACAACCACAGAAAAATAAAGCATTTTTTGTAATGACGATTTGATGATTTCTTTGTACTCCCCTGTGCCTGTCCTTGCAAATAATACTCTTATTACCTGAGGTGGTGGGCCTCAGCTGATGTAGCAACTGCGCTGTAGGTCTACCTCACCCCTCCTTCTCAGGAGCATTGTTATTCTGCATCTGCATCCCTCTTCTATCAGGAATTGGCTGCTCACAGCTTGAGGGATTCCTGCTCCACAGCATCCCTGAGGCAGAGATTATTTAGAAAAACAGAATGTCCAGAAAGAGCAATCTATGCAGTAGTACAGCATTTCTGGACCAGATTCTCAAAATGGAGGCTGAATAACGCATATTTTTTGTTCACAGGCAATTAACACTGAACAATCATCAACCACTGGATATGGACATGTAAGGATGCACTGGTTATAACCTGTGCAGAGATTCAGGCTACACCTAGACTGAGTGGTCAGTACTTCCCATAGCAGACCTCGGGACCTCAGTTACCTGAGTATGCAGACCACCATTTTTTTGGCACATACCATGAATCCCTTCTAGCCCACAGACTCAAGCTTCTGTCCAGGGAAAAATAAAGATCAGGGAAAGACTGAGCCAGCAGCAGGGAGGGATGAGGTGAGAGGAAGGAGGGCTTATTGCACAACAGACTCATACCATGTATGAGCTGTGCTGGGGACGAGGTATGTCCCCAAGGTATATTCTCAAACCTGGGAGCCCAGACACATCACCTCAAAAGGCAAACAGACATCAAAAACCTCAGGCTTCAGCTAAGTAAGAGAGGCCACAATCTGAGTGCTTCCCCACAGGAAGCTCCTATGCCTAATGAGGTCAGACAGCTGAGGAAGACCAGCTTTTTTAAATTCTGTCCTTGGACTGGGGATTAGGCCACCAGGAGATGTGTGATAAGTGGTTCTTCAGCCCTACCACAAACTCCTGTTGCCAAAAGATTTTGAAATGGAGGAAAATTCTCTCTAAATCAATAAAGACAAGTATAGTTCTGCTTCAGCTAGAGGTTAATACCTGAGCTAAAAGATACATGAAGGCAGGAGCGATTAAATGAATCCTAAAAGTACAGAAAGTAGGGAGGACCACCTGTATGTTCATGATGCCATTTTTGTTGAGTCTCAAAAAGGACCAACATAGACCCAACAGAAGTAAGGCGAGGAAGATTGGGACGATTTAGCCATATGGCCATGGCCATGTGTGTATGATGAAAAGCTGCTGCACCTTCCTTAATTCCCTGCACTCACTGAACATCTGCATTAGAGCCTGAGGAGAAGGTCGGGTCTTTGCAGCTCTAATGGCCCGTTGTCCATCACAGATCAACTGGAGGACCCACAACATGCTGGCTCAGCTGCTCCACCTTGAACCACATAACAAAATAAAGGTTCTATTCAGGATAATGGAAATACTTTCTGTGCTGAAGGGAAAGCAATGTGAGGAAGCTGCCTGTTGGCCTGCTGTGCTCAGTGGAAGCCAAGGTGAGGCATTCAATAATCTTGGGGTTTAAGAGGCTGCAAATTATCCACATCCAGACAGATGAGCGTTGAAAGCCAACATAGCTAATTCTGCCAACAGCAGGTGGATGAACCCAATCAGAGAGTTTGTGCACTTCATTTGCTCATGAGCGATGATGGAAGAAAGGCCTAGAGCCAGCAGACCAGAGTTTCTGTTTGCCATTAGTACCTAATACTGTGCTTTCTGCTTGTGTGATTGCTTTAACCTCATGCAGAGGTGCTGCTGATCAGTACAACTCTGTGTGTTTGGACAATTTGGGATTAAGGAACTGTTCAAGAGCAAATAACTCCGGTATACAGTGGTGTTTTTCCATAGTTAATTACCTTTTGCTAAGTGAAATATGAGCAGAGAAAGAAATACTTAACACCACCTTTATTTATAACTATTATGTGTCTAAAAGTATCCAGCCACAGCAAGTTAAAAAATACTATGACATGCAAAACAATATCTATCTCATGCAACTTACTTGGTACCTGTGGGAAATGTTTCCTTTGAGTCCTTGGTAACATGGAAAGTTAGTGGATGAGTGGGAGAATGTGCCAAATAAAGCAGTGGGGCAGACTGGAGACACCAACAGACAGAGCAAAGGGCAGGGAGTTTCCCAGTTGTCACGGATCAACAGCAGAAAGCAGGAAGATGCTTGTTAGAAAATCCTAGCACAAAGTGAAATGCTCTTTGTATGTTAGGTTTCCCTCCTGCCTACCCATTCATCCCTCTGTCTCCAAGTACCTTTCATGTAAAACTGTTATTTTTCCATGGGTCTGCAATTCAGAGCTTCATCCCTTGGAACTGGCAACCGGTAGTGTTGATGACCTGAACGCTGACCAGGAGGGAGTCAGGCATACAGCAGCAACCACTGGCTTTGGAGGAGCAAAAAATACATTGTGAGTTAACCCTGGAATTCAGCAGCATTTGGGAAAGGGATGTTGAAGTAGGACTGGAAGTACTGTGGGTATCTTTGTACTGTAGTCAGCCACTTCTCCAGAGCCTGCTGCAGGGAGGCTGCCAGAAGTCCTGAAGTCAGTTAGGTGAAAAACAGTTTAGTCATCTCTACTCTGCAGTGTGGTTGAAAGAGCTATGGATACAGACCTCGAAGTCACAGACATTTCTGTGACATTTCTGGTCCCCTGCGGGCACTCCTTCTGCAGGGAGTGCATTCAGCCCTGGGCTGCCCACAGAGCCACCTGCTGGCTCTGCCACCAGCACATCATTACCATCGTGAGGCTGGTGCTGTGCCCCATGTGGGACGCCTTGGCCTGCTGGCCCCAGGAAAGGTTCCAGTGCAACATGGTGCTGGGCGGCGGCAGCAGCAACAGTGGCGGAGCCCCTCCAGTTACCAGTCCTGCAGTGTCTCACCCAGGTCCAGGGACCACAGCCCCTCCATGCCACAACAATTTGTCTGCAGCAATTTGTCCACTGCTCCAGCATGGGCTTCTCTTCATGTAGCAGCACAGGCAGCTTCTCAAATGAAAGGAGCTCCATTTGGAGTAAAAATTAGGCCTGTTTTATAGCATTTATGCCTCTTACCTGTAAGAAGGCATAGGACAAGGAGAAATGGTCTTAAACTAAAGGAGGACAGACTAGGCATTAGGAAGAAATTATTCACTGCAGAAGAGTGTTGAGGCACTGGAACAGGTTGCCAAGTGAAGCTGTGGATGCCCCATCCCTGGAGGTGTTCAAGGCCAGGCTGGATGGGGCCTTGGCCAACCTGATCTAGTGGGTGGCATCCCTGCCTATGGCAGGGGGCTGGTGATCTTTAAAGTCCCTTCCAATTCTGTGATTCTGTGATTCTATGATAATATTTCAGATATTGCTGTGGCTAAGAGAAAAAAAAGGACTGTTTGCTGTCACTTCTCATTAAAATGTGAAGCAATGTCTTTGCGCACTCTGTAAACACAAATATTTCTTCTTCTCTGTCTGTGGACTTCGAACAGATATAAAACTTGGGTATATCAGTTTCCAGGGGAAATACAGTCTAAAATACTTTTCCAAGACACATCAAAAAGCTCTCTCCACTGTGTGTCTTTCATGATGCATATAGACATAGTGGGAGCTGGGATGAAAAAAAAAAAAAGTGAATTTAACATGTATCCTGCACATTTTGGAAAACAGCATGGATTAAAACATGGATTAAACAGCCTGAGTACTCTGCAAAAAAACGTTCTTAAAGAGTTCCCCATCATATCTTTTCACCACATTAATCACCAGTAAACATGTAGTAGAAGAGTCTGCAGTGACTCTTCCTACTGTTGTTTCTCTTTGCTTGTTGTTCCTCTTTTGCAAGATATTCCAGTAGAAATTGTTCCTCCAGATGCATTGCTCACTCATGCCACTCTGACTTCCATGTGTCTAACCTGTAGTTTGCAGTGGTCTAAGTGAAACTGAGACCCACAGCCAGTGCTATTCAGGTATTGTTCTAGAACCAGCATCCTTGGGAGATCTTTTGAGTCATTGACTGTCTCCTACTCAAGCTTCACTAGTGTACAGAGGAGGCCACCAAACCTATTTCCAAGGTTAAGCTCCTTCAAAGTACAGTCCCCCATACCACATAAATTACTGGGAAATCTTCACATGTGGCTTGCAAAAAAAGAGGTGCTACTCTGAAGTATACGCCTATCAACAATGTTTGGTGCAACCCTCATTTTGCTCTGCTGAACTAACGATGAATCATGCAGGGACAAGAGGGTCTTAATTTCTTTTAGTCCTTCACATTGCATCACCTTCTGCTTTGGGTGATATGCTGGTGTGTTTTGATCATCATGATCATACTTCCTCTATGTTTTACTAGTTTAAATGATACTTTCCACTGTAAACTCTGAACACCATGGACAATCCCACTGATTTCAGTAAAACAGCTGAAAGACTGAGCCCACTTTTGAAAATGTAGTGTTACCTTCTGCTCTCAGCATCAATGACACCATTTAGGAAAAGAATATAACATGTATCTAACCAAGCGGAAGTGGGAGAGAGGAAAAAAGAGAAACCTATGTAACATATATGCCTTTATTTTCCCTGCAAATGATGTTAAATTTAGGCCATAATGATTTATTCTAAAAGTGCATTTAACTCCAATTTGGTTCCATATAACAGAACAGATGGGGGAAATCCACAGAGCTGTACTTCTCTGCATAAATAAGAATGATTGCATTCATATCCTGATTCTTTTTTCTTGTTCTCTCCCTCCCTCCATCTTCAAACATTTGATTTTTGAACATAAATTAAGATAAAATGACAAATAATTCATGTCCTGAATTTAAGTTTCATTCATTTGGAGAGGGAGGAGAAGGGTGAGTTATCAAATTAGCACATTGTTGTGCAAAAACAACTTTGTCATTCTGCTCTTCCCCCTTCCTCCCCTTGTTCTATATTCCCACAAAAATTACATTGTTAATATAGGGCCTACATTGTTTTGTGTTCTGCTTGTGAAGAACACACCAACCATCAGAGAGATAGGGACTACGTGTATTCCCACAGCTGTGCTGGCACAAATGGAGATGCTGGTGCATCAGCATGGGAGCTATCAAAACAAAAGCAAACAAGGTTGCATTGTTTCAGTTTCATTGAGGAAAACAAGAAAGAATATTTTCTTTTCCTCTCTTGAAAAAGGAGACAAATAGAATGACTGTTGTGTTATTTCCAGTTTGAGTTCAATAGTGTAAGGAACTTCTAGAAAAAGAAGAATCTCACCTTGAAAAATTAAGGCCAGGTCAAATACCCTTAGGCTTCCAATTGCTATTCTTTCTTTTTGCCAGTGCTTGTTTCCCAGGCCAGAATCTTTCAGCCAAAGCAGGGCTAGCAGCAACTGCTTTTGCTGGTTCCACCAGAGCTGAGCCTACGTATCCATCCCAGTGCAGGAACTGCTCATGCTAGCAGCCTGCTCAAACTCTTTCCAGCAAACAATTTACTGCCCTGGAAATGACTCTGGGCTGGCAAATGTCATTATTTTTATGGGCCATTGACTCATTGCAGCACTCTGCTCTATCCACTTTAGTGTAATGTGTCTTTTTATACACTGTTTTACCACCCTGTTATCCCAACTCCTTATATGAGCGTCCTGCTACAACAGTTTCTTACTGTGCCGGCAGTGTGCCTTGACACGATGCATTAGCCTCAGCATCACTTTTCTGGGTCCCCTCATCTCCAAGGACCATGTCTGCCATGGGGGGCAAATCTGGGGAATGTTCAAGTGCCTCTGCAAGTGTTTTCCCTCCCCCATGCACATATACATCCCTCCCTACTCAATATTAGTGCTGCACCTTTGGCTGGTGTTCAGATTTCCACTAGCCTTGCACCACTTCTGGTGCCTCCTCCAGGCTCTCCTCCCACTCAGGGTGAAATGTAGCCTTATTTTGTGAGGCTTGGGTTGGACTGTGAATGTGCTTGAGTGAAACGTGAGAGTTGGGATAGTTGGATTTGGTATAGTTGGCATGACTGTTGTGGTCTACAGGACTGAGGAAGACAAACATGAGTTTATTCTAGTTTTTAGGAGGAGGAATCTGAAGCCCAGAATATTTTGGCCTCCCTAGTTTATAGAAATCATAAGTTCTTGACATAATGAACAGACAATCTCTTACAGCTAAAAAGTCTCTACCTCACTAGGGACCCGACTTTTGGGGCAATAGAGGACTATTAACACCAGATATATTTTATATATAACTAGCACCATCAAAATAGTATGTTTTATATGTTCCATTCAATTACCTTTACATTCCTTTGAAACTTCATCACTGAAAACATACAGAAACTAAGATAAGGGGACAATCCCTTTTTGGAAAAGAGGATCTTCCCTTGCAAAGTTTGGAAGATGTAAAGATAAAACATTCCTTTGACACTCTCTCTGCTTTTCTGGCTGTACATCAATGACTGCGCTACAAGAACCCACACTGGTGCTAGTTCATTAGCCATGCTTCCAGAACTATGCCACGCCAAACATTGCTGATAAATGTATAGCCATGTATGTTAACTTTTTTCAAAAGTCCACAAACACATTAAGAACCCAGAAGTCCTCTTTTAGGAGTGCAGGAATTCTTTTGTAGGAGTCCAGAAGTTCTTCTTTCCAGATGATGACCCATTAATCCCAAGGAGTAAACTCTTCAGAGGTACAAAAGTGAATGACAATGATGTCAGATGCTTTTGATTATTATTTCCTCCACATGGAAATTAAATAGCAGCAAAGTGACACAGATTAATGAACACTTTGGAGGCATTAGCTTTTTCAAGAATATTTTCCCAGTCAGTAAGTAGCATACTGTTTCAAAGGAAAAAAAAAAAAAAAAGTTATCAACTGCTACAGGTTCCTACTCTGATTCTTGGAGGCGCTTAGCAAAATTTTTGCAGAAATTCTCTTGGCAATAACATAAGTGAAATTTTATTCTCAGGCTATCATCTCAGCTTCCTTCTTCTTTTCCCTTGGTAGACCCTGAGGAGAGGAAACTGTGTCCTATATGAAAGGTCTTGATACAAAAAAGATCCTACCTAGACCAAGAGCTTGGACCTCATGTCTGTCTTTCCCATCAGGGAGAAGCAGTAGAAAGATTAACATTGATGAACATAGCAAAGACTCCAGAGGTTTTACTAATGGTTAAGAGATCAGGAAATGAGAACTCTCTTCTATAGATTAATTGATCATTCATTACAATGAGCCCTCTAAGTATTCAAAGGTCTTTCTGCATTTTTGACTTGAAATTTTCAGATTTGTCCCAGCTGGTTATTTCCTCCATCTGCTTCCTCAGCATCCCTTGATCTCAATTTCAAACTACATTTTTTCCTTATCTCTCTTACCCTCACTTTCTTTCATTTTCACTGTTGACCTCATAATTAACCATCTCCACCAGCTCTCCCCATCTTGACTCCACAAACACACTGACTTGGCCTATGCATGTTTCCCTTGGGCTGCCTCCCTTGCTACCTGGCCACTTCCAGGCACATCTTTGTTGCTTAGCCTCATGGAGGACTGTAAGATGGTGGCTTCTGTGCAGATGAAAATGTCACTAGCATTCATAAGTCGCAGGTTTCAGACAGTTAGGGGATGTGTTGTTATTCCATAAAACACTTGTACATCAGTTTTATTAAAAACACAAGCTTCCTTTCTTCATTTGTCCTGTGGAGCTGTGCAAAGCACATGCTTTTCATCCAAGAAATGTAAGTAAAGTAAAATAAATGATGATTTTTTTTTTTTTTTTTTCCAGTTTATTTCCATTTGTGTTTTTCCTTTAGGGTTCTTGACCTATAAGGTACCTATTACAAGCTTCTGTGGCTCTATTCCCTTTTACAGATGCAAACTGATGTGGCAATGGCTTGAGCTTGAAGCTGCTCACCACTACACCTGGATAGGACCAGACAACCTGCAGTTCCTGGGCCATGTGATTGCATGCTGTTATAGCTAGCTGTGCATTTAATTGCTCATTTGCAGACACAAGTGTTCATTTGTATTCTGTTGCAAATGGATCACCAAATTAAGAACCCCACTCAAGTGCACCAAACTGTGCTACATGCATGCCCCTGGGGCAAATGTGGTGGAGGAGGGGGGACTTTACACCTTCATTCATCCAAAAGAGCTAAACAGGAAACTGTGAAGGGAACACCATACATTCCTGAGAGGCTGATACTCAGAAGAAGGATAGCTAAAGGCTAGAAAGGCTAAAATTCTTTACCACCTGGAAAAGGATTAGGGCGCTGTCATTTTTTTTCAGATTTGGGTGGTTTGGATTTTTTTTGTGGGGCGGGGATGGAGGGGCAGGGATTGTGCAAAGTTGATGTACAAAGCTTGCATAGAGTAAGAGAAGTCCTCAGTTAAATTCAATGTTCAAAGTTTTACATTTGTGAGCTGTTTAATTTGAATTAGAAATGTTCAAAATATTTATGAATGGAAGAATTCAAATCCAAAAAAGTTGTGAAGGTATCTCTCTGGCATACCAAGGAGACTGTTCCATGACTAGCTCTCTATTGTATACTCCATTTGCACTGTTTGTATTTGTTCCTGAACATCCTTCGCTACCAGAAATGATGATTTGTGAAAATCGTTAGGAATCCAAGACTGTAGTTTCCTGTCAAACATCTGCATAGAGCTTTGTTCAGCTTCAAAGCTTAAGTCAACTGTGTTTAATATCTGAATTTGTCTCTGAAGCAGCAGCAACAGTAACTGACAGTAATAAACCCCAACAGGAAATAAGCTCAAAGTACAGCATATGTGAGCCAGGTCTTGCTTAGATCTATCTTAAAAGCCAGGATAAAAGGCAAAGCCAAGAGGACTCCGCATCAGCAGGTTAAAGTGTGGTTGCCAATTGCTTGCTGGAATTAAAGGGTCTTACAGAGCTCTTCTATTCATCCCTCTCACACAGAGACTGCTAGGCCTTATGTCAGCCAAGGGTCTTAGATTTCTAGCTATTTCAGTGCATTTTGAAGTTGTTTCTATTCTTAATGCTCTGTAGCCATTAAACTACAGCCAGCTGTGTCCTGTCACTGACATTTTTTGCAAACTGCTTTTAAAATGTAGCGCTTGCAGTGCAGAGATGTTTGGTTATCTTAGGGCTGGATGACAAAACAGCATATAACACTGCAGAACAGAGAGCAACCCATGAGCTTGTCCTGCAGTATTTCATAATTAATATGACACAGTCATATTAATTACACAGTCAACACAGTCAAAGTGGAGAAGGAACTGGAAGCTGGACAAAACTGATCATGAAAGGGGTTTAAGGTGTAAAGGAAATTAAAGCTCAAACTCACTTTGCTTAAGTGAACAGGAGTGATATTTTGACATGGTGTTTAACATTTCCCATATGGCTGATGCGAAACATTTCAAATCATTTTCCTTGTGTATACAAATGACCCTTTAAAACAAAAGAAGGGGAAAAAATAAAGTGTTGGACTGTTAAAGCCATTTTAATTAAACAATTGAAGTGGCCTGTGCATTTCCAAGGTGGAGGGCTGGTATGCTGCTTTAAAAGGCAGCTGCTGGCAGGACTCTACTTGTTGCGTGGAAATGGGAAGAGCATGGGCTGAAATCCCTCTGCCCTAAGCCTGAGCTTCAGGGGGGCTTGGTTGATTCCACTTGAATCTCGTTCCTGGTATGTAACTGACCACCTGATAACAATGTTTTTAAAAGAAGCTCCTGATATTGAGGGTGCCAAGGTGGCTGTGCACAGAGCTAGGGGTGCTCCATGGGGGTGTGATTTTCCTACAACTGAGAGTTTTTTGTGCTTTTTGGAGGCATGACTCTGAAACAGTATGACAAGACTGGCAGTCCAAGCAGCTGTTTGACTTTGTGAATCAGGAGCACAAAGATATGATGATACAGACCTAAAGTCTGGCTATTTCTTTTCCTCTTCTAGTCCAAATTTCCATCTCAAGCTCTGGTTGCAAAGCAGTACTATTTGTTCCATAGCACAGCATGGCTCGTTTGTCCCTGACAGGCAGGAGCTATGTCAGGAGCCATGCACCACCTGAATGCTGGCTGATAATTGTGAGAAATAGCTGGTGAACAGAAAGAAAGGAAAAAAAAGGGGGGGGGGGGGGGGGGGGGCCGGGGCCGGCAATCTGACTATGAGAAGTCAGGATACCTCTTCAAACCAGTAACAAAATAAAAAGTTTTCATATAAAAAGTTATTTGCAACAAGCAGCCTGACCTGCTTGCCAGGTGACCTTAATATGCCTTGCAAGGGAATTGTGAATCCTAATTAGGCCTTGAAAAGCACCCAGCTCTGCTGAGGAAAGGTGCTTCTGAGAGCAGGGGAAGGTGATGGGCACTATTTTGCTGTAGGCTTGCTGTGCTCTATCATCATTTGCTCAAGGGTGCTGAGGGCTGGAATTTCAAAGGTCCTCTCTCCACCACTGAGTGCTTGAAGTTAGGGCTTTCTATTCTGGGAACAAAGGCAAAGCTAAATCCACTGAGGCCAGAAATCCTAGAGAAGGGAGGGAGTTCTACCACTTTGCAAAGCAAAGTGATTTTTGAGGCAGAGAGTGTAAAAATGCTCAGGAGACTGCTACATTTGCTGTAAAAGCATCATTCCTACATGATTCTTGACAGAAGTTAATGCTTGCCCCCAAAGGCAGGGACAGGTTTGCCTATATGGGGCTTTTCCATGGTGTTCATTTCTGCAGCTCTTGTTTGGCAACAAGGGCGGATGATTTAATTGTTCAGTGCTATTGAGTAACACCTGGCAAGGAGATTTTTATTTTTTGCTTTTCTGGAGTTATCTCAAGCAGAAAGATCACCTGATAACCCCCTGAAGAGCAGAGAATGCTCTGAATCCCAGTGGGACTGCAAGCAGCACAGATAATTTCCCCTTTCCCAAAGTATCTAACCTTTCAAGCAACTGTCGCTGCCAAGCGGTTTGTCAAATAGATTGAGAAAGTTTAGGCTGCAAAAAGAAAGGTAAAATTGAAGATCCACGGTATTCCTTATTTTTCAGTGGAAAACCCAAAATGAGTATGGTCCTCCAGAAAGTAGAAGCTAGGGGAAGAAAAGCAGTTTTTTTTTTTTTGTTTTGTTTTTTTCTTCTCCACTTAGATGTGGATTGGATTGCAGTCAAGGGTATGACAGCTCCTTCAAGGAGAGCAGTAGCCCATGTTACAAACACTCCTGGCAGGAAGAAAAGACTGCAAAAATCCCAAGATCTTCAAGCTCTATGAATTGCAAAATCCAAGCCCATATACTTCTACTGGTGAAGCATCAGTTCACAATTCTTAATAAGCAAGTCTAACAGCAGCTATAAAACAGCTCTAACAGGCTCTAAATCAACATTGCCAGGACTGCATCCCCTCTGTGTCAGAGGCTTGCCTAATATTGATATTCGCCCTGTTTCACTCCTGTGTGAGTCATGCATTTGGCATGCTTTCCTCTGCACTCCCCCACAGGCAGCAGAAGCAGGAGGAGCATGTTTTGTCCCCAGCCAGGCGCCTGGTGGGCTTGGTGCCAGCAGCAAGCACGGCTGTGAGGCTGGGTGTTTTACCAAGAGGTGGGGCTCAGCCCACCAGCCCCAAAGGGCTGGTTTCTTATTTCTTTCACTTGAGAAGGCAGAAAGAAGGCACTGTCTGAGCTGCCTCACTTTGGAGGTGGGTACTGAGCCTGTTCCATCAGTGCAGGACGTCATGGGACTTCAGTGAGACTCACTATAAATTACTTCACTGATAGAGCTGCTGCTGCTTCCCTGGAGATGTTATGAGCCCTTTTAGCCCTTCACAGGAAGTTTTTCTGTACAACATCCTCTCTGGTGGGGGAGAAGTGCTTTTCTCCACAATAATGTGTTCAGGGTTGTGGCGAATGCAGTATGCTTTCTAATTCCTTTTATGAATGGGCTGCAGGACTTGCTCTGTGCATTGTACTGAGCTGTGTCAGGGTATGAGAAGATTGGCTTCTGCTTGGGAACAGCAGAATAAGGGGGAAAGTGTCTGAAATCCCGTTAGCCTGACCATACTTCATCAGCAGGTACCAGACATGGCCTCTCCAGGTTGGGTGCTGCCTGTTTAGGTGGCAAGAGTGGCTTGGGATTCAGAATTTCTTTGGGGAGGGGAAAGAAAAGGGGGTGGGCACAGCCCACGTCCAGTTGTGTGGATGTCTGGCTTATTTGCTGGGTATCAACCCCATGTATTGGGATTATGATGCTCTGGTATGGTTACAGCTCTGTGCTTTGTGCTCAACTGCAGGCATTTTTTTTTCTCCTTGGCTCTATTGTCACCTTGGTAAAGCTGCACAAACACAGAAATATTTGGAAGGGCATAGAAGGAGACAAGGTGGGTGACTGCAGGCTGAGGTGCTACGCATGGCAGGGAGGAAAGGAGCACAAAAACGGTGTCAAAGATACCATGGCAGTACATGGTGATTTAAATAATGTCTAGAATTGAAGGCATGTTCCTATTAGTACAGTGTGGTAGTAGTGTGTAACACATTACTCATGTATGCGCTGTACTCAGGTCCAGTGGACTGAGGCATGCTGTCTTTTTTGGAAAAGCCACATGCATCAGCTGTGGTCATGTCTAGTCACATTGAGGACTACAGCAACAGGTAAGCATAAACAGCTGTGCTCATTTTGGTTTGACGACAGACAACAAGCAAAGGGTGCTAAAAGCAAAAGCAGGATTCCAGCTGTTGAAGACATTACAGCTGTGATTACTTTCTGGGGGTATTTAGAAGAACTACACCTAGAGCTGACATTTAAACAATGAAGACCTTAGTAATATCAAGAGAAGTGAAAGTATTCCTCCTGGGGATACATTTTAAAAATCCAGGATAATCCAGTGTTGGAGACAGGATGTAGGACAGCATGGATGAATGGGTCTGAGCTGGTGATGGCAGTTCCTTTGCCCCTAGTAGAAAGAATAATGTAGCTGAGATCCAGAGGAAGCAAGCAATGAGGATAACCAGCGGAGACCTCTGGAATTTAAGTGCCTAGTTCAGTGAAGAAAAAGAAATTGCAGTATTGCATAAATACAAATGGAAGATGGGCAGTCCAGCATAGCCTATGGAAAGAATGGGAAAACAGGCAGGGTATTATTAAATAAGGGATAAGAAATGTCATTTTATTATGTCTTTAAGGGGAATTATATTAAGTGATTTTAATGAGAAAGAAGTAATTCTGGAAACACAGCTCATAATTTGTATTGGGAATCATTGAAGCATACCCACCAAACCATCTGGAGACTGTTGAGGAAGTTTGAGCGGGTACCAGCAGAAACATCTGTAGGAAAAGAGTTACCCTGAAAGTGCTGACCCACTCCCAGTGCTCCCTGGGTCCAGACCATTGGTTACTCAACTGCTGCACAGCGAGAAGGACAACAGCCCTATCTCCATTGTGTCCAACAAGATATGAGATCCACTGGGGTATGGAAAGCACAGGTCATATCCCTGAACATTTGTCAGGCTGCAATTGCAGCCTGTGTTCATTCACAGGTAGAGAGGGGGGTTAAGCCCTGTATTGTCTTTACATACATCCACAATCCTCGCAATAGGGAACCTAAAGGGGTGGATACCCTGCACCAGGTTCAGAACAGAGAAAAGTAAACTGTTTTGGTATTTTCATTTGTTATTCACAGCATATGGAGAATCAGACATCTTAACTATCATTGCTATTGCTACAGCTCTTTCTTCAGCACTTGGTAGGGAAGATCTGAGCATTTTGGAAGACAGCCCACTTGATCATTCATTTGTAGATCCTCATCATGTACCAAGCAGGAAGGAGTGCTTCAGGGTATCGTATAGGCTGTTTCTTCTCAGAGTATGTAGGTCTTTCAGAGAAAATGAATTCAAAATGCAGCTGGGTTAAAAGAATTATTCTGCCTCTCTTTACCACTTCTGTATGTTAATAATGGGTTGCCTGTTTCAGAAAACAGTAATTTTAGAAAATTGGCGAACAAGAGTATGTGTGCTCTGCTGCAATGCATGAATGCACAGGTGGGAAGATGATAATTTTGGGACTGATGCTCTTAGCTACTTAGAGCTGAAACATGAACCTGGGTTTACGCTTACAAAAAGAGAAGTTATGAAGTCTGTGATAACCCATAACCTGGTGATTCCTGATCAAAAGTACAGGATTTGCAGTTATAAGCGACGACAGAGTTAGGTCAGTGATGTCATTAGTCAGAAGGTTTCTGGAGGAGGATGCACTGTTCTCCAAGGGGCATCGTGCCCTGTAGGACTCAGAAGGCCACCTTCTCCCTAGCATTCAATTTGTTACCAATGTTTTATTGAAGATGGTCTTTTTTTTTTTTTTTTTTTTTTTTCTTCAGGAGAACAGCATGCCTATTGATGACTTCCACCTCTCTGAAAAGCCATAGCAATTCATGGACTCAGAGGGGCTGTTTTGGGATGGGTTCACCAGTTGCAGTTTGGGGTCTGGTTTTAGATCTGGAGCTCCTGCCTGCCCTTCAGCTGCAGCACCAGGTTGAGCAAGCAATGCTGTTCTGCTCAGGGACTGCTTCCTTCCAGACTGAACCTTTGGGAACTGAAGGATAAGCTTTCAGTGAGCACAGTTGAGCTGAGTTGCTTGTCTCAACAATTCACAGCAAGATAAACACATGGTCTCAGCTTCCCTTTTGTAAGGGCTGTGTTTTATAGGTGTCTGTAGGGCAGGCATTTGTGATGACAGACTGCCTCTCAAACCACAAGCCAGCGAGATCTGAAGGTCACCAAGTCAGTTTTAGGAAGTGAACCAGAATAAACAGCCTCTTTATCAGGCTTTATTTTCCAGCAGGCTTGCAGCAAGCTTCAGTGTTGCTCTCTGAGGGAAGCTGCCTGCCATGAGATGTCTGGGGATTTATCTGGCTGCAGCTCAGCTCACTCACATGCTCTGTCTCCTCCTCCCACATCTGCTTCCTTTCCCACCTCATGCTTGGCACCTTCTGCTTCTGGCTGGTGAGCACAGAGGCTCTGTGAGAGCCAATTTGCAGTTTGCCAGGTTCAGGTAAAGACTGTACTGTCTATGTTATCCCAGATTGAATTTTTCTAATTAACCTGTTAAGGCAGCTTGTGCTTTCACAAGCTACTGGGAACCCCCTGCCCAGGCTTCTGTGTACAGCACATCTTTGATTTCCGATGTTTTCTAGGCAAAAGCTGGAGGTGGAGGGGTAAAGGCATCTGTATTAGCCATTGCTCAGCACCTGAAGTAAGTGTGGTACTGTTTGTTCCAGCCCTGAGAGTACAGCAACTTGCCTTGTGCCAGGCCATCTGCATGGGAAAGGGCCATTTTCTCACTTTCCACTCATTAAAACAAAGGCTTGTTCTCAAGGTCTCATGCTTTTTCCTGAAATGTTTCTCTACGGACAACTACTGCAGACCAGCATGTACTGATAGCATCAGTTTCCCTTGGAAATGTTCCAAGGGGTCCAGCTTTTTGGGCCACACAGTTGCTATTCACACACAATTTAGGAAGTACTGATCTGCCTGCATCAGACCGGACTCTTTCTTTCAGTGCTATTGACCTCACCCTTTTCTCAAGTACCACACTGAGGCTGGCATTTTCCATTTCAGTTGTATTCTTCGGGCTTTGTGCATTACTTGCTGTGCGTTCAAACACCCACCCATTGTTACTTGGTGTAACAATGGCGTTAAGCTCACCTCCTTGCTCCTTTTTAAGATGTACTTAACAGTTGCACATGCCTAATCAAGAAAGGAAGATAGTGTGTTGAGAGTCCAATAAGCATCTTCAACACTCAGCTGGGAGTGTAATCACCCAACCCCTGAAAGATGTGACAAACACTCAGGGTCTAAACACAGTCCCTGAAAAATAATTTGAAATGTTCTTGCCATCAAATTGCAATAAATCCATGGTGGTTTCTAATCCAAAAAACTTCTCCTAGCTGCTCATCAGTCTTCAATTTCTTTTAAGTGTGTGGTGGCTTGGTGGGTGAGCATCTTTGCATGATTTTCACAGAATCACAGAATTTCTAGGTTGGAAGAGACCTCAAGATCATCGAGTCCAACCTCTTTTCTGCTGGGGTTATCTGAAACTGCAGTGAGCAGTTACCCAGGATGGTATGAAGCCCCTAAAAGGGATTTAGCCTTTTTGGTGTTCCATTATGGAGTTTGGCTTTTTTTGGGGGGGGAGGGGGGTGGAGGTGTTGTTTTTTTGCCACTGTCCCCATGCTACTGGGTCTGTGGTCTTACCCCTTGCTGCATGTAGTTCACAAGGTAACAGCTGCAGCAAAGCAAGAGGGAAGCTTTCCTTCACAGCCTGATGCCTTGTTGTTGTCCACTGTGGACAGAACCTGTACTAGCTCATGCTCAAGACATGAGGAAAAATCTCCTTTTTATCCCTGCATGATTTTATCCTAATCAGTCTGTTACTGGGAGAATCCACTTATTTGGCAAGATCATCTTGACATTTTGGTTGTTTGCTTTTTGGCATAAGCACAGTTTGAGAAATGTCTTGGTGAACCTGTGTTGGGGTAAGATGTAGCCAAGTGCCAAAGCTGCCCTGATGGTGGAAGTAGCAGTCAGTGGGAATGCTATAGTGCTGGGGATGTTGTGCTGAGGCACTGCTGCTCCATGGGTCTGCAGAGCAGCTCTAGGGGGCTTTTCCATAGGAAACTGTTGAAATCCTATGTGCATGAGGAGAGAAAAACACCTAGAACTGGAGTTACTTCAAAGTTTTGAGCTTATTCCTACTATGCTTCACACAAATTTGGTGTACATAATGTCAAAAAAAAAAGATGTTTAAGGCCTCAAGCAATATGCTAAAGCAAGTCTAACTGCAGTTAAGAGTGCAGCATAAATGACTCAGGAAAGCTGCTTGTTAGGAAAGGATTATTTTTTTTACAGACAGCTTGTATAGCAAGATGTCTCTTCAAGCACTATCTCTGGCAGAAAGAACTCAAAAGCACTATCTGGTGGGGAATAGGTGCCCTTCAGTGCCCTTCTGGACTGTCACTTCTATTGTTCCTGTTTATAAAAACATTTTCTGGCAAAGCATAAGTGTCCAGCTTGAGCTGTGGGAGCTGCCAGACTATTTCTGCCGATGGATCATTGTGCAGCCTTGGGCAAGTCCTATGAGTACACTGGACCTTGTTTGCCAGCACTGAAACCTCTACAAGAACTGTCCCCGTGCTCACACTGGGTTGTCTGTGACACTTATTCAGTGACTGATTCTGCCTTCCTTCTTCATGCCTTCTTTCTTCATGCCTTCCTCAGCAAGAAGCCACATTAATTTCAGTGAAATTGCTGATTGTAATGAGGGTTTCAGTGGATAAGGGCAGCAGAGAGGTCTGTGGTGACCAGTCTGCACTTGGAGATGTGTGGGAAAGACACTGTGTCATTACCAACAGCTAATTACATTAAGTTAATTACTGTTTCCTGCTGAAAGGATCAGTATTCAGAGCCAGATGCATTCTCACAAAAAATCAATGGGATATAGAGTTTGTATTCATTTCTCTGAGAGCTCAGTATATTCTTAATGAAGGCAGCAGATGGCATAAATTTTATTTTAAAAGTAGCTATTGTGCCTATGTAGGAGCACAGTTGAAGCACAGCATGAAATTTGGGGAAAATGTATATTTTTAAACAGCAAGGTTTTATTTCTCATGAGTAATAAAAGCTTACAGCTGTTTTTCCCAATGGCTAGTTTTAAAAATACTTAAATGCAGTTATACCTTACCACTGTGTGAACCACTATATTTTCTCCTTAGGCTACAGTAAGCATCTTTTCCACTTATATTCTTGCTCTCCTTTCCCTTCTTCCTTTGACTTTTGTTGAAATAAATGGTTCTAGGCAACATCCTACTTTGCCTAGATTTTGACATTTTTATTAACATTTGGAGATGCAGATTAACATTTTAGTTATTCATCTAAGATAATTCCAGTATTGAATACTTACCACTATTTTAGCTGCCCTGCAAGAGGAACACCAAGTTCTCAGCTAAGCAGAAGGGGAGGCTGCTTAATTTCACTCTAGCACTAATATGAAGCACTGTGTATTTCTTGTCCTCCCTGCTGCGGTTGAGTACCTCACTGTAAATGTCCTGTAGCTCAGTGACTGACAGCTACTGCAGCCCTGTCACTCTTCCCAGAACAGGACATACAAGAACACTTCTTTCTTTGTAACAGGAGGAAGCCAGTCACAAATACTAGGAGGAACTAAGGCACCTCTGCTTTCTCCACCATCAACAGCAGTGCAGTCTTGCTGAGAACTCAGACGTGCAATTAAAGCTAATGTGGACTTTGCTGAGGGATGGCTCATGAGCAGAAATCTGCTCAGAGGGATCCTGCCAGAGGTTAGTAACCTGATAAATGCACAGTCTTACTTCTCACCAATATTCAATTAGTGTTTCTTTAATGTAACCAATTGTGATGTTTGGCTTTGATCTTGCAAACCTTCCTCATGCAAAGTATGCTGCTGAGCAGGTAGTGCTCCAGTGCTAAAGAGCTCTGGCACTGTATTAAATGATTACTAAATCGGGGTGATGGAAAGCTGGGCTTCTGGAGGTATAGCATCAGTAGCAGGTATAACAGTGGAATTTCTCACTGTGGGAAAGCACAACTCACTGCTCCCATGCATTATAATTTTGCCACATTTTTCTAAAGCATCTATTCTGGTCAGTGCTAAGAAAAAGATGCTGGATACAGCAGTGTTACAATCTGTTATGACACATCTTACATTCTCTGAAATATCAAGAACAAAGCATCTCTCCTGTGCTTCTCTATGCCTGCAGCTTTATGTGACCACATACTGAACATGTACTATTTGTCAGTAAACTAGCAAGACCAGAGGAAACTGTTAGGTGTCTTTATTTTTTGTATTGCTGTTCTGCAGCTGATGCTCCCTGAAAACAAAGCAATCAGAGATGAAATAAGCCTACTTTGCTTTCTTCCTTTCCTAGGCAGTTATGTTCTTCCAGGGTTAGTATTTTTCAGATCTCCTGAACTATCCTGGAGGTTATAACTGGCATAATATGAAACTTGGAAAATCTGCTGATATAGGAAATTCTAAGCACTCCTCAAGACAAGGCACAGGTAAGTAACCTTTGTTACCTGTAGACTGCTAGCATCAGTTCCTAGTGCTCAGATATGTAGGAACACCTAAAAACACTGCAAACAAAAAAAGCTGACTTTTAAGGCAGAGCTACGATCCCAGCCTATCAGTACTGTGGTACAAAATCTGCAGTTCCTCTGTGGACTTTTGTTTAGAGAAGATAAATTGTATTTAATCCCTTTAAGATCAAATAAGCAATAAATAATTTAAAGATAAATTCATAAGATTTCCTCAAGTGAGACCTGAAAATAGATGTTAGGAAGGTACATTTGTTTCACTCCCCAGGATGATGGATGAGTAATGGTGGTTTGTGTTTTGCTAGTGCATACATCTGTTTGCTTATTAAAAACTAAAAAGCCTTAAAGTTTTAATCAAATGTAGATTAAAGGAGGAATGAAAAAATTTTGGGGGACCACCTGTTATGTCTTCATGTATCCATACCAGTATGATGTGTTTTCATATCAAATGCAGACTGAAAACAAGGGTAGACTCAAGCATTGTGCTGGCTTCTGGAACGTTGCCCCACTGCAGGGCTTAGGGGCCCCCAGGGACCATGTTACAAAACAAATTACCAAAAAAAAAAAAGTTTTATGTGGCTTTGTGCAGCCTTCCAGTGTGATGCTGGTCAGAAACAGCAGTAAGATGGGTGTGGAGAGACCTCCTGCCTGTGGTCTTTAGGACAAACCTTCTGGTCAACAGCCAGGAACTTATTCTTCCAACAGGTTTATTACTGTGCTGGTTCTGCAGCAAGAGATGGTATGAAAGCAAGAGTTGCCCAGGGACATTGTGTTCTGCTGGAACAAAAAATTCTGAAAAGGCTTCTAGTTGTGCAATCCAGCACACTGTAATGTAGTGTGCACTCATCCAGGTATTAACAAAGGAAAAAAAAATCCAATAACCTTACATTTGCCACTGCTGTTATGAGAATTGTAGTGATACCAGACCAAATTCTGTTCTTGTCTGAAGATAAAACATCCAGAAAAATACTCCTGTCTCCCAGTGGAATGACTCTGGATTTCCAGTATACCAAAACAATACCAAATTCAGCCCATTGTACTCTTTGTTCTGTTTCTTAGGCACAGAAGAAAACTGTACTAAGTTCTGTCCAAGCAGCAGCTGAGTCGCGAAAAAATGACTCCACAATCAGTAAGATTGTAAAGTAGGTATGTTTATTCAGCGCTGGGCAGCATGGGGGGGGTAGTCCCACCAAAGTCGTGCGCAACAATTCGCTCGCTTGCATTCTCTTTTATCCCCTAAAATATTACATATGCATTAAGTTTTGCAACACACCTATGCATATTCATTTCCTAGCTCCACCTACCCCCGCTTCGTATGCTAATTATCTTATCAGTCCTTCTGCCCTTGCGTAGTCCTCTCTGGTGGTCGTCCGGGTGGTCGTTGGGATGAAGTAAGACGTCTTCCTCAGAGTTGAACTTTTAACCTCGTCTCCCTGTGCATGCTCCCTGAGGCCTTAGTCACAATCTGGGCCATAAGGTTGGTTTGGTCCAGTTCTTGGGGTCCAAGAGGCTCCTGTTATCTCGATGCCTTGCTTGTTTACCTTATCCTTTATAAACAGTCTTCCTTATCTCTGAGCCCTTGCTCACAGTCCGAACAATAGGGTTAGATTTGTCTGGTTCTTGGGGCCCCAAGGGCTCATCTGGAGGCCTAAGCACAGCATAGGCCCAGTACATCGTAAATGTAGCACATATTAAGCAATGAGTGTTGTCTATATATTTATTCTTAATCAGTCACTCTCTAATTTCTAATCCCATGTTTCACAGCCACCAGCTGTGCTATTGTAAAAAGCTGCACCACTCTCAGGACATGTGGTTGGTACTTTGAGGTTTCTCTGGGCAGACATGGAAAAATTAGAAACAACTTTTATGAATGCAGGCCTACTAATGATGTTACTGTGGCAGTTCCTGTTGAGATTAAATGAAAAGGCATTTTCATTAAGATGGAAATTCTGGCCCTGCTGAAATTGATTGCAAGGTTTTAGTTGGGTTGATTGGAGCCTGGATTCCCTCATCCATATTTTAAAAGCTGTGCTGCTTATTCTCCAGGGAGGGAAAAAATAAAAAAGCAAACTTCAGGGGAAAAATAAATTTGCCTTTCAAAGTGATTCTTGTCCCCTCTAGCTAGCAGGAAATCTTAGTGTAGATCCCATTTGTGGGTTATGCTCTTGCCTAAGGAAGTAAATGGGGAAAAGAAGAACAGGGCAGAAATCCTTTCCTATTGCTTAATAAACAATTAAGCTTCCAGAGCCAGCAAAGCCAGTTGTCTTCATTGAATGAATGTTTTTCACTATTTCTGATTTCTGTAAATTAATTACTAATTGTTTTCAGTAGCACCCATCTGTGACAAGCATGATCAGGAGCCTGAGTCAATTGAGATCACTCTGAATTTACACCAAATGCAACAAGAGTGAGGGAACAGCTGCCACTAGGTTTTCTCATGTGAGGTGAAAATGTTTTGAAGCTGCTTTATGTCCCCAGGTGAGCAGATATATAGTGTGAATCCTTCTCCAATGAATCATATTGTGTTTCTCAATTGTTTCAATGATAATCTTTGCAGAATAAATCAAGCTTGCCTAGGCTCTTTTGTCCCCAGTAACCTTACTAAAAGCTATACAGCCACTTCCTAAGGGCCTTTAGGTTCCCTATTTTCAGATCCCAATTTCTTTTTTTCTAACCTTTTCCAGAACTCTACTCAAGGGTATTCATTCATCTAAGGTCATCCTTCTATTTCTCACAAAGAGATGACTGTAAATGCAGCACGTCAAAAGGAACTAGCCCTCAACTGCTTATCACCTATGGAAAATGTACTTAAAAAGCTCTTGAGAACAAACTGTAGAGAGAAATGGCCAAATGTAGAGCTGATACAGCTGTGCAGGTACTATGAGGATACTTTTTTTTTTAAACATGATTTTCACAAATTCCAGAAATGAACTGCTATGAAAATTATACTTGGTTGCATATTGTACAGTTTAGGTCAATAGTGTGATCTATAATCCTTTCATCCTGAGAAAATACCCCAGAGACTGAGCCAATAGGCCTGGCTGGGAATAATACTGTTTCTTCGATCCTGTGGAAGCGTACTAGTGTTCTGCTTTTCTTGCAAGTATGTACAACATCCTACATCACACAGGTCTGTTTAAAATCCGTGATTGCAGCAGGCAGCCAGGGAGAAAACCAATTGAGTGAGGCCTCTTGATTTTAATGGGTGGCTGCAGAGCCATACCACTCCAGTATTTACCTCCCTCATACTAGGATGCAACTATTAGGGCATCAAACTGCATGATGCAAACCAGCATGAACACTCTCTTCCCAACTCTCTTGAGATGCCCGTGTTTTTGACACATGTTGTAGGCTCCTCATTTTGATATTATGATTGTATAAAGCAAGAGCCAGAAAGCCATTCCCTGGGGAAATATTTAAGTGCTTCTGCAACTTACTATTTTCCAAATTACAGTTTGTAATGGGCTTTAGTGACAGCTTAAAGGAGAGAAAAAGGACCCTCTTGCATGCATGGAACTCTGGGATGGTACAACAGAAGAAGAAAGGGCTGTCCTTGCCTGGAGAGACAGCAGGGAGCAAGTGCCCAAAGCCCTTCTCTTTCACTGTGGTCCTGGGCTGAGAGGGGGGATTGCTACTACAGGGAGCTGCATCCCCAGCAAGCCTTGGCTTTGGGCTGAGGGGGATTCCCCACACCATGGGGGAGGTAATTCTCTTTTGTGCTGGCTGCAGGAATAGACCAAGAGGTACTGTCCAGAGCAGTGTAAAGGCAAGGAGCTGCCAGTGGGGTTGGCTGTTTTTTCTGTATACGGAAGAATTTGCACTGCAAAATCCAAATGACAGCACAGGGAGCTCATTGTCACTGAGCATGAAGCTCCTACCAATGCATAGCATGAGTGCAAAGCTGCATTTTATCACCTATGTAAAAAGCACTAAGCTGGATTCTTGTGGTGTGGTGCCCACATCTTGCTGTTTTACTGAGGAGTGTCGGTGTCAGAACCCAGGAGCTGGTGTAATGGGATTGAAGTAAGTCATGTGAAGGAAGAGCTTGGGAGAAAAAAGAAATGAAATTGTGTGGCTCTTGTCTAAACATCCCTTTGATGAGATATGTGACAGTAGATGCAAGAGGGGGGTAGGGATAGGGACAAGGCCACAGAGCTTCTGCTTTTCTGAGATAAAATAAGCCCCCGCTATCACTTCAAATTCACAAAGCCTTGAACAAATGTGATGACTAAATAAGAGAGAAAGATGACCTGATGGCTGATAAAGTAGTAAGATAAACAGTTCAGATAAAGATGGAGAACAAAATAGTGAGAGGAAGTATATTTAGGGAAGTACACCTGAACAAAAGGAAAAACTGGCATGGCTGTGGATAGTGTCACTGAGGCAGTGGGCCATCCTACTGCAAAAAGAATGAGGCTCATCTGTCTGGGGTGACTCCTAAGTCAGATTTAATTTCCTGCTTTATGAGACTGTAATGCTGCTTTGGAAACTGTCTTTTACCCTTTCTCAACAGCTGTTTCAGAGAAAAATCCACAAGAGATGAGAGAAAAAAAAAAAAAGAAACAGGTGTTTATATCACCTCAGTGATGAGATGGATCTTTATAACAGTGAGTACCAGCTACAGGGAAGTAAAGTCATAAATACTGTTGCACTAGACCAACTGTAAACAGGCTCACTTCATTCCTTGTGATCCAAAGAGGTTTATTGGGGGTAAACAATACAAGAAGAGGGAACGACACTGAGGCATTTGCTAGAGGGAAGTTAAACATATGAAAAGCGTGACACATCAAAGAAGTAGTGATGGAATAGTCAAACAATGCTACTGTAATAAACACTGAGAAAAAGATGCAGAGAAAGCTTTTGGCCTAAGTACAGATGAGCAAAGTTTTCTATTCCATTGGCTTGATTTTGTTGTTGTTTAATTTTTGTCAGTGCAATTTAGTTATATTCTCTGAAAATTAATAAAACTGTGTCAAAGCTACGAGACTGCTTTAATACATCTGTCTAATGTAAATATATATATGTATATATAAAACCTGTGATGTCTGAAGTATTTGACTAACAATACAGGACACAGCATGAAGTCAGTTAACTGTGTAGAAGATGTAGCTAACAAAACCAGCATCACAACAAGACACAAAGACCTTATGTGGTAGATTATATCCAGTTGAAATCATGGCAAAGTGTGTTAGGTTTCTTCTGATGATCATGACTTTTTTCAAACAATTGCCTGATTTCTCAGTAGGAGCAATAAGGAAGTGGGTAGGTACGGGGGAAATTTCAGCCAAACAAAAATCTTCAGCCTAGGGAAGTGTTACAGGCTAACGCTTGAGCAACCATGCCTGTAGCATGATCTGATGTTGAAGTGCGTGGATTTGGGACTGCAGTCTGAGAACCTCCCTCTTTTGGCATGGCAAAACCTACCTGTTACTAAGGAGGATGAGCATTCATGACAAGAGATGAAGTCAGAAAGGTCCAGCTTCTAGCTCAAACAGCAGCAGCAAGACCAACTGCATCTCCAAATAGGTGGCCTGATATGGTAGGCCTGCTTATTTCATGCTTCACAGAGAAAGCTCCTCATGCTTTCTTTGCTAAATTCCTTGCTAGTGCTCCCCAGGGAGAGTGGAGAAATCAAAAAGGAGTCAAGATCACGCTCATGTCAGGTCAACTGTCATCCCCCAGATGCCAGGAAGTTCATCCAACACAATGGTAGAGCAGGGACTAAGAGCTGTTCTTAGCACATGTATACCTAACATATACAGAAGGACAAAAACTGTGGGGGAGAAGGGAAGAAAACCAAAATGAAAATCAAGTAATCCTAGAATGTTCAAGCTTTCTGTAACTCGGCCAACCCTAAAGTCTGAGAAGGGGCAAATTTCCCAGAGAAGTGTCCCAGAAAACAGAGCTATTGAAAACATGTTTGGGGGGGAGGATGAGTTATCTTATTTATGAGCTTAAAAGAAAAAAAAAAAAAGTACTTTGCCAGTAGGAAACATCTTCATTGCTTCTTTTAGAAGGTTTATCTCACCCTTTATCAACAAGTGTGCTATACTGATGTGATGTTTGTAGGAGTAATCCAGATTCTACAACACTGTCCCTTTTGAAAGTGCTGTTTGAGCAGGCAGGCTTGATATGTTTAGCAAGTTCAACCTGCAAAATCCTGCCTATATTTGTTGCACTCTTTTTTCCTCTGTGTTCTTCCATATATCACAGCTGGTATATGACGCTATATGTCCTAAGAAGTGCATCAGAATTTATAAGCCAATTAACAAAAGCTTGAGAGTAGTCTTGCTGTTCTTGTGCCACACAATTTTTTTCAGCGGAGGATCACAGAGCTGATTTTATCATAAATCATTAGTCATTATTGCTTTCAGTAAAGCCTTTGACAGCTTGCTTTGTGTAGAGTAGTGGAATATTCCACAGGAGGACAAAGCAAACATATGTTCAAGGATCTGTGCAAGATACTAATTGCAGCAGGGCATGAGGACAGGTGTGGGAACACGGTTTAGTAAGATACTTTCAGTGACATAGAGACGATCCAAATCCCCATAGGTTTTGTACTTCATTTATTAGTGGGAAGATACTTAATACTATCAGAGATGGGAATGAGAAGAGAAAGCAGAACTGGCAGCATTTTATGATATTTTACACTACTGCGAGACAATGGGGGACTTTGGTTCATCAAGTAGATCAATATTAAAGTTTCTTCTCTTTGAATGCTCACAGCCAGAACAGAAGATTTGCCATCCTGTTCCTCCATCTGTACCCTGGTTCAAAATGAAATCATCTGCACTAGTGGACAGTGAAGGGTAAGTGCTTCCACAAAACAAAGATTTTCTTTTTAAATAAAACCTTTAAAATAAAACCATAGCCATCTGTCGTGTTAAAGCAGATCTGCTTTTCACCTTCAGAAAGCTTTATAGACATTGACTAATTGGTCCTTGTGATATAAGAGGACTGATATTTTCCCAGTTTGGAGTGGGAAGTCAGCAGGGGCATCTTGTATCCTGGGGCAGGAATTTAGGCTCCCTGTGAGGCAGGAGAATTGTAATCCTTTTGTAGTAGTCAACAACATTTCCAAGTGGGGGTGTGTGAAGTTAGGCACTTCTAACCCTGCTTACAGACTCCTGACAAATTAAAGGCTTGATTTTTTTCACAACTGCTGCACATCCAGATGCTCCCATTGACTTTATAAATACTAAATGTTCAACTTGAATAGGAGTTGCAGGTGCTCAATCCTTTGAATATTATGCCATTAGAAAGGGTGTGAATTAGAGATACTCAAGTAAAAGTGTCCATTGATTTGTTAGCTGAACTGGAAAATACTTCCCATGCTCTAAATTTTTTTGAGTTGATCTGAAAAATGTTTTGTTTTTAATCAAAATGACATTCTGCTCCCATGCATTTTTCTTCTATTATTATTTTGTGTTGAATAAAATGTTTCATTTCATTTTATGCACTGCTTTAAAGAACTTCAGGCAGCTTCAGTCTTGAAAGATCATGAGCTTTGCTGTTTTGTCATTTAGAAATGCCAGATTAAAAACTTGCACTCTTTAAAAAGAAATAATTTTTTGACCTAAAGTATGCATCAAGTTTGATATGAACATATGAACAGTTTTTGTTGACTCAGAATTTCACATTTCAGCAAATAAACCACTCTCCTGTCTCTAACTTTAGGCTTGGGAACTGAACTTGTGACATTCATAGAGCAGTGACTGCTCTGCAGTGAAAGCCTTGGATTCACACTGTGCTGATGCAGTCTGGGGCACCTCAGGGACTACAGCCTCCAGCCATCTGCCTTGCCCCTTTGCTGCAGGTTACCAGCTCTGCAGCAAAGATAATTTGCTGCAGAGACACATTATCTTACACGTTATGTAAGTACCAGTTTGCAGTTTATCTTTAAATGCCAGGCTGTGGACTGAGGCTGCTAGATCATGATCTGGCCCATGGAGCCCTAACCAACCTTTGTACTCCCCTCCTCCCTTATCACTGCCATCTGGGAAGAAAACCTGCCCTAAAATGTTGCCTTTTTGCTTAAAAATGACAGTCAGAGGTAGATCCACGTGGCAACAATCAGCCTCTGAGTTTCTACTGCTCTCACGTTTGAAACAAGCCTGACCAAGCTCAGTGAGGTGCTGGAGACCTAACTGCACAGAAAAGTTAGTTTGCTGTGCCTGAGCCATTTCTGACCATCTCCTGACCTGGGCATTTTATTGTGCACTGAGCAAGATGCAGAGGGCTGGCCAGTGACAGGACCCGCGGGAACGGGGTTAAGCTGAGGCAGGGGAAATTTAGGCTTGACATCAGGAGGGGATTCTTCACAGAGAGGGTGGTTGCACACTGGAACAGGCTCCCCAGGGAAGTGGTCGTTGCACCGAGCCTGACTGAATTTAAGAAGAGATTGGACTGTGCACTTAGTCACATGGTCTGAACTTTTGGGTAGACCTGTGCGGTGTCAAGAGTTGGACTTGATGATCCTTAAGGGTCCCTTCCAACTCAGGATATTCTACGATTCTATGGCCAGCTGGCACTAAGAAACTTGCAGGGCACCTTTACCTGTCCCTTGTCTACCACTGGCACTTCTGTACGGCACCATGGTTTCTTCATGTTGGCAAGCCACATGCCACAGCTTGTTCAAATAACAGAAATTGTCTTTTTAAATCCTATGCCTGCTGATTTCCAAAGTAGGATCCTACTTGGAGCAGGAAAGGCTGGGGGGAAAGATCATTGAAAGCAGAAGTGAGAACTCTTTAAAAACAGGATAATAAAAATAAAAGGGAGAAATAATAGTAGGAGAAATGTGATGCAGCTCCCACTTGCTAGCAATGAAAATCGTACCTGAGGACCATAAACATCCTCAAGGCCTTGATGTTGAGAAGCAGACAGTGCATTGAGCTATCGAATAAGGTGAGGGCAGCAAAAAGGAAAGGCTAAAAGGAAGCATTAAAAATGGATGATGTAGGTACCTGAGACAAACACATTGAAACAGGTGTGTGAGAATGGTGAATCACCTCCATCGGGTTATAATATGAGAGGATGTTACCTACATGACCTTTGCCTCAGCTCCTTGAAGTTCCTGTAAATCAGTCTGCAGTCCAATAATGATGTGAATCAAACACATTATTTATGGCCTTTATGCAGTTTCTGAAGTGGGTTGTTTCAAAAACTGTGGCCCAATTTTTATGTGTGTTTGTCCTAAATGAATGCTATTTAAGAATTCATGCTAAATAATGTGTATTCAAGGGTTAGGGTGTTTAGGAGAGTTCTTTGTAACTGGCGCTTAAGTCTTGTGGATATTTTTGTGATGGACAGTTGCTTTCCACCATGAACATTGCACTTCTCAAGAAATGTGCAAAATAAAGTTTGGCAGCAGAACAAAATATTTTATAGGCAAAGTGACTTTCCGTAATAAAGGAATAATAAACACAGAAGGGTGAAAGGCTAAGTGCAAATGCTGAAATGCATTCACGAGTGCTTTTGTACCACTTCTGCAGCTGCTGGAGTGCCACTTGCACATGTGAATTCATTCAGTGAAGCATTTGAAGTCAATCACTGTATTAGGAAAGTGGGCAGCCAGCATACCTCTGAGCAGTGAGCTTAAACCCTTCATTGCTATTTTGCTGCCAGCAGTTAGTGTTTATCAATTAATATTTTGAAAGGATTAAAATGGATGATAGAAAAAACAGTCTGTTGTTTGCAGCAAAAAAGTCACAAAGCTGTCATAAGACTCGTGTGTCCTTGGAAGGGTTTACTAGTGCAGCAGTGTTCTTTGTTTCAGTTTGGGATAGGATGATTTGGCCTTGACTGATAGTGAACTGTGCTGTTGCTGGAGAAGGACATTGTGTTACTTCTATCGGACTCTCTGTACTTGTTCGTTTTCACTGTCTGTTGAAGTCTGTGTTTAGGAGAAGGAATGGCATTTATCATGAGTTTGTGCGGTGTTGAGCTTTCTTGCTAGCTGAAGTATCTGTAGCCTTTTGCAAAATAAATAACACTGCTGTTACCCAGAAAAAAATGGAACTGTTTTTTTTATTATTATTAAAGATCTGTAGTGGTATGTGACATGGCTCTTTGTCAGTCAGACCTCAACTGCACATACAACACAGCTGCTCAATTGATTAAAATAGGCCACTTTTATCAAATATTAACCTGTGTAGAATGCAAGGTGACTGAAAATCTGGTGCATGTTAAAGAAGTTTTGCAGCCTGTAGTGAAAGTAAGCAGCCTTTAAGTTTCAGGCCTTTTCACATTTAAGTTTTCTATGGTTTGTGCAATGCCCAGTGATGTTATTACTTACAAATCAAACCAGATGGCAAACTGGGTAAATCACAATGCAATGAGTTTCTTCACAAGGCTGGGCTTATTAGCAATAGCTGTGCTGGAGTTGTATCGGGAGACCCTAAATGAAATTGGAGTTAAAATATGTTATCTACAGAAACCCAGAGAAGAAAATATCTGTCTTAGAGAACTTACAGCTTAAAATAACAAGGTCAAAAAATATAGAACAAAAGAAAAGGAAAGAAAGAAAGAATAGGAAATGCATTCCTGAAGCTGATACAGATCACCTACAGTTTTATGGTGGATTAAGGGTTTAGGATTGAGTCAAAACTCGAGAGTCCCAGTTCCCTAACCGCTCAGCTCTATCCTTTCAAAAGGAGGAAAACAAAATGAGTAGAAAATATATTGATCCTTAAATACAGTTGAAACAAGTAGGAGGTTTTATCATAACATATTAATCTGATGACAGATGTAAGGAATGTCACTGTGTGATGGAGAAGAGACATGGCATGCAGCGAACAACTGTTATGTCTTGAAAAAATGATTAGAATTCCTCTGCTGTCTTCTCCAAGGACTTCTTTTAGTGACTCTCCATTCAGCAAAATCCTGCCGGGCATCTGAACTCAGAGCTGCAATGGACTCAAGCTCTCTTGCCATCTCTCTTCGGTCACTGTGGATAAGCCGCAAGTGTTAGATATTTACCCTATCAACAGAAAGATTTCTGCTCATTTCCATGAGTGGTAAATTGAGTCCTGGGAATGGAGGGTGAAAACCCCAATTGGTCACTCCTTCTGTTGGTAGCAATGCTGTAGTAAGCTTTCCTCTCTGTTTCCTCTCTTGTTTGCTCTGACGCAGGTTCAGGAGTAACCATGGTGAGAACTGTGCAGGTTTCTTGGTGTTAAAATCAATGTGCAGAACTCCTTATCAAAATCAAGGAGAGTACTAGGAATAAATAAATAATAAAGCTAGGAAGTACCACTGCGGTTTTTCCATGCTGAAGATCATCTCCTGCTTAAATTAATAAAAGTGAAATTTGGCTTGGACCACATTATCAGCAAAATGCCTAATTTGATTTAAACATTTATAGTTAGGACCAATCTCTGACAGCCACTGGGCAGCTTTAATGAATAACTGCTTTCACTGAGACAGGACAGAAGCTGTGTTTCCATCTGCAGCTTGCTGAGCTTCAGCATTGCATTGCTATTTGTCTTTATTTTTATATATTTTTTTTTTTAACTTGTCGAACTTTTAGCTTTTCCAAGATTTTCTCCTTCAAACAATGTAATGAAATTACTTCTGGACTTATTTTATTGTTCATGAACTCCTGAAGAGGTCCTTTATAGGCATGCTAAAGTATAGATCAGCAAGTAAATGACAGTAAAACCAGTTTGTAAAGATGTGTTTTTATTTGTAGAAGTATGATAGGTTAATGGCATGAACACTGTGGCATGAAAGCCATTCTTTACCTCTTCATTTTCCTGCTTTTATCTGCTTGGATTTCATAATTGGTGCGATGATTATAAATACTGTTATTTCCCAAGTATAACTTTTAGCAATCTATTTCATTTTAAATTATGACCAGATGAGATAAAAATGAATGCATAAAAATACCTAAACTATTTGTTAGTGTGGAGTTGTTCACAGGTTAACCATGTCTTATATGAGATGTATTTACTTCTTCATTAGCCTGGCTATTCTGCAAATGCTGCCTTCTTTTTGTATGTATAGTGTATAGAAGTGTATATTTAGCAGCAGATTTACAGCTTGAATAGATATACTAAAACAGACTCATAATAATCCTCATGTCACAGTGACCTTGTCTGAATGCCCTTCACTAGGATGCTCACATCAATGTATACATGAATATAAAATACATACATATCTATGTCTATTAGCACAAACTGGCAGCTATAACTTAGGGGCTAGACTACGGAGATCTGCAAGCATATTGCGGCACAGAAAAACAAGCCTGAAGTTTCTCATACAGACCATTTTTATCAACGTCATTGTGAATTTAGGTCAGATCTTCAAGACCTATTTAGAAATATCTAATAGGCCATATGTGCACAAGTGAGCATGCATAGGTATATGTTTTAACTCAACCACAAGAGATAGCTCACACTGACAAAATAAAGATAAATTTATCTGTGACTTTGAAAAAGTCAAAATGCAACAATACCCCTGTATTTTGTTTCTGTATCCCAACTGGCACCTCTGTATGGTTTGACGGTTACAAATAAGATTCTGTAGTAATTGTATTATATACAAATAAAATACTGATATTATGAAGGGCAATTCATAAAGTACATAAGCACTAGTGGCTGTAACAAAAGCTATCTTGAATAATCAGTGCCTCAGGAAGGCTCTGGCCAGAAACACTAGGTCAAAACTCTACTTCTTCAAAAATTGTCAGGGGCTCTTTCATCTCAGGAGCTAAGGTTTTCACTGCAAAATTGATTAATGGCTCTGATGCTCTCTACACTTTTGGGATAGTCAAGCTGAGATTTCTCCAGGCCAGATTTCAACAGATGATTAGCATCTATTGGAAGATCCTGATACATCCTTGTTGTCAAGTGAGCCATGCAGGACAGGAATTCTTCCTGGAAACATTTTTGTGTTTGTTTGGTTTGATCTGGTTGTCTTTTCAAGGTTCCAGATGAAATAGCCATACAAATTAAAATGCTTAATTCTTGGTGTTTTCTGTTCCTGCACTCCCTCTTCTGGCTTTCTAGAATTATTTAGCGAACATCTTACACCCACAACATAAGAACAACTCCAGTATGAAAAGTAGCAGTTGTAATGACTACACGTGTTTTGGTGAAAACCATGTAAGGGACTACTATTACATAAATGAGGAAATGCCCATAGCAGCCAAGGACTTCTGTACATACATATTCCAAGTAAATTCTTTTGGAGAACAGAAGTGCTACTACTCCTGGTGCAATACTTGCAATACTGTTGATGGATAAACAGGGGACTTTGCTGGGCTATGCTTTCTGGATTTCTTCTTTGCTCTCTCTCACAAATGTTGCAATGTTACAACTGAACAGTGTTCTTAAATTTGTTCCCAGAAACTGGTAGATTTTTTTTTCAAAATTTTTATTTTAAATTGAATAACAATAGCATTGTTAAAAAAAAATCTCCTACACCTTTTTAAAATACAACTATTGTGGTAGTATACAGCTGAAATCAATTTTAATCATTTTTATTGCTGAGCCTGAGAGGCAAAAGAGGAAAATCAAAAGTGTGGTGTTTCAAATAGTGTTCATTTTTAATGTTCTTCCAAGTATCCTTCCTACCACCATGTATACGTGTGTTTATCTTCCAAGCCAACCCCCTAAGCAAGCGTACTGGGAAACTGGCCCTACATTAATAGTGGAAAATGAGGTAAATGAGTCTTACTTTTACATCTCACGCTACTTTTACAATGCCCTTTTCTATTTTGTAAACACTTCCTGCTTTTGTTTCAGGCACCACAATGCAGTTACACGTACACACAGAAAAAAATCTCAGTGTTACAAAAATAGTTCAGCTGCCATTCACCTGGTGTTGTTGTTGTCCTTCTTTCAATAAAATACATAGCCATAAGAAACTCTTGGGATGGTTTGATAAGTGGCTTCATTCATATAGAAAGAATGATACATATATATGGACCTTGTGCTTTCAGTTTTGGAGTTCCACCTTAGTAAAGCAGTGTAAAAAGGTGCTTTGAAATGTATAATAAACACAGGAAACAAGACATCCCAGTGTGATATACTCAGTCTAGCTTCTCCGTGGATTTTACCATAGGAAGGAGGTCCAAAACTCAATGGCTTTAAGGAAATGTCCCTTGATTGTGGAGAATTCCTGCTATGGAGAAGTTTCAGACCTTATGCAGAGCCCTGTGTTAGGAAGCCCTGCTTCCAGGCTGTTGAGTTGTGCTCTCAGTCAACATTACATTAAATACAGCAACGTGTGACTTGGGGGAGTCATGTCAGTTTGTGCCTCACACACAAGATCTGCTCAGACCCCATGTGTCGCTGACATGGTACACCTAAGGGGAGACCCAAAAGCTGCTTCCCCTTCTGGAAAGCCTCCAGCCCTTGTGTGGGATGTAAAAGTCCCCACAAGTGACTGCGGTGCTCTCTGGGCAAAAAGCCACAGGAAAGTCCACTGATGCCCCAGCATGTGGTTTTGTGGTCTGAGGCGTGGGTGTTGCAAGAGGGTGGTTTTGTAGGAAATCCCTGGGGACTTCTGACCTGCAGAAAGCTACTCTGAGGCATAGCTCTTTGCAAGATTAGAGCCAGCATTTTGCAGGTTTGGGCCTTCAGGTGCCACATAAGAGTTGACCAACAGTATGTTTTGTTATGGCAGTGGTTAGAAGTCACTGCAGGACAGTAGGGCATCCTGGCTGTGCTATCAGTTCTTGATGAAGTGAGATGTAAAGAATGGAATGGGTTGTTGTAACATATGCCACGCATAGTCCACACAGTAGCAGTAGGTCAAGGCGTTAAAAAACCCAACCGCTTGGTGACTGGGGGAGCTTTTCTCCTGGGGGGACTGAGAAGCAGAAGCGGGGATGCCCTGTTTCTCCTCTCCAGCTGATTTTAGGGCCCCGGGGTTCGGCGGGGGTTCGGCGGAGCCCCGGCGGGGCGGTGGAGCCAGGCCGCTGCCGCCCTCTGCTGGCCGGGGCGGGGGCACTTCTGCCGGCCTCCCGCGGCAGCACTGGGGCCGGCCGGCGGCTGTCGGGGAAGAAACACAACGATAAAGGGCGAAAAAAACCACCAAAGCCTCGTTCTGTAAGGCGGCAGGGAAGACTGGAGGCCCTCCGCGGGACCTGCGTGGGCGGGGGAGCGGCCGTCACAGGCAGCGGGCAGGGCGGCGGGATAGCGGGGGGGGCGCCCCCTCCCCGTCTCTGTTCCCGTCACCGTCCCACAGGTGCAGCCGAGCCGCGGGGGCCCCCGGGCGGCCTGCACGTCGCTGCCCGGCCGGCAGGAGGAAGGAAGAGGAAGTGAGAGCGGCGGCGGGGAGCCGGCGGCGCCCCGGCATGGGATAGTGCCGGCACCGCTCTCCGGGGACGAGGACGACGAGGAGGAGGAGGAGGAAGTTGTCCGGCTGGCCCCACTGCCCGCCGCTGGAGGGAGGTAGGCGGCTGGGGGCCGCCCGGTTCCGGCTCCGTCACCCCCCGCCCGGTGCTCGGAGGCCGCTTGTGAGGGGGCGCCGGGGGGCGAGGGGCGCGGGCGGTTTTGGACGGCATGGCCGGAGGGGGACCGGGGTGCGGGCCCAAGAGCTGTGGCTCGGCGCTGGGCAGCCCCCAGCCCTCGTTCCCCCGCTTTTTTGGGCACTCGGGGGGAGGGGTCTGGGAGGTGGCCCCCTTCCGAAGGTTGGGGTGCTGGCGGTGCTGAATTTGGAGAGGCGATGTTGCTCGGCAAGGTGGGCGGCAGATCCCAAGATCTCCAAGGCTTCATCCCAGAGTTTATTCTGAACCTCTCTTTCCTTGCAGAACTAACACAACCGGCTGGCTGTCCCCCCAGAATGGTGTAAAGCAAATAGAGGAGCTTCCAAAAAATAACGGTGAGTGTGTCTCACCCAAGCGGTGCGGCGGCGGTGGTGGTGGTGCTCATCTCAGAGGAGCACCTCACAACCTGCCAGAGCTCCGCGTGTGCGACAAACCAGCAAGAGCGCCAACGGCAATAACAGTGCAGGAAGCATGCCATGGGTTAATTGCTCCAGTGTAAACATGGTTGCTTGTAAGCTGCATTTTGCGATACATTTACGGTGCAATTTCAGCAAGGGATATTTTGAAGCGCGTTCATAAGCAAGTGGTTTTGCTCCTGTTGTTGTCCCTCGGCTGCTTGATTGCCTGTTGTTAAAATATTTATCTTTTAGGAAGAAGGGGAAATTGAGTAAGAACTGTCTGGAGCCCCATGTTAGCGTCTGAGGACGGTTTCTCTTCTTCCTCTTAGCTCTCTCCTCCTTTGTCCCCAAAAGCCCAAACACACGTGCCGTCGCATCCTCTGTTATATAATCTCTGAGGCATTTATGGATCATTCATTGTTCATCCATTCCATTCTTTCTGTGTTTTTCCTGTATGATTGAGTGATGTATGTGGCGTGTTAACACAGTAAAGAGAAATGTATTTTCATTTTTGTGAAGTTCTTTCAGTTAGAGCTGCAAGTGTGTTCTCTTTGAAGGCTGTCTTTCCTTAATTACCCCTTCCCCCCTCCTGTTTCTGAAGCTGTATAAGTTGGTGGCAGACATCTAATCTGATGGCCGGTAACTAGATAAGGAAGAGGAAGAGCAGCAGTGTCTGTTTGCTGGCTTAAGTCCCTCTTGCGTGCTTGTCAGGAAAATATCCACAACTCACATTTCATACAGCTGTTGAAAGTCTGACAGCAGCTTTAAAAACTCACCATTCAGAAAATAGATTAATGTGGCTAAACAGCAAAAGGATGCAAAGCAAGGATACTTGCTACTGCTGTCAGTGTAACGCTGTGGGTCCCACTGTGTGAATGGAACCACTGTGGGGTGTATCTGATGGCCAGGGGAGGTTGCAGAGGGGAAGTTTTTCTTTTCTCTCTTGTAATTTGTTTGAAAGTCACCGTGCTTGTCTTCTCTGCAGCTTGCCGCTTGCAAGTTAGGTGCAAATGTCATTGAGTTTTTTTTTTTTCTTTAATAAGGAAAGGGGAAAGGATAATGAGCAGGTTTATAGCCTAACAGTTTTTTTTTTGTTTTGTTTTGTTTTCTTTTCCCTAACATTCTACACATGCCAGGAAAAAGTTAATAGATGTACAATTCAAATAGCTTTTGAGTGGATAGGAAAAATTCTTCATAACTGCTTATTCTGTAACAGTCTTATATGGTCACTGAAAGTATCTGTGATTCAGAAGTCATTATATAAAGAGATAGCCTTACACCCTGTGTACTTAAAATCTAGTACTGCTGTTTTCTCACTGTTGAGGTGCAACAGATTGCATGCGCTGTCCTAAGAGAAGTGCTTTTATGCCCTTCACCCTTGTATTCACCTAAAAAAAAATTATATACAAGTTATGTGGCATTATAAAGGTGTAACTGTTGGTGAAACACTGCTGTGTGTGCTGTACTTCCTGACAGCAATACCGTTCTGCAGCAAATTGCAGATCGACAGTAACGTAGTGCTCCACCCTTCCTTCCGCTCTTTGTTTTTTTTTTTTTTTTCTACCTAATAGAAACCCTTTGATTTCAAGTTTTGGGTCCATAGACTTTCTTTCTCAGTGTCCAGCCTATGAAGTGGTGTTGGATTATGGTCTAATATTTTCCATGTTGACATGCGGACCATGGAGCTTTCATGTTCACAGATATGTGTGGCTTTCCTATTTTGATGCTGTGGATGGATTTGGTATGCGATGGGCTGGGAGGCTTAATGGCTGTAGATTTAACTGTAATTGGGAAATGTTTCCACTGAAATCTGCCAGCGCACCTGCATGCTATCAGGCAGCGCACTACTGTTCCAGTGGCAGGCTTCATTTTTGATAGATTGCCAACCACAACTTTTCTAGTTGTGTGACTTTCAGATAAGGATTTGCTTGGGACTTTGAGGCCATCAGGTACAATTTTGCTCTTCGCTTTTGACTTTAGTATCATTGGATTTTTTATTTTTTTAGTTTTCTAGAAGTAAATCATCTGTAAAATTTAGTAGTTCTCTTTGTTGTGCTGTGGTGCAAATGTGCAAGATGCCCTTGCATTAAAAAATCTTTGTAGAAGGTAGTGGGATTTAAAGAACTACAAAACATCTCACACCCTTAGAGAAGGCAAAAGTAATGTCTCTTCTGGTTTATTTGGCTGTGCAGCTCTACTGAGATTTAGCAGGCTTACTTTTCTGCTGCATCCCTGCACTGTTGTGAAGGTTTGGCTTGAAGGAGATTGAGGCAGTCTGGTTTTCCTCCCTGCTCAGTCATTATCCTACTAAAAAAGAGATTCTGAAAAGACATTGTTTTATGGTTATGAAGTCAGTGTTGTTTGAACCCCTGTGATTAGAAATTAGAGCAGGACTGGTAAGTGGCTTTAACAACTGTCAAGCCACCATTCAGTCATGTCTGTGCTGTATCTTTAAAAGATTTCCCTGTTTTCAATGAGATTTTTTTTTTTTTTTTTTTTTAAAAAAAAAGCTGCTTGTATTCGTGGCAAGAGGAACCTGCCAAGTACACGTTGTTAAACTTGTGTCAATTTAACAGAGCAACTGTTTCAGGGATTTCACATTATTTTCCTTCTACTTGAGTCAGTCGCCTTCTTTTCTCCCTTTTTCCTCTCTCCAAATATAACACTGGAAAAGGAGAGAAAGAAACTAAAAGCAATTGGCAGAAGCCAGTGTGTTGGCAGGCATTTGATAATACGGATCATAAGAGGTGATAATATACGTGACGCTTACCATAAAATAAGCTATTTTATTTTATGCTGTTACAGATTGGCATTTAAGAGCTGAATGGAAGAACAATCACAGAAATGCAGAGCTGTCCTTCATTCCACATTTTTGCATCATTATACTTGTGAGGATTTGGTTCTGAGGTGTCATTATTTCATTATTGCAAGTGTCATGAGATGTGAAAAGCAGACCAAAGGGGAGGTCACAGCCCTTCTGCATGTTTCCTTGTTTTTCTGATCACTCTGCATTTAAGAGGGTCTTTAAGAAGTATATGCCACAGGGATGGCTAATGAATGTTCTTTTCTCTCCATTTCAGTTCTGACAGAGGTATACTTCTCTGTTAGTGGCATGTGCTCAGGCAGGTGCCACGTATGTGGTACCAATCAGTAGGCTACTAATTTTTCAAGCTGCTGAGTGGAGTGGTTTGTAAAGCACGGGCTTGTGGTTAGGAGCAAGATGAACAGTGATTCATGTGGCACTTGTTTGTAAGCACTGGGAGATGCATTGCTGTTTCTCCTAATGGCGGTTTTCCATGGCAGGGCTCTTGTTTTGGCTGTGCTAGGCTTGCTTTCGGTGCCTGCTAGGAGAGGAAGTTGGCTGTGGGAGCGCGGAAGTGATGGGTGAGCTGTTTCTGAGTTCAGCAGTAAACCACGCTGTCAGGAAGGCTCAAAGCTACTCCTGCTAGGGATGCCCCTAGCAAAGTGTGTTAGCCCATGTGCAAATGGGCTTGCTTTGTTATCTTTCTAGTCAGTGGTCTTTGGATCTCTTTAGGAAGCTGAACATACTACTTGGAGACCTTATGCAAATGTGGCCAGTGACCTATTCTCACTGCTTTTGAGGACATGAGCTTACTGATGCTTCTGCTCTGCCCCATTTACAGTAAAATAACTGCAAAGCTCCACAGCAGATAGCACAAGGGAGGGAGTGGGAATGAGCAGTCAGTGCTGAGGGGTAACATTGCCCCTTTCAGGCTGACTTGATTTAAAGTGTTTGTGAAACAGCACATTCAGTAAAGTGGCTAAAGGGGAGGAAAAAAAAAAAAAATTGTTCCCAAACAGATCTATTACAAAATAGCTACTTTCCTTCCTTTTTTTTTTCTTTCTTAATTTTATTTCTGAAAGTTAAACTCTCTTTATCACTTCTTTCTGCATATTTCCCACCCCTACCCCTACCTTGATACTTTATTCTTTTGGTCTTTGACATATTTACTTATTTATCCCAGCTTGCTGTTTTCACCAGCTTTGTCCTGTCCTTAAATTCTTTCTCAGATATCCCCAGTGTTACTATTCAGTTAACTAATTTTATTTAAAATTTGCAGGAAAAGCTGTGGACTGCAGTGTCTCTTACCTCCAATGTTCTTTCAAAGTCTCTAGCTCCAATTCCCTAATTTATGGAAGCACATGAAGTGTAAAGCTATGAAATATTGTGTTGTCAGTAACTAAGTAATTTTTTAGTAGCTGGATGAATACTAATACTATAAAATTAAATTCTTGTTGAGCCTTGCTTTAGCTGAAAGGGAGAATGGGTCACTGCTTCTAAGAGAACTTCAGATTCTGGAGATGTGATGACTTTAAACTCGCACTCTTTAAAGCTGAAAATGGTTGCTTGAAGATGTTCTAATTTCTGAGAGCTTTTTGTAAATTTGAGTATGTGTAAATTTTATGAATT
Source organism: Heteronetta atricapilla (assembly GCA_011075105.1). NCBI lineage: Eukaryota > Metazoa > Chordata > Aves > Anseriformes > Anatidae > Heteronetta > Heteronetta atricapilla. The sequence continues at coordinate 63,516,939 of CM021732.1, read as the reverse complement.
TGAGTATGAACAAAATGTTCTGTATGGACCTTTTATTTCCTTAATAACAAGTTGTAGATCAAACACATTCAACATTTTGATGTTAGACAAAAGGAGGGATATACAAGATATAGCAGCAGGCTCACATAATGTTGGCAGCCTGTTGACCTTCCAGGTTCAGTTAAAATTTTATCTAGTTTCAAGAGCCATACGTGACTGGTACTGCTAAACAGTGTTTTCCTTACAGCTTGTTGTCAGCTTGATGGGAAGAATGGGAAGAACTGGGGCTCCTAACCTGATCTGTGAGAAACTTCCAAAAAGTTCAGTCTGTTAGAAACTTCCATGAGGCTGAGCATGTAGCTGTCTCCCTGTGATGATGCACATGCTGAAAGTAAAGTGTTTATTTTGTGTCTTTGCTGACTTGGAGCCTGTATCTGTTGCTTCTGATGTTGACTTGATCTTTCATGTAGTAACAGGATATGCATAAATGTACTGACAATGGGAGAATGATTGTAGTTTTAAAATAATTTATTTAAAACAATTTTTGCTGTGTTTTGGTGTGATGGAAAAAGGTTAGTAAAACCGATGTTTCAGTAAACTCCTACAAAATGTGGACATTTTAATCTGTATTTTGAGGGACAGAGAACTATCTTAGCAAACTATTTATATATTCGTAGTACACGCATGAATTCTGGTGCTTGAATTTGTAGTCAAAGTGAAAACATTGCTTGCCTATTTTTCTTTCTCTTCTGCCAACATGCATGGATTGTGTAGTCCAGCAGAAGTGTCAGGTCTGCATGAATCTTGGCTTAGATGCTTCATGTGAGTGGTTTAGGCTTTTATCTGGCCAGACTGACAACCTGCTGTGTAGGCTGTTGAATGTTATTGGAGTGACTGCAATAGGGGTGACTCTTTAAAATGCTGCTTCGTATTTTGTGAGAGAATAATCTGTTGAGGTAGGGCAATGAGGAATTTAAACATTCACGTAATACCCTCTGGCCAGATAATATGGTTGATTTGTACATTTCTCCTCTAATAATAATAAGAGAAAAATGGTTACGACACAGGTTGGTATAATATGATTTTTACTGTTAGTGCCAATGCATGTATTTATTACATTCCAAAGCAGTCTTTTTCATTGCTTTGCTTTCTGGAATACAATTGCACATTAGTTTTCATAGCAACAGTCGTGGCTTCAGCTGGAAGTTGAAACCTGATAAGTGCTGGCTCAGTGCATGGACTTTTGGATAAACTCTTTTGCTAGCTCTGAGCCAAACCAACTTAAAAAAAAAAATCTCCAAACATAAGTACTGATCTTTACATTTTGGAAAGGATGTACCATTTGGTTGCTGGGCTTTTAAAATGTTGGAATATTGGCCTTTTTTTAGTTCTTCTCCTTCAAATTTGCTATTTTTTTTCCCTTCAACCACTGGGGCACTCAGCCGTTGAATTTGTACCCCCCATGGTTCAAGTGCATTCCTCCTATCAACCTTTTCACCCCACTTCCCAATATCCCTCTTCACACATTCTGACATCCCTTCTGTTAACTAAAAAATGAAATTCAGGTCTAAATGTGGGGTCTAAGTCTGATCTCTATTTTGTGTAGGTCTATAAGCTCTTCTTCTGTAGATACACATACAAGTTTCTTGTTGCATTTAATCTTCTTTTCCTGAAAAAAAAAAAAGGAAGTGCGAGGCAGAAAATCAGAACAAATGAGAGCTTTCATTGGTCAGCATCAGACAGAACTTTTGGTGGTGGTTAGAGAATGGGAAAAAAAGACCCAACCAACCAAAAAGCCTACAAAGCTGAAAGAAAATGTGAGGTCTTTCCGCTTTGGACCACTTAATGTAATTTTAACCATATTTATGGCAAGCAATTAGAGATTTGATAGTTGATGCCTGGTTCAGAAAAGAAGGAGTAAGTATATGAAAAATAGCCCACATCTTGAACAAAAGTACTGGGGTGGTTTGTTTAAAATTGTAGCTTATGCTAGGTCATACTTTTATGAGGTCTTTTTTTGAAAAGACTAATTTTCATATTTTACAGTTAAAGTTAAATTTTTACAGAAGTGCATTCATGGAAAACAAGGTATACAATTTGGAAAGGGAAAAAATCGTAACTTCTGCACTGTGCTGGTCTGAGCCTCTCCATTCTGGCTTTCTTGTCTGATGAATTTGACTTAATGAATCGTCTGTGTCTTTTCTTCCCTTTGTATAAAGTGCTGGCAATTTCAGTCTGATTTCTCGGTTTTGCCTTAGTTTATAACATACACATAACTTTATAATGAGCTTTATAATAATAAATGACCTGGGCTTTTATTTCTTGACCTACAAAAAATCAGCTATTTTTTCTTCAGCTACCATAGGAAGTTAGCTTGTTGGAAAAGTGTGTTTTGTTTCTAATAACAAGAGTTGGTGGCATTGCTCTGTGTTGGGATGTCCTGGAAGGCAGAGGTTTTGAAGACTACATCCCCTGCTGCTGCAAATGAAAGCACTTTATGGTAAAGGGGATGTGTGCAGACAAAGATGGGAAGAAAATAATCTACATAATTTTAAATACAATTCAGATGTTGAAGTTCTATTTTAAAACAAATGCATAAGTAAAATGGTCTAGGGCTGTTTGTAAACCGGAATTGTAAATTGATTTTCTGGTCCATATGCCAGAGGGATCAAAGCTTCCACTGTTCGGTGGTAGAGTGTGAATTCAAACTAAAACAGTATATTTTAAGAAGTTCTCTCTGTTTCAAGTTGAATAATCTTATGAATTTAAATACCTCACTCTAGAGATAGCAAGGCTTTTTGACCATGACTTAATATATTTAATGTGTAAATCATATATTAAGGTTGAAAAAAAGTACCTGTGCTAGCTTGTAGGCTGCTGTTCTGTAATGGAAGTATGATGACATACGGGGAAAGAAAAGGGGAGAGCGAGTGGTCAAGCTTCTATCACCTAAATCGGTAGAGAGCCACTAAATTAGACTAGAAAAATCAAACCTAAGTCAACCTGCAGATCCTTTGTTTACAACTAAATGTTCTGACCATGTTCCTTGGTCCCCATAAGCCTGACTAAGGGGATAAGCCTTGGTTTCCTGTCTTGGCTTTTCCTTCTTGATCCATTGAAATTCAGAGCGAAGGACCCCCTTTAGAGAATGTCCTGTCTCTAGCTGTCTCCTCTGTAACAAAGAGACTCCACCTGTGGCAATGTGGAAGAGGGAGGTAGCCTCCTAGGCAAGCAATTTGTAGTCATTTAGGAAAAGAGTCGTTTCGCAGTTTACAGAATGAGTGTGTTCTACACCTGAATTCAGGGGGTACTTGCTCCCTGTCTGGACAGGCCCAGTGTATTCTGCTACAGCTTCCATTTCTCAGATGTGTGATTGCAATTGATTGCATTATCAGTATTGGCCAAAGGGGGAGAAAATTATGTGTACTAAGCATCCCAGTTCAAGTCTTTTGCCATTTCACATGCATACTGAATGAGATGAGAGACTGAGATGAGATGAGAGACTACTTTAAGAGAATCCTTGGGAGAAGAGTATCTTATTAAAATTAATCTGGATTTGTTGTTTTGACAGAAGTATTGCCATTGAAAAAAAGTAACTGATTGTAATTCTACTAGCTTGTGAGAGCTGCAGCAAGATCTTATAATCAATAGTAATTATTAAAAAGAACAGGTATGTCTAGTAAGGTCAGCATGGATACTTGATCTTCACCCGTTTTATGTAGAAATTGCAAGTGGTTGCAAAACATGGGTATGCTCTCTGTTGATAACCTGAATCAGTTAAAAAACTTGGACCTTTTTTTGATGAACTTCACAAAGTTAAGTTAAATATTCAAGGAGCAATATAGGCAGAATCCAGACTTGAAGGGATGTATTTGCAAGCTATTGTCTGAATAAAAGCTGGCAATATGGCTTTCCTATGGAAAGCACGGATGGTATGCGCCAGCAGTGGGAACTCGTTTTCTTTCCTACTGTTTTTCCAAATTGTAACATGAAGTTACTGCTGCAGCTGTAGTGCCTCAATGAGCTGAATCAGCTTAAAGTGAACAGTTTAATTCTACCTGTATATAAAATAAATAGATGGAAAATCTCTGCTCAGTCTACTGGAAAGTGGTAGAAGAGCCCTTCCTCAGCATCAGGAGGAGCTCAGGATAGCTCCGTCTAGGTCAAACTGTCCAGTATTGAATAAATCTATGTATTAACTGTAGGTAAAAATTCTGGAACTCTTCCTAGTGTATGCTGAAGGCAGGAGGGAAAGCATTGGTTGAATTCAGTTGGAAATACCCACTATTGTTTGCATTTATTTCTTAATCAAGTGCTGACACCAAGCCTCATGAGCATGAAGTCAAAGAAAAGGGGGCTTTTTAAAAAGTACGTTGTCAACAGCTGTGGACAAAGTTGGCTTTCATGTGTTACTGAGACCCTGTATGAATAAACTCTTGAAGGAATGTACTAAGGGACTCTCTGGAGCTGTCTGGATTTATGTCACAGACCATCAGCTCTGTCCTTACTGAAAAAGAGTTGTTGTTCCTGTGATGCTGTAGGCAACTGCACTTTCTCTTGGGTAGTAGTCTGTGTGTTACTACAGGTTGTGCATAGGTGAAAATAATGAAGTAGCAATGTGATATAATTAAAAAAATATATATTTTCACTTTCAATAATTTTCTGTTTTGTTTTCATAGTGATTTCATGTCTGGATACCTAAACTTAAAACTCAAAAATCTTAGTTTGTGCTCAGAGAAAGGAGAAAGCCTTCCTTAAATTTTATGGTAAGTTGATGCAAGCCACTAAAATATCTGTGAAGTTACTTTTTCCTTCCTAAGGTCTAATACTGACCTTCAACTACATCTGGTCCCATTGACGAATTCAGGAAATTGGTGAAAGTTGAGGGTAATATATGCAATAATTGCAAAGGCTTTTGCTTTTTTGAAGAATAATTTGTATACTGTAAGGGAAGAAGTTGTTCACTTCTTTCTCACTAGTATGCTACCAAAGCAGGATGACTATGTTTAAGAAACAAAGGACTTTCCCTGATTTTTGTCTCATTAGAGCAACAATGTATTTGTCTTAGGAAGAGCAGTTTCCACCTTGTTACGTTTGTACTCTACCACATTCGGTTGCTGAAACTTCTGCATAAAATAATGCATCTATCTGCAGTCATTCTTTTAAGCTATTGCTGACAAAACCCAGCATCTTTTTGCAGTTGTCATTGGCTTGCATTGTGCAGCTGTCAGATGAAGAGCAAGAATGCAATGGGGAGAACCCTCAGAAATTGTAGTGTTTGGCCTCACTGTTTCTTCAGTAATAGGGCAGAATTGCTGGAGCATTATTGGATGTCTGTGGCTCTGTGGATTTCAGGATGTAATGTCTCTTCCTTTGTTGCAGTGTATTTTTGTGTAGGTAAGAGGAGCAGGTGCTCCCTGCTAGTGAATGCCCTTGTATGCTGCCAGCCCTTTTGGAAGGGGAGAAACTTGTTTTTTTCTTCTGTTTCAAAATTGTCAGTGCCAGAGGCATTTTTTATTCTCCGTTTTAAAACCATGTCTTGGACTTCCTTATCTTCTCTTGCTGAACCCAAGGCTGCTTATTTTTGGGCTCTTTGCTGGAGTTGTGCTGCCAGGAGCCTTCCTGGCCTCCGACACTGTCAGCAGAAGGTGCCCTTCCTGAAGGAATGGCACGTAGCTGGTGGAGGCTGGGCGATGCTATGGCTGGTAGTGAGAAATTCTGATAACAGTTAAGGTTAAATGAAGTAGGAGGGAGGAGAAATAAAGCAGAAGGAGAAAGTGTTAGGAGGCCTGACAGGGGCAGGGGAGGGACTGGCCAGTCTGTTTGGGCAAAGTCTCTTCTGCAGATTAAGCCCGGGAGAGGGAGTTGGTGATCCTTAATGTTTTAGTTCAGTAATTCAAATGGGGTGCAAAATTATGTTAGTCTATTTCTACCTAGACTTGGCCACACAAACTTAGTCTGTAAGGTACATGGAAATTGAGCTAGAATATTGCTGGGTTGTAGCATAACTTATTACTGTTTCTGACAAAAGGAAGAGTGTTATTTAATTATACAGTCATTGGGTAAATACTCCTCAGCAACACCTCATTTCTCCTTAAGAGTTAATGCGTGCTTATTTTTATATAATAGATTGTCCAGCCAGGTGTAAAATCTCTAGCTGGTGACAGGGCAGGACCATAACATGTTCTCTAACAACCTTTGCGCCTTCTTGGGACGATGGCAAAGCCCTGTTGCAGCTCATTGCCCTGCAGGTCAGGAGCCATATACAGTGGCAATTCTCCGAACTGTAATTGTGCTTTCATTTATTTTTTCCTCCCTCCTCCCAATCTTTCTGTCTGCTGTTTCAGAGCCTGTCTGATTCCTCAGCAGGCAGCTCTGTGGGCTGTCTACCATAAGATTGCAGTGGGAGAAAGGAAGGTCTTGAGCTAGGAAGCTCTTGAGCTTTTAAGGACAATCCTAGATTATTGAGGGTCTTTTAAGGTAGGGGTGCGTGTGTGCAGACAGGAAGGATAATTATTCCCATTAGATTAAAGCGAAACATCCTTAAGTTTCATTTCTCTCTTTTTGCGTATGTCTGTGTGTAAATAATCATTTTGATTCTGCACAAACCAATAAAGATATGGTAATATTCTTTTTTTTTCCTCCAGTGTAAGCATGAATAATGGTGGAGAAAATGAATGCAAGGGTCAGATCAGCTGAGTGGGAAGTATTGGTCTTTTGCAGTTATGCTTCTGATAATAGCTACTTTCTAAAGAACTTGGAAAGTTTTTCTGTGAAGATTTTTAATATGTAGGAGACAGAGATGGCAATTTGTGTTCAAGAAACATTCTTTAAGTCAGAACATTTGACTTTTATATCTACACTCATGTGCATGGAGGGCGTCCTGTTTTAAGGACTGAGCATCTTTTGTAATTAAGGGATGGTAGTGCATTTTCTTGAAAGCTGAAGATGAATTAAATTAAACAGATGTATATATGGAGAGGGGATTTCAAAAATTCTCTTTAGAACAGCTGGAAGAGGAGAAGCAGTGAGTTACTGTTTAGCTGAGAATTTAGATGAACTTGGGTTCTTTTCTTATGCTTGCTCCTGAAGGGGAACCACATTGACTCAGTTACATGCTGCGTGCTTGTAAATTTTACCACGAAGGCAGACTAAATATGGAGAGAGAAGTAATGTCTGCATTTATAGCTTCTCCCACTTCTCATTTTCACCTCAGTGCTTAATGATGTGATGAGATTCAAAAGCTCACTGGTCCTGTTAATGCAGTAACATGGACAGGCTGTATAGTTTGACACATGGAGCTTTGGATACCAACTTTGTCCCCTCCCTGGGTGTTCACCAGTTGACAGCCAGTTTCCACCAAGGGCTGTCTCTCTCTCAGTATTGCTCATTTGGTCAGATGATGGTTACAGAAACTGCTCAGGAACTTCATGACCCTTCTTCATAAGAGGCCTGTGCTGGTCCAGGATCTCACTGTCATCACACCAACATGACCCTGCCAATCATGTCATTTGGTTTACTGTTCTCATTTTGTGTGTGGACTTATGTAACTGGGAAATGAAAGATTAGATGAGGGAGTGGCTATGCAAATAACTGTTGGAAAAGGAAGAACAATTTACAGATTGTTAGAACAGCTACAGATTTTTTTTTTTTTTTTTAAACTTTGGATATTCATAGAATAGTCAGCTGGTCCAAAGAAGCAATTCTCCTGCTATATTTAGCCTTGATGTAGCCTCACCTTGAGTACCATGTACGGTTCTGGGCTCCACAGTATAAAAAGGATATAAAAGTACTTGAAAGTGCCCAGAGAAAGGCAACAAAGCTGGTAGCCTGTCCTGAGAGGAGAGGCTGAGGACACTTGGGTTGTCTAGCCTGAAGAAGAGATGGCTGAGAGGAGACCTCATTGCTCTCTGCAGTGTCCTAAGGAGGGGAAGACCGGAGAGAGGTGTTAGTCTTTTCTCCCCCCCGGTCGCTGAAGACAGGACATGTGGGAACGGCACAAAGCTTTGTATTATATATAAAGATCAATTTCTTTACTGTGGGGATGGTCAGACATTGAAATGGGTTTCCTTGAAATGGTTGATGCCCCATGCCTGTCAGTGTTAAAGAGACATTGGACGATGCCCTCAATAATATACTTCTGGTTAACCCTGAAGTGGTCAGGTACTTGGGCTAGATGATCTTTGAAGGTCCCTTCCAACTGAACTATTCTATTTATTTGAAAAGCTCAGAAAAGCTAAGGATGGTAATAAATGCTGTATTTCACTGGGACTGGAAGTAGGTCTTGTACAATTAAATGGAAATGTTAACTGAAATCATACATGGAAGACAGCATCAGGTTTAATTCTTCGTTGCTTAACACTTCCAACATTTGTAAGCCAAAGTTTTGGAATGGATTTATGCAGAAATAAATAAAGTTCTCTCTGGGGGAACACTGTTTGGGGTGAACTTTCTTTCTTTAGGATTCTGAATCCCAGTTAGAGTTCCAAGAGTGGGATTATTCATCTTCTACAGACATTAATTCTGAGTTACTGCTTCTGCAGCTATCCTGCATATTTCATGCTTCTTCTGGGTTTGTGGGTTAATGTTAATTTAATGCTATTATTTTCAGCTGCTGTCTTTTCCCCTTAAATCCTCTGCTCTGCTAATGAAACACAGCTATTGTGGTGTATGCTGCTGCTCCTCTTACTCAAGGTACTCATAATGTGGAATGCAAAAACAAAGATTTTCCTGTCAGCAGTACATGATGGTCCATAAAGGCCTGCGAGATTTTTTCCTCCTCTAAATACTTCTTCTGGCTTACTATTTTGCCACTTCCTTCCATTTGGAATTTTCTTCTCTTGTGTGTTGTGGTTAAAAAAAAAATCTCAAATATTTTCAAGTGAATTGCTGGTGGTATAGAGGGAAGGAGAGTAAAAGCTTCTGGTCTGCTGGTTCACCTTTCCCACCAATGCAAATGTGTCCTGAGTGTCTTCTAGGTTTTAAGAACCAGATGTCTGGGATAGTGGAAGTTTTGCTGGTTCTTTAATATATGGCACCTGGATGGTGTGTTTTGGGATACCTGGCTGGTAGAGCTACTGGTGGCTTCTTGCAACAAGAATTATTGCACTCTTGGGACTGGACTGCTTTCCAGATGAACTAAAAATGCCCACCTACGTGAGAAGGTGCAGGATTCAGCTTGAAGTCAGCAAGATGACTTCACTGCTGTATCATGTAGGAGGAGAGGATTCACTGCAAGGGAGGCAACATATGTTTAAACTTAAATATCGTATAATTAGCCAAACTGGCAAAGGAAACTGTGAAAAACATAAGGAATATGTATTTAGTCTGTTTTGTGATGTTTGAAGAGTTCCCCGGTGCAAGACCCCCCTACTCTAATACTAATATTTTGAAACCCTTCCTGGTAACGTAATGGATACATTCATCTCTTTCAGGAATAGCTGCAGACTCACTTGCTCCATGTCTTCCTCAGGTGTGTTGATATACCTGTTGCGGTGGGGAATAAGCTCAGTCAGGGAACCTATCCAGGTTAAAATAAAATGTTTTTCTTCAGGCAATTTTTTTTTTCTGCTCACTTGAGACTTGGACCAGCTCACTGTACCACACCACAAATAGTTTGCCTGATGTGACTGAGGGGCTATACTGGAGGAGGGAATAAAGCAGGATAGGCGGGGGGAAAAGAGGACAGGGACTAAAAACATGGACCCTGGGAGCAACATCTCCCCAAATAGACCTTGTGAGAAGATCGTGGCTGTCAATATGGATACAGCAAACTTGTGAATGAGAGCAACATGCCACTCTTCCAGCTGTACATATTTTTAAAGAATACTGACAGGTTGGAATACGGGTACTCTTCATTATTTAAGTGAAAAGATGGTTTTATTCTTGGCATGACAGATCTGAGTAAAATCAGCCCATCTCTTTCACTAAGCTATGAGTCAAGCCTATAAGCTGTTGCTCACCAAGCACGGGGAGAAGCAGTTGCTGCCCTGAAGATTTCAGCCTGATTGTGCAAGCTTGTACAGAGACAGAGAGGAGCAGCAGCACCAAGAAGGAAAGCAGCGTGGCCAAGCTGATAAAGTGGGTCAGAAGCTGTGTCAGCCCAGGTCTTCTGCATCTGCCTGGCTTCCTATTCTCGGTCTGGTTATACTGCCATGCTCTTCGGCTTTCTGCACTAATCTCCTTCATCTTCTAGATCTGGACCTGTAACTGCTGACGTGGGAGAGAAGGGGGAAGAAAAAAGGGTTGGTATTGATAAACTTCTTCTCTGTGTAGTGTACGTCATCTTGAAATTCACTCATTCTGGATGTGACATCAGTTTGTGTAAAAATCACAGGCATGTGTGTGTTCTGGCTGGTGGTGCCAGCAATAGCTACTTGCTCTGAGCATGTGTGTGAGATCTCGGTGTGAAAAGCCTTCAGCAGGGTGATCCTTTATGTATGCTGACTGAAGGCACTTGAATGGCATGGCAGGCAACGCTGACTTAAGTATTTTAGTATTTGAACTAGGCTAGCTATCAAATCCTCATCCTCAGTGCAAACTATGACGTGTGCATGTTACAAACTTCTTGTACGGTAGCCAGACTTAGGAGGAAACAGTCATTTTTATGTCTTGTGGTGAAAGTGTTGCTTCCATACTAGATTTTTATGCTTGTTTGCGTCTTCCTGTTCTTTATGCAAAAAAAAAAAAAATAATAATAATAATCTGAAACCTCTCAGTCATTTTGTTTTCATATGGTTGCAGTGATGCCTCTTACTCTGTCCATGTGTGAGGTGTCATGAGGATGCGGTTCTGTCTGATCAGCTTTGTGCTGGACCTCCATGCTTCCTTGCAAGAGAGATTCTTATGTGGCTTGAAAGTTTTGCGCAGTGACTGTTAAGTGTTGAAGAGCTGCAAAAAGAGCTTTCCAAAAGTCTGGGGGAAGAATTTTCATTTGAAGGTTTGTGTATAGGATGACCTCCGATAGCCATGCACCACCTTATTTTCTGGAGTAATGAATCACATGAATCACATTTTCATATGGGTCTAATTTATTTACTAACTGCACTGCTGTCATTTGTCAGAAAAAGTATATTATTTCTGAGGTTACTCATAGAAAGCTGGCACAGTGAAGTGTTTTATGGGGGGAAAAAATACAACATGCTGTACAGTTGCCAAAAGTGTATCTGCTGTCCTTTTCACTTGGAGTACCACCAAACTGGAGAAAAAAAAGTCCCCTATCAAATAAAGAAAACAAAACAAACAATGTCTTATTCTGTCTCATATTTGTAGGTGAGGAGAAAGAAAAATAAATTTGAGGGCTTGCATAAGTTGAGAATTTCTTTGGGGGAAAAAGCACATTTATTAAGAAAACAATAACTCATTTGTATGAAGCCCATCTGTGACAGCAGTGTTTTTACATTGCCAAAATAACTCTTGGCTGGTATACTCACAAACTTTTTATAAAGAGATATGACATGTTGATCTTCTAGTAATGAATGTACTCTTATGTCTTGAGAGATTGGCTTTAAAAAAAACAAAACCAAGAAACAACTGCTCATCTTTTTTTCCCTAATCACATTACTGTTTCTCTCACTTTAAACAGGAGGTACAGAATTCCTTCTTTGCCTGCCTTCATCGGGTAGGTCTTCTGAATAGCCATGATGATTATTCTAACCATTCTGCAGAGCAGGGTAGCTCTGGTCTATCTTCCTCTCGTTACATCAGCATCAGCTGCAAGTTCTTACAGTGGCTCTCTATTAACTTTATGTTCTAAGTGTCAAGTTCCTGCAGCTTTATTTCCTTATCTTCAGTTCTTTTCAGATTACTTAATTCATCCTTCATGCTTGTCTTTCCAGTGCTAATAGTGATTCCAAATTTGTCTTTTTTTGCCTCATCTTGACTTTGGCTTTCTCTGAGCTACTTCTGCTTCTGAAGTGCCTTACTCTGAGTGCCTTAGTCTGCTCTGAAACACTTGCCCGCATGTCAGCCAATTTGTAGCAAGAACACTTGCTCGGATGTGCAAACAGGAAGCAATCAGATACAAAGGAATCAAAATTTTCATCCTTCATCTTGGGGTTCTCACTGCATCTTCTCTATTCCCTTTTGTCAGTTAGATCATCAGTTTCTTACAGAAGATGGCATTTTTTGTTTAACTTAGATAACATTGAACACTTTTATGAGTACTTGATAAATAGAAAATCAAATAATTTATCATAGAATCATATGGGTTGGGAGGGAACTTAAAGATCTTCTAATTTCAGCCCCCGCCACCACTGGGGGTTGGATATATATCTATATAATAATCTGTTTTTACAAAAATCACATCCTTGTTCTTTACAAATCCCAGTTGTTGTCCTCACTGCAAAGGAGTGTTTACACAGTGCAATCTGGCATCTGAAAACTACTTTGAATCAGACACTGAAGTAGATTTTATTACAGTTCTGGGTTGTTTTTTTTTCTGGGGGGGGGTCATTCTTGCTTTCTTTTTAGATTGGTTATTACATTGACGTTAAAGATTATTATCAGTCCTGTGCTGTTTGGAGAGTACTGTATCTTACCTTATGTAGCCCATTAAAACTGTGAAGCCATCTGTTCTTGGTCCGTTCAGGGTAGTTGCTGCTGGAGAGCTGTCAGATCTCCCTGCCCTTATCTCCCAAGTGCTAGGGCATTTCTGCCACTTTCTAATTGATTTGCTATTGCTGTCTGCCTTCTTGTTCTGCTGGAGCCTAGGTCAGTACTCATGGTGAAAAAAGCCTGTTGGGAGGAAGGTCAGTCTGCACTGAACTGGCAACTCAGGACGCTACAACTACAACCAAGTTACATCGCAAGTGAATGTTCTCCAAGCTTAATCTAGAAGCTTCACATCAGGAAAGAGGGCCTGGTTAGTTATTGTAGAGGGAATAATAGTTCACAAGGTTCAAAAGTCCCTCTTGATGTGACCAAAGTACTCATGAATACTTCATTCTGTGCAGCAAATGCTTCTGGCTGCTCCTGTTACACATTATACTACACACATCCCATTAGCTGGGTGAGCTACTCATCTCTGTCTCACTACAGCTTATTTAGTCATTCCAGATTTATGATGGAAAAAATAAGTTTGGTTTCTCTGGGTTATCACCTTGTATGTGTTCAGTTAAATGGCATGTTTTTATCCTCAGTTCACCCCAGATTTAGTCCCTGGTTATGCTTAATAGGCACAGAGTGAACGCACTTCACACCGTGTTTATATTGCTTGCACATTTTTGTGACTTTCTGACCTTTCCAACCTGAAGTCATTCCCGTGAAAACAATTGGGGTTGACCCTTGTATGTCATATGAGAATGTCCTGGTTTTTGATGCTTTATCCTAAAATTGGGTAAATTTATATCTCAGCTCCATATAATTGCTGTTCCTATATTTTAAGCTTTTGTATGCTTCTTGTGTATGTGATTACCTGCTAGTTTTTTCTCTTGATGTAGTAACTAATGCTGTCTGGTATTGCTATCTAAGGTGGATATCATGAGAATAAATACATCAGGTTGTGAGATTTAGTTGTGTAGTAATGGCCCACATAAGAAGTTAGTGGGAAAGAGATTATTTGTGTGTGCTCAGTTAAAATGATCAGGAATTCTGGGACTTGCAAACAGTAGAGAATTTTTTAGGTAATGAAGCTGTAACAAAAAATCAGCTATGTAGCTACAGAATATTTTACTGATATTCAGAAGACATTCAGGCAGTTATTTTAAATTATAAATACCTTAAATCTATTATTACAGACTTGTATTCATAGAAAATGTATCCTAATGTTTGAGAGACCTAGTGTAACATACCAAGTAAATAACAAAGCAGTGAGGAAGCATTTCAGAATGCATTTAAGCTGGAGAGAGTTTCATTTAAATGGGCTGATACTTAATAGAATATTACTCTTTGTTCTAGATTACAAATTTCTGCTATTTAAATATTTTTCTGTGGAGGTGGGTGAAAGGAGTGGGAGGAGATGCATTTCTGGTTTCATCCGTAGCCTTGAATTAACTATGAAAAAGGGTGGGTTCTTAATTTAACTAATTTAAGCTAAAATCTCAGCAAAAATAGTTCATAGTCTTCTGCACAAGCTAACAGGTTAGGTTTCTGGCTGTAGAAGAGTCTGATTTACTTTTGCATGCTGACTTGTATGAATTATGCAACCTCTTTTATATTTATTTTACTTTCATTAGTTGACAATATTAGCAATGTGTGTGGTGTTTGTTGTTGTTTTCCTCCCCAGCAAGACTAAGATGTCAAATACCAACTTACCATACACTAGTTCCTGCATTTTCATTGTTGGGTCTACTTGCTTTCCCATCTTACTCTGGCTGCTGACCCACTCCCCTGGGCCACCACCTTTCAGGATGTCGATGTGTGGGTTGGGTGAGGTGGTTGTTGGGCTGCGTGCAGATCCTGACCTGCAGAACAGTTTCTATGGCTTTGCTGTGGAATAGAAGCTGTCAGGTGGAAAGACAATGTTAGGAAGAACTACATCTCCAGATCTGGTTGTGTACTACTAAATGTTCTGAACTGGAAAGCAGAGTCCTTCTGTGATTTTTACAAATGAGTTTGTGGGCTGGTGGCTGACTCTCATGCATGGTCATCTTGGTGAAGGGTTTTACACATGCAGTCTTTATGGATGTGAGGAAGCTTTGCCCACAGAAGAATCAGCCTACTTCTTATGTCCTCAAGGAACCTCCTGCAAGATATCATCTAGTCACAAGGAAATCTGGAAAACTGCTTCCAAAGGAGGAGCGTTTCAATGAACTGAAGTGAAGACATATATGTGAAATTAAACAAGCAAAATCTAATCCTTCTGTAGACAACCAATCTTCACATTAGTAAATAAGATTAGCTGTTTTATGTGAAATCTTCCCTTCAGATGTAAGAGACAATAAAACTGAGAAATCTGGTTGAGACTGAGTTTGAAATTGTTTTTTGCTACAAGGTCAAAAATGAAGATTTGATTTCTCGTAGGTGGGGTGATTAACCTCAGATCAAGGTGATCTAAATTTTGTTACTTGAGGGTAGGTAAGTGAGAAATTGGTGTGTCGTAGTCTGAGGTGAATTTATAGGTCTGCAGCAAATCATCAATAATCTCCATCTGTTATGCTACATAAAAGGTTGTTCACCTTCTTTGAAAAAGCAATCTTTAGTGTATGCAGAGGGCTTGTCACCATACTAACACTTGGAAAAATTAATCTGTATTAAGGTTCACTTTGGAAATGGAACATTTAAAATTACACAGTAGTTCTATGCAAGAGCTTTGAAGTGCAACTTAAGTGGTTTTAGCTCATTTAGTTCCTCAGTGAAGTACATTAAATCAAATTAAAAGCATTTAAATTTTAAATGAATGTCTCTAAAAGTTTAATGTAACTTTATTAATCTGCTTTTAGTAACATTTATCTGAATTTACTTTCACTATTTTCTTGTAGGCAAATGGAGATGTTCAGACGAGCTGTAGAAGAGAGTAGCTAGTTCAGTGTAAATTCAAGGATTGTATTTCTTGTGCACTACCATGATTATGTTGACTAGCTCTCTCTGCAAACTTATATTATCCAGTTCAGTCCTCTGGGTCTCAGATCATTCATTTATAAATTAATGTTACTGATTTTAACATCTTCAAGAAGAGACTAAGAGCCCTCTATATGAGAAATGGTAAATAACATCTTTGCGATCGTACTTGGTTAACATCCAAATGGAAATCTAAAATTTGTCTTTGGCTTTGTTCATTAGTGTTAGGATGAGAATGGAGCTGGGGAAAATCAATGATTTTCAGGAACTTTGCTCATGAATATAGCTATTTTTTAAATGAAATTGTGACGGAGACAAACTGTAGGTTTAATGTATGTGGAAATCAGGCATCTACGTCTGGCTTAGTTTACTAATGTAATCTTAAAATGTGCTTTGTATTTTTTTAACACAGAATTTTACATGAGGAAAGTATACTCACATTAATCAAGAGGTGGTAAATACTTTTTCCCTTAGAGAATTGGACACAAAATGTGAGAGAAACCTTGCTTTGACTGATCAGAACCTAGTAGCATAGAAGTTAGTTTACAAAATGGCAGCAGCAGTTTTGGACCTTTCAAAAGATACTACTTTTGCTTCATTGTTCAAGGCTTGATGTAAATCCAGTGACATGGGGTACTTGGGAATAGTAAATGTTGTTAAGCACAAACAAGAATGAATGGCTTGAAAGCTTCCTCAGAAATTACTCATGTTAGCATTACAGCATGAGGGCTGTATAATGTTGCTATGTGAGCATATAGACAGTGATTGTAAGGGCTCCCTCTGGATACACAGCATGATGAGTTCTGACATGTATTTTTCCTGAACGTGGCAACATCTAGCAGTGGGCAGTTGTAGCATCTGATGATTTGAATTGCCAAGCAATGCCTTTACACTCAATTCCATAATAAACCAACCCTTTCCTCTCCCATCCACAGCCCCATTGAGAAGTGAAACATACTGAGTTGCAAAAAGTATGTCAAATATGCATTTAAATGCCTTGCTTTTCTGACGTTTCATTTGATATGTGCTACATGTGACTTAGAAGCATAATAGCACATTGTCTAACTCCATCAGTTTAGGGCAGTGTTTGATCTCAACTGAACAAATGTATTGTTTTACTGTTAAGCAAAAGACATTTGAAATAGGAGAACTGATCTTATACATTTTAAAGAGAAACCAGGATATAGCCATGATATATTTTTTTCTTTTGGATTTACAGAAGTAAGACAAGAAATAAGTATTACTCCCTCAACCCTAAGCTGAATACTTAAGGGACAGTAGTTTTGGTAGTAATGCTGAGCCCCTTAAAAGCCAGTTATTTTAACTACCCAGTTTGTATAATAAGGTTTTCAAGGTTTCTTTTAAGTTTTTCTTTAGTTTGATTTCTAAGTTATCAACAGCTTTGAAAACTGAGATCCTGAAAAAATATACGTACTTTAATGACAGTATTGGAAGAGTAACTGTTGATGTGGTGATATTCATAAAACATCTAGATGGTGCTCTTGAAAGGAAAGGACTCACGGCTTCACTTACTAAAATCATGTTCCTGTGGATATAGCAAAGGTGAGGGAGAATGAGAGAATTCAAAAGAGCATACTTTACAAATTCTGTAGCAAATACTGATTTGTGCCAATAGCCTTTGTTGTCTTCTGGCAAGTCTTTTGAGGCATGAGGTTTCAAATCATGAGTCATTTGCTACGGATACAGGTAACTCATTGATGTGTAGTTCAAGTACAAATAGATCCAAGAGGCTCTGTACTTAGTAATATTTCAGAAAATGCTAGCTAAAACTGTCTCCGTGCAGATCATCAGCTGATATCAACTAGAAGTGAGATCTATTGGGTACCTCCAAAATCAGAATTTTGCCCTAAGATTGTTTTTAAAATCAACTTTCCTTTTGCCCCTCCCCCCCCCCCCTTTTTTTTCTTAAATAACTCTACATTTTGAGATAACAACTTGGCTGGTATCCCTTGTGTATGGTTCCTGGTTATACACAGTTAGGTAAGAGCATGAGCAAAATGTAAATTATTTGGTAATGACACAAGATACTACTTCATCGCAATTGCTATTTAGTTTTTGCAAAAGAACCTCCCATGCTGAATATTCTTTGAGTTATTTGGGGTAGATTTTTCATTAATAAAATTCTTAGTCATCTTCAGAACCTATGCAATATCTTAAAGAAATAAAGACTTGCACATTTCAGTAATTAGTTGGTCTCCTTTTGTATTTTTCTTATTCCTGCACTGCTTGCTGTGTATGTGAGAAGCTGCTCTTACAGCTGTAGCAGAAGCCTTGAATTAAGGAGTTGAGTGACGCAATCTTTCCTCCTGGAAACCAATGGCAAAAAGTTTTTCTTTGTACTTTCTACTTTAAACTCTGCCAGTCACTTTCTGCATGACCTTGGTGAAAGTCTTATCAGTAGAGTTCATGCTGATAATCTGCACCAGGATCTACCAGGGCAGGAATGTGTTGTGGGCTGCCACTTTGCGTGCAACATTGCATGCAAGTAAATGGTATGTTGGGCAGTTAATGTATTCCTCCTCCTACATGATAGGACCCTTCAAGATGCATGAGGTCCTTCATGTTTTATCAAGATGTAGAGAGACTGCCAAATAAAAAGATACGTTTATCTCAGCTCTAGGTCTGTGCCCTGAACCTCTGTTCCTCAGCTGTTCAGTTTGCACGGGTTTCTATCATGAATGGGGTTGGATCAGTAGTTTTGTGGAAGGGAGTACTGGGATGCTGAGCAAATCAGCCCTGAAATTGTTGCAGTGAGCATAAGCTCATGGACAATTCGCAGAATTTGGTTGTACCTAGTGATTCAAAGAACAAAGTTCCAATTTTCTTCAAGTGATATATTCTTTATTAGCAGCGCTGGATGCACGGGGGATCATTCCGCCTATCGTGCATACCAGGGTAGAAAGCTGTACCAAACTTATACAGTGAAGTGATTATTATTTCATGAGCGCCTATACATATTTATTACCTGTCCCGCCTTTTCATGCTAATTAGTCTCTTAATGCTTTACGCTTGCACAGATCTGTTTTTAGTCCTTGAGTAGTGGTCATCAAAGGGTGGGCAGTGGTCCCAAGGAGGAAGGCTGCGAGTCTTCCTCCCAGTGTACTTTTCACCTTTAGTCCAATTTTCTGCTGAGTGGACACTTTTGGACACCTGCTCATTCACAGACCCTCTTTGTGCTGGTTTCATGGCTGGTATTCCCGCTATCTCTAGTTTTGTGGCCTATTCTGGCATCCCAAGGACAATGCTGCTGCTTCTTATCTGGTGTTCTGCTGTTCTACACATCCTGCCTAAGCATCCCACTCATTTAGGACCATCTGCAATTCCTAGTTGTTTTAACCCTTTATTCACTAGGCAATGATTGGTATTTACATGCCTAACTGTATATGTCAGTAGCACATAAACTGGCAAGTTCCAGAACTTCCCAGAAAGTCTATTGATATTTTGAGGTCACACAGTTAGCAGTGATACCAATTCCTGGGGCTTTATTGCAAATATCAACTCCTGATGTTATTCTAAAAGCCTGAGCTCATGAACCTAAACGACTGTATTAAAAAAAAAAAATTGTTCACAGAGGTAATAACTCTTGTTAGTCTACTTGTTATGGAGCTGGAGTAGGTAAACAATGTTAGTTGCAAAAATCGTTTTCAATCATGAAGTGCAAGCAGCAGATTTCAAAGCTAAATTCAAGTTAGCGAATATATCTTTGAACTTGCATAGGTATGTGTCTGACAGGAAAGGATAGTTATGTGAGTTATATGCAGAGTAAAGGCCACAATGATAAAGCAAAAGAGGAAAAAAGGCTGTCACCCGTGGGAAGAAGTGAGCCAATGGAAGGTCTGTAAAATACGGAGACATACTTTATAATGTGCAGTAAAACTATTATTTCTGAATCTCATTTTTTTTGGAATCTCATTAATTTGTTATGTATTCCAACTATGAGCCGAGGCTTGTTTTTGGAAGGTTGTTGGTGTTTTGGTTCTTTTAATCTCCACAGATAAATGGATGTTTCTTTTAGTTTTTATTTTATTTGGTTACCCATGTGAGATGGCTCTGGTACAAAGCAGTATGCGTTTAGCTATATTTCATTTCAAATTGTCATGTAAAATTATTTAACAAAACAATATACATCTTATTCTTTTAAAGCAACAGGATTTAAACAGTCATGGTTAGAGTGAAGATGATGCATTCAAGCTGGGGAAAACAGTTTTTCATTCCAATTTAGGTACTGAGGATGGCAAACTCTGATTATGTTCCTTTTTAATCCACCTATCCCAGCAGAGTGGAAAGGAAAATCTGGAAAGCACAAACTGTCTTGCACAAATAATTTGAAAAAGGCCTGCAGGAAAGCTAGCAAGAATTATTTTGAAGACTGCTGCAACTGAGATGCTTGCTCAATCGGACTTTGCTGCATTTGTTCTTTGGTTAAGCCTCAGGAAAACTTGTAGAGGTCCACTGAACTTGGAGGCTATGCCTTAATACTTAATACTGTAAAGCTGTGTGCCTATTAAGTACTGAATGTATTAATGTTGCTGTCTTCTGTTGCATGGGTACATCACTCTGCATGTTGGAGCGATACAAAGAGCTTGAGCACTGTTAGGGCTTCAGTATTATTATTATTATTATTATTTTTCCAAATGATGCAGATGAGAAAAATATTGATGTTAACTAGACTCACAAATCTTTTCAGTGGCTTCTTATTTGGGTTCTGCTGGCATGGTGGTTAGCTCTGGTTGTTGGGTCCAGGCTTTGGCCAGTGGCTTTGGTGTTGGGGTGTGTTTGGGGAACCAACCTGTTCTTTAGTTCCCCCTCAGTCCTGGGGGCAAGTGGAGGGGAAAAGAAGATGCTTTCACATTTTTGTGGTGGAGTGGCAGTATCTTCAGCTATCAGGAGATGTGAACCTCAGGATCCAGATCAGCACTGTGATGGAGAGCAGAGCACACTGGTTAGGAGTGGGTGGCTTCCAAAACTGCACGATGGTGTAGAGACCACAGGCTGAGGAAGAGATGCTGTGTGCAACATCGAAAGCCAATGCCTTCTTATCCCAGACTGGCTGGCCTTTAGGTTGTTGTCTTCTAGGCTGCTATGCCATCCAGTTGTGGTTTGCTTTTTTTCTTTTTTTCCTCCTTCCCTGAGACGGCTTTTACATGAAGGGATGTGTGCTGAATTTAGGCTTTTTCCTATTGCAGGGTCTGTTTTCTGAGCTCACTCTTAAATCACTGAGTTTATTGAGTGGTATGGCTGTGACATGTGCACGGGGTATTTAATTACTTTATGAGATCCAGTTCTATTTTGAAAATGGTGTGTTCCTGCTTAGAAACCTGCATGTGGCTTAGTCTTATTTCTAAGAGGAATATCAAAACCTTTCCGTCACATACTCCTTATGGAATATAAGTGAACTAATATGAACTATGCTTTCTTACAGAGGTGAGAATGGAACTGAGAAAGCTGAGGGAATAGATGTTCAAATAGAGATGACTTGAATGTGAATTTTGTTTTCAGTGAAAACCTCGGTCACTTGAAGTTTAAAACTATCTTTGCTCTGAAGTGAGGTATCTGTTTATGATGTAACTAGGAATTGTTATTACAGCTAATGAATGTTATTTTAATATTGGGTGGAATTGTAAAAGCCATTAACTTTTTTTCAAATGACAGAAAAGAAACCCTCTTTGTAATATGAAAAGCCAATTACTGTGTTATAAGGAAGAGCTTTAGATAAAAGTATTAAAGGGCTGTGCTCACATAATGAGGGCATTATCAGATGAATTCCCTACACACAGATTTATAGGTTGATGAATCTTAGCCAGAATTATCTTTAAAATTACCACTTAATCTTAAGTTCTTATAGTGGGTTAGTTCTGTTTTTTATTTTCCATGTCAAGAGAAATATGAAAACAGTTCAGTAAGTTTCATTTTTCTGCTTTGACCTTAGAAGAAAAACTCACTAAAAAGTTGAGCTAATGGAGAGGGCGCTATTGTCCAATCTACCCATATCCTTTGAAAATAAGCATATGAATAAAGATAATTTCTGACAAAAGTCCTAATTCTTAAATGCTGAAGTTGTGGAGTTTCTCTTTAAATATGAAGAGGTTGGGTAGGGTTGGGACTGAACTTTTTTCAGATTGAGGTACATTACAGTTTTATTTTAATGGTATAGGATGGCAGAGACTAATTAATTGCTGTTGTGGTGTAGAAGCATGTAGGGGTTTGAAGAATTACGGAGTTTATGTTGTGCTGAACTGGAATGATGAAGTACAGATAACAGGCCACAGCTGTGGCCACAAATTAGGCCTCTCCAATTTGATGCTGAAAGTATTGCATTATAATTGCTCTTGGAAAGTCTAATGAATAAAAACAGATCTGAAATGGGGAAGCTAGAAGCGTGTGCTGCTGCAAATGCTTATTGGGGCTTCTCTGCTGAAAAAGCAAGATGAAGTAAGGTCTCTGCTTTCCTAGCTGGGACCAGTGCTCAGGAGCTGGCTGCTCTTAAGGTACTTTCACTGATTTTTACATCTTGCCATTTCCTTAGAGTTAGGGCTCTCAGTCACTCCTTCCTCATACAGCCAGCATGGCTCAGGGGAAGATGAGAGTTGTGGTCCTTTCTGCTTACACCACCTGTGGGTGTGTTAGCCAAATTCCTGATGTGGAATCCATCAAGAGTTACGTTTATAGGGAGGTGCAGGCTGCCTGCCCTGCCACCACAACCATACCCTACACCACAACCATAACCTACACTGATGGGAGCTGCCTCAGTCCTGCCCCCTCACTTGCACTGTGCCTGTGGTGAGTAGCTTCCAAGAACTAACCAGATAATAAGAAAGTCTTCCACTCCTTTCTGCTGCTTACTGTTCTGCCAGTAGGTTTCCCTGAACTGGGTGATGGTGAGTCAAAGTGGCAGAGGCTACAGACTGCAGCAGTACAGCTCTGCAGTTTCATCTGCTGCAGAAACTCATTCTGAATCTGCCTTGTGTGAGTAACAGGTCAGAACGGGTGAGCAGGATGCAAAGTGAGGTCTTGAGGTGACTGTTCAAAGCATCCCCTTTACTTAATTTCAGAAGAACACTTGCAAAATTTTTGGTTAGTTCTTAGGAGAAAAGGAGCCATGTCCTCAGCTCTATTTAGGTTAATGATGCTACATATATTTTTTTGGAAGAGCTAAGGGTTAGTTTCAGTATGTGTAAGACTTGAGTGAAACTTTAAGGACTACCGTTCAATGTGATATTTTAACAAAGTTTTAAATGGTTGTTGCTTGCACATTTGCTTCTTAACTTCAAAAGAATGAGTTGAAAGAGGGAACAAATTGTGTAGATGAGATATTCCATGACCTGTGCTTCTGTGCATTTGTGCACATGCATGTATTTAGATACATATATTCTGAGTAATACACAACATATTGTCATACAATGTCTAAAAATGCCTTCATAGAAGCATAATACTAGTGCAGACTGGGTAAAAGTCTGTCAATCTCAGCCTAGGTATCTTGATACCCTGCTGATTGGCTCACATAACTGGCAGGTAAAACCTTATCACATTTTTACTGAGACTACATCTGAAAAGAAATTGAATTAAATGCTTAAAACATTTAGATGATCCCCTAGAATTGTCACTCTCATAGGATTTTACTTTTACACCTTTTTTTATTTTTCCATCATGGGGAACACTTACAAGATGTGATCTCTTCATTTTCCTTTGCTCTCCTTGGCACTTTTACATTGCTTCATACAGTCAAACAACTATATGTTATTGGCCACAATGTTCCAAAAACCAAATGCAAACAAATAAATGAAAACTCTATAGGCCACAGACCCGTGGTTCGAGTCGATTAGCAGACAAGCAATTGCTAATAGTGGGGATTGTCCAAGAGCAAGAAAATGAACTGGGACAAATGACTGGTTGAAGTTGTCACAGCTGTCTTGTGGTTGCCAGGGTCCTATAAAGTTGTCCGGGGCATTGAGTTTTCTTTAAGGTTATAAAAACAAGGGCCAGCTGTGGCCAAGTGAGGGCTGTAAGTAAGCTTCGCTACTCTCTCTGTCAAGCAGAGGGGCTGGAACTAAGAAGACCCTGAGTGATAAAAGGGAGGGACTGTGCAAGGTTTCTCCCCCTCCCCCAGATGCTCTTGATCAATCAGTACAGTTCCCTCCTGGCTTGCAGCAACCTGAGTCTTGTGCTAGAGCTAGGAGTTTCCTGAATGCCCAGAGGAAAGTCTGACACACTTTGGAATGTAGAACAAACATCTGCTGGGATGGGATGCCACTGAAAGCACAGCACCTCTTTCTGCACTGGGGCTGTAATCCACATCTGCATTTCAGTGGAACAATCTGTGCTGGGGAAGGTGTTTGAAACAGATACTGCGATGTAAGGCACACAGTCGTTCCTTGATGTGAGGATTTATGCATGCACAACTTGGCATCAGTCATCTCTGACCTTTTCAGAGGACTGTTCCTTGTTTCTTGTCAGTACTGTAATATCTTCCAAATGCGTTTGGCGTTTCAGTGGGTTGATAGGTGACCAACTGATGTCTATGTACAGTAGCAGAAGCTGTGTTACATTTGGGATGTAGTATTTTATTATCTGTGTTAGCCAACTTTTGCAACTTTCAAACTGGAATTCCCGTCTGGTCGTTGAAAATTATTAATACAAGGTTTTGAGAAAGGAAGTAAGATTGATAGCTATTCTAATATTTTGTACATAAGGCTTTCATGATAAATTGTTTTCTTCTGATTTCTCTGTTCCAGATTACTTTGATAATCTTGAAAAGCAAAAACAGTAATAAATCAAAGTGGGTTAGAGATTGGGCACGTGTTTTTATTTTAATATGGGATAAAGCTGAAATCTCACTGAGTGCACATTGTTTACCACTTCTTCTCTGGGACATATGAATCAGTCCCTTCATTACAGATTTTGGAGTTACTCTTGGTGCTTTTATGCTCATGTGCAAATTTAATGTTAGGAAAAAAGCCTTTTGTGGCAATGTGAAGTTGCAACTTCAAAGTACGTTTGCTTGCTGGATTTATATCTGTCAGCAGGAATGGTTTTTTGTGAAAAGGCACCGTAAGCCTGCAAGCTAGAGAATGAGGTATGATTTTCATGGTTGTGCCTTGTGCCATAAGGAACATTTTTTCCCCAAAGGATTCAGGGTAAGATCTGCTCTGGGGAATGTTTGCTATATGTGTAGGGAGAAAGGCAGCAAGAAAAGCCTTTCTCCTAGG
The DNA here is from genome assembly GCA_011075105.1 of Heteronetta atricapilla. Lineage (NCBI taxonomy): Eukaryota > Metazoa > Chordata > Aves > Anseriformes > Anatidae > Heteronetta > Heteronetta atricapilla. Next base: position 63,492,235 of record CM021732.1, on the reverse strand, counting down.
CTCTTCTCAGTGCTTGTGGTTAGTCTTTGGGCTGGTGTGCCCAGAAGAGGCTCAGGTCAGAACCTCATAGAGGGAGAGTCGTGAATAAGGAATTAAGCACTTTGAAACCCATCCCCTCATCCCCCTAGATGCTGTATCTACACATAAGTTCTTTGGCTTCTTTTTATCAGAATAGCTGAAAGAGGCTGCTAAATGAAGAAACCAGCTTTCCTTTTGAACTTTTAACCTTCGTGAAAGCTTCAGTAACTGGCTTCTGCAGAGCATAGATTGTTTGAATTTGACATTTAAAAAAAATACAGGAAGAATGAAATATCCATGTGCACTTCTGAAATTCCCAAATTGCCTGTGAAGATTTTGCTTCTATGTGCTTTAAAAGCTTCAGAAGTGCAGAGACTGAGGAGAGGTGAAGTGTCCCTGATGCATCTCAGCCCCTGAGCTGTGCCAGGATGTGGTCAGGCTGAAATGAGCGTGCAGCAGTTGGTAGAAAAGCTCCACCTGAGGAAAAATGATCTGTATGTGTGGATGTAATTTCTTTGAGAGAGAGGAAGAAGGCTTGAGGAATGGGTCACATCAAGGGAAATAAAGGACTTCCAGGAGAGAAAAGGAAAGAAAACAAAAAGACTGCCAAAGGTGAGAGAGATTAATTGTACTGCCTAGGATAAAGGTGAGCATTATGCTTGGATCTTTCCTGTGAATGAATGTCCTGTTTAATGATAAATAAATAAATAAGCAAAAGTTTCTATGCTTTTGTCCTTGTTGAAGAGAACACAGTGAAACTCCTGACAGTTGCTGCTCTTTTCTAAGAATTGATCATGTGAAACTTTTATGTACTAAAAGCAAGGAAAGAACATTAGAGTAAGCAGGGATTAGACTTTAGTGGGTTTTAAAGCTGTCATCACCTTGTTGTACAAAAGCAAAAATAGTGTCTTAAATACAAATGACTTTTGGCCTCTGACTTTTAATAGATGTGTTGCAAGTTAATAATAGTAAAAAACTAATAGCAGATCCCGGTCAAATCATGCTTTAGCTGACATTTGATCTAAAATGAAAGCTATTTTCAAGCATATAATTCCTAGGTTTCTCATCTATATAAAAGCATAATACATTTTTGCAAACTTGGGAATGGAAATTTTTAGGGTGCAGCCCAGCAGCAGAGACCTGCCGCCCTTCCTTCCCACATACGAGTTCATAGCCATGCATACATCTCCACACGCATAGCTATGCAACGGGAAAATAAGCTCAGCAAGGCTTTGTAGCTCTTGGCTGCTGTTAGAAACTGCATGGTTGAGTTTTCTTAATGGAAAGCAGCAATGCATATCATGGTTAACTTGGCTGGGGGCATGCAAAACTACCTCGCCTTGTTCTTCCTTTTTAGATATTCTTTTTTCTTAAATAAGGTTGGCTAATGAAGCAGAATAAAGAGTGGTGAATCTATGAAAGGAACTCTTAAAAACAGGCAGCTCCTTAGTTTTCCAACAGTACTTCAGCTTGATTTGTTAGAATGCAAGAAGCCTTCAATGGTTTCCCCGTAATCTTGCACCCTGAGAAAACTGGGATCCTTTGCAGCTGTGAGATTTTTCATCTTGCTGTCATGTTATGTGTCTTCAAAGCCAAGGGGCCAGTGTTTCCTGTCATGTGCCCATCTCTTAACATCTGTATTTCCACTTGAGTAATTAAATGGCTAAAAGCAAAAGAGGGTGTCACCAGTAGCCATGCATTAATTCACTGTGTAAAACTGCAGAAATTATTTGAGGCCAGTAAGAAGTAACTGTCACAGGACAGCGGTCTCTTCCTGTTGTGTATGTGCTGAAAATAAGGCAGTTGCCAGGAATGGTTGAGCTGAAGAGTCAGATGACAAGTTATTTCTCAGTTGAGGACAGATTAAACTTTCAGAGCTCTAAAACCAAAGCATATGGTGTTTTGCAAAGTCCCCTGTGCTAAACGGTGAAAGCCTGACGAGAAGGAAGAAGGCAGTAAGGAGCCTAGCGGTTGTTGCTTGCTGGGCTGTTTTGGAGCATTTTGATGGGCTCTGCAGACATTTGTGTGTATGCCCCAGGGACTCTTCAGGTGACAAAAAAAGAGCTTTTCATGTAAAGAAAAATGGTAATGAGACTTCAGGCTTGCTCCCTATAACGTGTTCTGTATGCTTTCTGTCTCATCTCAAATGAATATAGTGGTGATGCTTTTATTTTGCCTGAAAAAAATAGTTTCCCTAGCTGGTTTGTTTTATATTAATCTACCTAGAAATGTATTTTTCATTTTGTGCTGGTAGTGAAACTTTTTAATTTAGCAGATTTTTTTTTTAATTTAGCAATTTTAATTTATTGGCCAATAAATATAGCCACAAAATGGTTTACCCCTTTTTGTCCCAGCACAAAAGCTGGTATTCTTGTGGGAAGCCTGGTGTGAAGGGTAACTGCAGCAATGTGCTCTGAGATGCTGAGAAGCACAGATTGCATCTTCAGAGTCTGTCAGAAACATCCTTCACTTCTACACCTTTTAAAAATTATTTATTATTACTTATTTGTATGACAGGTGTCATATTCAAATTGAGTATAATAGCAAGAAATAGGGTTGTAAGCCAGTCTGTTCTCAGGACCTTAAGAGCTGGGGAAGTTAAAATGCAGAAAGAACTGGGTGAGGAGTCAGTCCAAACACGTGAATAAATAAGGCAGCTGCCTGTTCTGGGTAATCTATCAGTCTGATTTAGATATACACCCCTGTAGCCTCCAAATGCCTCACAACTTCTCTGAGGAAGTGTAGTGCCCCATTTTATAGTTGAGGGTTGGAAGCACAGAGGGCCAAAGGGCAAGTACGTGGCCACACACAAAGCCTTTGAATAAAAGACGATTAAACACAAGTGTTCTTAGTCCCAAGTTTAACATCCTACTATTTGAAACAGCCTTTCTGTTCATTTTTAACAGTGTAATTAGCTACATGTGGTAGGGAGTTCTTTTCCCCACAGCACTGATTAAAGAGAATAAACTTGGTAGATGTAAGATCTGTTTGCATTCTTTTTTCTTTTTTTTTTTTTTTTCCTACTTTATTATTTTTCTCTGGTGTTTCTTGCACTAGCTGCTAATGAATTGGCAAGATTACACTCTCTCAGTGACACTAAGGTCGAATAACAATCTAGTTTTTGTGTCTCAGGGGGGTTATTTTGCAAATGCAAAAATATGATTTTCTCCCTTGTTTAAATGGGAGCATTAGACTTTGTCCTGGACACTTGTGCAGCATATTGGTACTTTGGGTGTACTGTTCCTTCAGAATTCCCTTCAGATCAGACCTTCTGCCTCACATGGAGTTTGTCGTCATTTCTTTCTAGTCCTAGTCAAAGCTATTGGGACAGTGAGTGAGACCAGCAAGATAAGACATGAACACTGAAATCCACCTAATTCTTTGCTGATGTTACAACTCAAGAAGAGAGCTTCTGAAGATGTGGCTGGTAGGAACCTGCTCCAGAGTTTGGAGAGTAGCACATGTGAAAAGGGAACTTGAAATTTCCTTCATATTCCTATGTACATAGTCTGTTTAAGTTTTGCATGGCCAGACTGGGGGAGGCAACTGGGAACTGCATGCTGTGAAGAACATGTCTCGGAGCCCTACATATTGGGGTAGTCTTCCAAGCAAAGTAGAAGGAAGTTACATTAACTCACAGCAGAGTTAAAATCCCGTGTTGGGAATATCATACTCATACAATAGGAGGACTAAGAAGAACTCATATGATAGGAAGATATGAATGGGACTCAACTCCTGGTCTTCAGAGATGCAGAGTTCATCCACACAGCTGGACTTCTGGTAGACTGTGGACACAGTTCTGTGGACACAGCATCAAGACTGCACAGCCACTAATGTGGAACATCATTGTGCTGTAGGGAAGCATGGATGGGGGATGATGACTTGGAGCACTCTTCTAGTAGAGGTGGGCACTGCCACTTTTTGGAAATGCTTTTGCTTTCAATGCAAATTTGAGTATCACATAATGTAGCATAAAACGAGAGTGGGTAGAGTTCTGTGTTTACTGTTGTCACCATGCTGCCAAACCCATAAAAGCCAAGTTTTGATCTTCAAAACAGAGCAAAAAGTATTGTACTGAAGGGAGAAATAGGAGCCCATTCTGTTTTTAAAGTGATTAATAACAATCACATTTATTACTTGAACATTAGAGATCTATTGATGTTATATTACTATTGCAAGCAGGTAAAAAAATTGCCAGGGATAATGTTTTGTGCTTTCTTTTAGTGTTGGTATTTTCACACAAAGTGCTTTTTAGCCAGGTGTTAACCCTATAGGAAGTTCAAAATTGTCAACTTCAGTTGGCAACTCTATTTGGAAACACTTCTAACAGTGTCAAATTGAATTAGACATTTAAGTGAACAATGGTTTGCTACCCCTCAACCCTAAGTGCAGTGGCGAAATTTAATTTGGGAACGCTGAAGTCTGAAAGCAAGAATGATAAAACAGTGGTTATGCTCACAGGGGAGTTAGTGAAGGGATGTTACTTTATTTGTGAAAATTATGAACTCCAGCAATCAGCAGAGCACTATATATGTACTTGGATTTTATCCAAATATGTTAATCTTTTAATGTCTATTACAATTATAAAGGAGCTCATTGAGTTAATGAAACATACTGTAATGAGCTTGTAATTGCATATTTTTACATCATTTTCTCCTACTGAATTGAATCTCAGCTATGCTCCATGAACTGTGCACAGGTGAAATAAATCTGTTTTTCAGGCTCAGGGTGTTTCCATGACAGTTTAAGATAATCAAGTTATTCCTGCTCTCCTCTTTGCCCCTACCCATTCTTTATGGTGGTCCTGCTGATGCTCAGGTGGGTGAGTGTTGAATATGTCTTTGTTTTGTTGGGGTTAGTTTTTGAGCACTCCATCTTTCTGAACCAGCCAAAGTACCAGGTCAAGTACCAAATGCCAGGTTGTGCCACAGGGGCAATGGAGATATAAGAGCTGCTGGGGAACTGGGCCTCAAATGGCAGGAGCCTGAGGGTTTGGGAGTGAAAAGATTTCAGTATAGCATAGGTCATAAGGATGATGGCTCAGGATGATGCTATGTATTACAATATTTTTAACATAGAATGGTTGTGAGGATTCATTTTTTTCTATATAATAAGTTAGAGGTGTACAGGTTATTATACAACAAGGGCATCGTGTCCTTTTGGCTGTTGTTGCCAGGCTCTCCCTGTCCTGTAAGTTCTTAGCAGGTAAAGCATTTGTAAGTTCTTAGCAGGTAAAATACTTGATAATAGCTCTGGGGTGAAATTGAGAGTATTAATACATTTGAGGCACTGTATTTATTAAGATAATACGGAACAGCATCACACAGCAAGTGGTGGTTCATTTTGAATGGATGTTTTGATAGAAGTTGACTGAGTTGCAACAGCAGTCAGTGACAAACTGATGTTCTGGCTCCTGAGAAGGAAGCTGCCATGAGTTATTTTGCAGAATAATGTGGCCGGCACAGTTCAGTCCTCAGTGTGCAGAAAGTGCTGGTCATGTCATCTCTACGCATATATTGTGGGAAAGTTAAGCACTCAGTTTGTAGATTAGACAATTTGGAAGCAGCAAGTGTTTTGGTCATTCTTGGCATAGCTGTGCATGTTCCCAGAGATGCTGGAGCAGGAGCTTCATCCACAGCTTGGAGACGGAAACACAGCTGTGCCATCATCAGATTTTGTTGGTGAGCATTAGCCGAAGGCATTTGGGGAGTCGTAGAGAACCTTTGTAATTATAGTTACTTATGTGAAGTCAGATACCTAGCAAAGCAGATCATATATCCTACAAATGTTGCTTTTTAATTGATGATGGCTTCTTACCTGAGCAATGAAGTAAATTGGCTAATATTTTTAATGAGTTAGGTTCAAGACAGTGATTCTGACTGTAAAATTGTTGCCACTTTTTTCAGATAGTTACACAGAGGACTGATTAACAGCTGCCTTTGGTTTAAATGCAGTGGCTGAATAGGTGCCCTCCCCTCTGCCCCCACCCCTTTTTTTTTATCATGGGCTGGCATGTTAGCATAAATTAGATTCAGTGGGCTTTTAAGTTCATATGTGTGTTCTAATCTGGGAGTGAACACATCGCATGTTCTGCTGTCCCCGTGAGAAAGGAGAGACAATAAGCTTCTCAACAGTTGTCCACTGCTTAAATAGCTTGAATCTCCAGAGCTCACGACTGAAATCAGTTGATGGATGACGTTTGCATCATTCCTTCCTCCTTCCCTGTGCCATGTGGGTTTTAGTGTGGAAAACAATGCACAGTAAAACTATAGGGTGACCACAGACTATATTGAGTGCTTGAATGTGATGTATTGGACTGTAACACAAAAGCAATTTACAGTAGTTTTCCTGTCAGAAATAGTTTCATCTTGATCTCTAAGATCTTAGTTCAAGTTATAGAAGACTGGGATTATTTGAATGAGTGCTCTCGAATTGCTGGCTGGTAAGAGTTATAGAGATTCTTGTTCTGAAGTTAAAACTGACAGCCATTTTAATAATATTTAGAGAACATTGCTATGACATAGAAGGCAGCCTGCTAAAAGAGCTGTCCTTTATGCTCATTGTACACACATCTGAGTGCAGAAAAGGCATAACATTTGAACACAGATGGGCAGGCTAGGACTTCGAGTGCTTGGGGTCATTACATCAGTGTACTGAATAGAATCGCAGAAAGGTTGAGGCTGGAAAGGGCTAATGGAAGTCATCTTGGCCAATCATCCTGCTCAAGCAGGGACACTACTACTTGTGGTTTTGTAATGGACAGATGATCAAGGGATAGTCCCCCTGTTAAAACACTCAGATCTCCTGTTACCAAATGTCACGCTTAATGCAGTTCACCAAGATGCACACAGGGTTCATCACCCTTGGAAGTGTACTGGGTGAGCAGAGTGCTGGCACGGCGGTTGCCTTGTAGTCACGTTACTTCTGAATGGTCTCTAGCTTCCCAACAAATCACAATCTGCATTCTGCTTGGATGAACCTGGAGCTTGCCCTGTAGTTGTTTTGGGATGTGACTGTGTTGATGTTTCCTTCCTTAGCATCTCCATATTCCTGTTTCCAAAGTGGGCTTGCTAATGTTCATTAAAATGCTAGAATAGTCTCAACAACAAATATCTGTTGGAGATGGTCTCTTTAATGCAGAATAGTTCAAGATATTCCACAAGTTTTAGGTATAGGCAAGGTCTCCAATATTAAGTTTTTGTTTGTTTGTTTTTTCCTGGGTGGCCATAACTTTACTTCCCATGTGCAATTTCATTGTTCTGCTAAATGTCCTTCGGAGTGCAGGCACTGGAAAGTCTGTAAGTGTTAGGGGCAAGTTGTTCTTTGCAAATACGTGTGTTGATAGCAGAGAGCAAGGCACCTTGCTAGACAGGATAGAATTAGGAATTGTATAGCAGTGTTAAGTCAGGAACAAATGGACTTTTTTTTTTTTGTGTGTGTGTGTGTGTGACTGCTAGCTGTTTTGATGCATTTATTTCAGTAGGTATGAAAGAAACAGCACTGGTAGGAACGCCTGTGTAGACAGAACTACTTTCTGCAGCAAGATTGACAAATGTGCTTTTTCTTTTGCTTTTTGTCATCTTTGAAGTGCAGTGTCAGGGCCCTAAGCAGAAGGCTGGATTCTTAAACTTGTTACCTTATCAGACTCATAATGATAAGTAGTATTTTGCTTGCTGCTTCTCTTATTTCTTGTGAGCGTAATGGTAAGCATCTGGCTCGGTTCACTTACTGTGGAGTATCCGTGTGCATCTCTTTTCCACTCTACTTTTCTTTGCAGAATGATTTCTTTAGAAAATAATTGTTTCAGCCTTTGACATCCTGTCTGTGTACTGTCAGCTAACTTGGTTATTTCCTTTAGTATTTGTCCTCTCTTCCTCCACTTGACTGCTAACTTCCTGACTATACCAGTAGTTCTTCCATATGTCATAAGCATCAATAAGGTTTAAAAAAAGCACACGCTTTTTTTATATGCTACTTCTTGATCTTGCTTCTAGCATGGTTTAGAACTTCTCCCAGCCTTGAGCTTATCCTGTATCTGCTGCTTTCTTTGGGATATAGCTAGTCATCGCTGTCTAGATTCAGTCTCTGCTGAAATGAAGCAATCAAGTGTCATCATCCTGACTGAAGATGCTCTTTTGCATGCTCTTTCTAACCCTCTGATTTATCAAAATGCCAGAAAAATCCCAAGTACCATAGCCAGATCATGTTGGTGATAGAAAGGAAGACTATGACCTTTTGTTCTTTCTTTACTCTTAGTTGAATCCAATTCAAAACTGATTTCCTGGGTCACAGAACTCTTGATGAACTTTCTCTCTTGAACCTCTTTGATACATTTTCAGCCAGCCTGTAATAAACTTATTTTATTTCCAATTACATTGAACTCCTTTGGAGTGTTCTTAGGTGAAACATTGAGAAGTCCACAAAAAATTGTAACTGTTCTTTGGTGTCATTATATTTACTTTGCTTTATTTTAGTTAATTTCATGGTACCAATTCCTTTTTTTCTTTTTCTCCGTAGCTTTCTTATTGCTGAAACTTTTTTTTTTCCTACCTGTAAGAGCAGCAGCACTGGGTGGAATTGAGATTCAATCTTTTCCCCCATTGCTTTTATTTCTCAGGTTATGTGAGACTGCATTGAGAGGTAGGAAAAGAAAATTTTGTTCAGATGGAATTCTAGATTTTTTTATTGTTGTTGTTGCTTGCTTCAGTTTATAACCATCTGGAGTTAAAGCCCAACTCCAAACTAAGCAGCAAGCCCTGATAAACTGTGAAAAGTTTAGCTTAATTCTAACACTTTACTAACAGGTTAGTTTTTGGTTTTGTTTGCTTAATACCTGCTCTAATTTGATATGCTAGATAGGTTCTCAACAAGTTTGAAAAATCAAACTTATTGTGAAGCTAAATGTAACTTCTTTGACTGTCATGTTGTAACTGTTTTTCCTCTTGGAATAGTTTTTAATATTGGAGTGAGTCGTTTGGTACTTTCCTGATCTCTAGCTTGAAGAGTTTAGATATTGACTTCTTCAGTAAATAGTATCTTTAGCTGACTGGATGGTGTATGAATGTTAATTAAATTGCTAGAATAGTTCATATTCCTTGCATAATCATAACCAAGTTTTTAGTTCTTCTCAATTTCCTAAGTTATAGGTGTGTAACCCAGATTTCCTTAGAAGAAGGAACATGGTATTCCAAGAAGCAGGGGAATTCAAGTCAAATAAGTACCCACATTTTTCTAGTATGTTTCAATATGTGCTCTAGAAGCAAAACCGGACAGCCTGCTTGCCTGTATTCCAAGTAGAATCACAGAATGACTTAGGTTGGAAGGGACCATAAAGACCATTCTGTTCCAACTCCCCCAGCCATGAGCAGGGATGCTGCCCACTAGACCAGGTTGCTCAAAGTCCAATCCAACCTGCCCTTGAACACCTTCAGGGATGGGGCATCCATAGCTTCTCAGGGCAACTTGTGCCAGTACCTCATCACCCTTCAAAGTAAAGAATTTTGTCCTAATGTGTAGTCTAAATTTACACTTGTTTACAACCATTCTCCCTTGTCCCATAACTACACTCCCTGATGAGAAGTTCCCATTTTTCCTATCGGCCTCCTTTAAGTACTGGAAAGTTGCTGAAAGGTCTCCCTGGAGCTTTTTTTTCCCTAGGTAGAGCAACCCCAACTCCCTCAGCCTGTCTTCATAGGAGAGGTACTCCAGCCCCTGATCATCTGTATGACCTGCCTCTGGATGAGCTCCAACATGCCCATGTTCTTATGTTGGGGGCCCCAGAGCTGAACCCAGTACACCAGGTGGGGTCTCACAAGAGTGGAGTAAGAAGGGGAGAATCACCTCCCTCAACTGCTGGCCATGCTTCTAATGCAGCCCAGGATACAGTTGGCTTTCTGGGCTGAACATAGCTCATAGCTCCTGTAGAGCTTTCTTTTCCATTTGTAGCACAGCATCTGGAGATTTTTTTTTTTGATGTGGGTCTGCTGGGCTTTTGTGACTTCTGTCTAGTCTGAGGTGGATAACGCTGAGCCTGTAACAAAGACAAGAAGCCAGCATGAAAGCTTTTTTTATGTATATGAAGTGCACATCCAGCCCCCTGGCTCCTGTGCCTTGTTTTCATTCCTTGCACAGTTGGCAGAGCGTATTTACAGCTCCTTAGGCTTGGCTGCTCAGTCATGCAGGCTAACTCCAGAAATAACTCTCTTGGGGGTATTAATCTAGTGTTGGATTACCTTTCTAAAATGGTTAATCGGACGTGGTCCCCGGGGTACCTTTCAAAAGAGCTTGCCACTTGGTTCTCGTTGGCTGGGGCCACCGGAGCACAGTGGAGGAGGCTGACGAGGTCTGACAGGACATGGTTATGTAAGGGCCCAAGAGGAGCGCAAGTGCTGGGTTTCTTTGCAGTGGGTTCAGACACAGCCGGGCAGGATTTGGCCATCAGCCTCTTTCGTGGAGCTGCCTCACAGCACAGAGGGAGTGGCATGGGGGAACCTGCCTGCTGGCGGGGAGGGCAGGCCTCAGGTCACCCCGACAGATGCTGCCTTTTATTTGAGAGGAGAAAAACATGCTTCATTTTATTACATTCCTGAATGCATGTGGTGTTCCTCTAGTTGTTTTTAAATCATCCACTTCTCTATTTCTTCTGTTCATCAAGTGACCTGGCTCTGTGCTTCAATGTCGCATTTCTTCTTTTCTGTAAAAGAAGAAATGAGCTGTTTTAGGCTGCTATTTTCACACATGACTAAAACTTCTAGTCACGTAACTCCTTGCAGCCTTCATTTTTTCTCATGTCTGTAGAGTAAGGATACAGTTTATTTCTTTGGAGACGTACTCTGATAGCTGTAAGTATTAAAGCACTCAGATCCTTATATGGGATGTGCTAGGGAAATGGCAAAGCAAGTTTAAGACAAAGCATGTTCTTCTGAGAAAGCTAATTTTATACTCAAATAAAATCCTGGTCTCCACATGGAAGGCATAGATAGAGGGGGAAAGGTAAATAAGTATTATTGACATGTGTACTGGATTAATCCTTTAGACCCAGGTAAGTAAATTGAGGGCTGGCATGTGTGTGCTGATGCATTTTTTGCATGAAATTTAACATACCTTGATTTCCAACTTGAGTGTTTATTACTTAGTAAACAACTGGAAGTACTGCAGAGTGTAATTGAGATGTAGGAATATACTGTATATGGTATACGATAATAATAACTTGCAGAATTTGCACTTTAATGGGCTAAATCATCATTCATCGTTCCGAAAAATATTTGTGTAAGAAGGCATGCTAAAGCAGTAAGGATCTTTTGGTTGTGGTGGTATTTTTTTTTTCCACCTTCAAATTATAAAATAGTGTGCTGCTGAGTGTGGAAGTTGCTTAAACCTCTTCCAGGTTACAGCTGCATGCATGCACAAGGGCGAATGACAGCTGCCCTCTTTTCCTTCAGACCTCTCCTCTACCTCATGCAGCTGTACACACACATGCATTGTATTGCTTTTGGGTTTTAACTTGAAGATAAACGTTGTAAAAATGAGCAAAGTTGTTACATGCCAATGCTTCTCAGATCCCACTAGTAGAGAGAAGGGAATTGTATTCAAGAAAAATATATAACTAACCCTTCAGTGATGTCCTTGTCCTTTTGCTGTCTGACTGCTGCTGGCATAACAAAAAGCAGTTGAACTTGGTTCTAGCTCTTCATTCATGTCATGTGAATTGATTCCAGTTTAGTAAAAAAAAATCTCACCAGGGCCTGTGCCTTCCTTTTTGTATTGGGCTGTGCCTAACACAGTGTACCAGTGGAATAAATAGGAGGTAATTCATAATTTTCTGCACTGTAGGTTGCAGAATTTTCTTTGCAATCATAATTTTGTGATGACAAATGAACATCTATTTTGACTTTTAAAAAAAAATGTTTCTGACATTGACACATACGTAGAACAAAACCACATTATCTTTCAGATTCTGCATGGGAATTGTAAGACTAATAGCTAGGAAAGAAGTCTGAGCACATGTGACTAGGATGTCCACCAAGAAACAGAAAGGAAAGAAGTTTGTAGTGACGATTCTATATATGCTTTTCAGCATTCAGAGTACACAGATGCTTCTGAGTTGGCCTTCTCCTAGTGGGAGAAGTTGAACTACATCTATTTGTAGTGGTTAAAGATCTATCACTTTGCTTTGTCTTTTGTAACTGTATAAGCATGCATATATTAATTATAATTACGTAGGAGATCTTTAGTGCTTGCCTGCATTAAAAACTAGACACACTGAAATTGCCTTCTGAACGTTGTGACAGAGTTCTCTTGCACCATGCTTTAGAATGCAAATGATCATTTTCCATAGCTGAATGTGATTAACTTACAGTCTGCTTTTCTCAACTGTTGTTTCTTAAACCATTTGCCTCCTTTCTGCGTGACTTGTTAAGGTGGAGCACAACTCACTAGAGGAAAATGAGGGCTGGTGTCCACATTTGTACGTGAGTGTGGAAGTTTTCTGCTAATTTATTACTGTGTGATGATGTTTTGCTTTCACAGTCATGGCTACTGGTTGTGAATCAAAGCATTTCTTCCAGCATTCACAGCAAGCTTTGTTAGCTAACCCCCTAGTGGGGATGTCCAGTGTCGTTCCTGCCAGGGAACCCTGTGTTTTCCAGAGCATGCAGGGAGAGGTCTCTCAGGTACCAGGGCAGCCAGCTCGGCTTAAGCATTGCAGACAGTTTAACACCAAACCACCAGACTGAAACTACTGATTTTCTGCTGTGGAGTTGAGAAATGCCATCATTGTAAGCATGTCAGCAAAAAGGCGTGAAGGTCTCAGTTTCATTTTACTGTTGAGGTGGATTAACAGCTCAGTGCTGCCAACAGCTCTTGCTTCTTCCCTGCCAAGTTGGGTCACCTCTGGGAAGCTGTTTGACTGGAAAACACAGCAAAAAGACAACCAAAATAATAATAATAATTATTATTATTTTGCTAGTTAGGATGAATTGAGTCAGCATGCTACACAGCCAGGGGAGCACTCACAAAAGATGCAAACAGTGGGAGCAAGGGATGTTAGGGGAGAGGTGATGGAGGCTTTGTATTATTTGGGCTCTAATGGGGAAGCTACAGTCAGAATCTGACCATTCTTAATCACCAGCAAGCCAGGCACTTGCTTTAATTGTTTTTAATCCTGGTCCCTTTAATATCTAGCAGGAGCTTCTGTGCATGTACCAATGCAGACAATGTCACTGCATTTCTTAATCAGGTTGTTCTGCCTTTCAAGGCATTTCCTGCAATAGTCTTTTTTAGAGACCGTCCATTGTCTTATTTATTGCCTTGCACTTTGTTTTGTGATGATGTGTGATGTTGTCAGCATCAGAACTGCCATTGTTGGAAATAAATTGCTGCAGCATTGAAGCTCATAATTTTTTTTTTCGTATGTGTTGAGAGCTCCGCATAGAATATAGAAGGGCTGGAGGCTGAGAAGGGCTGGGCCTTTTCAGACTAGACCAGAAGATTCATGGGGGTTAGATAGAGCCATATGCATAAAGGCTGGGGCAGCTTGTAAGCAGTAGAAGATGAAGGTACAATGTTTCTAGATGAAAGCATGGTTTCATGATTTTGCTCAGGCTGCTCCAAGTTCATGTTTCTGCTGCAGTTGAAGAAGTGTCCATGGTTAGTCTGGGTTAAGATGAAGCAGCAGTGGAAGGTGGTTAGAGACTTTTTTTGTTTCATTTCCTGTACTTGTTTGTGGCTTTTGGATGTCTGTCTGCTATGTTCTGTCAACCCATCCCTTGCCTTAGCTCTTCCAAAGGGTGTACATACAAGAACGTGTCCATGCTTTCACCACTTTCTTTTTTTCCTTTTCCTTTTCCTTTTCCTTTTCCTTTTCCTTTTCCTTTTC
>CM021732.1:63331431-63478331 GCA_011075105.1 Heteronetta atricapilla | reverse complement strand
CTTTTCCTTTTCCTTTTCCTTTTCCTTTTCCTTTTCCTTTTCCTTTTTTTTCTTTTTACTTCTAAGAAGAAGGGGACTGCACCTCTGGGGATTTCTGCAGCTTTTCATTTTGCTCTATGTGGTAGTGCTCTGTTAGGTCTCGGCAGAAGGCGTGGGAAAATCCACAGTGTAAATGGAAGGCTATGCAAAGCAAGTGAGCATGTTGCTGTCTGCACAAGGTGCTGTGCCTGACAATTGCAGAGCTTTGCTAATTCAGTGACAGTCCTGCTGCTGAGCTGGGAGAGGGGTGAGGAAGGTTTGCTTGTAAGCTCAGAGATGCACTGCACTTCTCTGCAAAATATATGTTGTTGTTGCAAGGTTACAAACTTCAGTGAGCCAAAAAGAGACAAAACTTAAATTCTGCAAAGCCTGAGGATTTGCCTGTTCTGCTTTCCTTTTCTTCTCCAAAATTCACAGCCTGTGCTGTTTGACATGCGATCCTGTTGACATTCATGTTCTTGCAGAACTGTGAATGTTTTATGTAGCTGTATGGTATCATTATTGATGTATACTGTATCCTTGTGTATTCTTGTCTGAGATTTACAATAAAGAGGTATTTATATATGGTATCTTTGACTTAGGTGAGGATGTGTGTCTATATGTATATGTGGAAACTGCTGTGTTCTGCCTTCTTCCTGACATCCTGGTTGCTATAGTGCAGTGATCTATTTGTGAACACTCGGAAGATCACTGCTATAGTTAAAAGAAACAGTGTTTCCTGGCCTTAACTTCCTGGGCAATCTCTTCTTCTGGAGTGCGAGCTGTAACCGATGCCATCACGATCCCTGGGACTTGAGGAGTGACACCGTAATAGGAGCTTCCTCTAGTTTGTTGCTTTACCCCAATAGCGTATTTAATAATATTTAAAAATAGTTTGTCTATTTAAATCTAATGCATGCCTATTATTCACCGTACATTTCAGTGCTTCAGCCATCTTTTGAACAGGCTGTCTGGCTGTGCAGTGTGTCATGGCATTGTCCTCTGTTTGCTTTTGTAATATGCGTGATTCTTGTGCTCTTGCACATCCATATACACAGATGTTTTCATGCACCTGCCCAGCCAGGCAAAATGTAGGAAATGAAGCAGCAGTGGTAGAGTTCTGTCTGAACTGCTAACTGCTTTGTCTTTTTTTTTTTTTTTTCCTTTTCCCTGCAGGTGTGAATGAGAGAGGCTCTCTGCAGTATTTAGTGTCCAGTTGTACTGGCTCTGAATAACAGCAGCATCGCAATGCCCCCTCCTGCTGATATAGTGAAGGTGGCGATCGAATGGCCAGGTGCCTTCCCCAAGTTGATGGAAATCGATCAAGTAAGTGCCTGTGCATGTGTGCTCCTATGTACATCTAGAGAGAGAGACGGGACATGTACATATGTGTATGTATATATATACACGTGTACCTCTGTGTGTGTGTCTCTGCATTATGTTTGTTTATATGCACACATTTCTTTGAGGATTTATGTAGTATAAGGTGTTTTTATAAGGGGTGTAACCCTTTTCCTGTGTTACTGCTTAAAATTTTTGATGTGTTCTGCCACATTTTTGGATTTGCTTTTTCTTTTTAAACAGCTGCTTAAATGAGACATTCACTGTTTGTGTGACCCACTTAACACTTTTGTGCCTTAGTTTGTTCAACTGTAAAATTGTGGTAATGTTGTTATCTATTGGCAGAAAGTCTTCTCAAATTTTTACAGTCAGTGCTTTGCATTTGTAATGTGATCATGCTGAATGGCTGCAGCAAGTGCAGATTTTGGAACTTGAGCAATAGCATGTTCTGAGCAGGGGAGTCTGCTGTTGTTCCTTGTGGGCTTCTTATGGGTTGCCCTGTTTCCCTGGTCATTTCTAGTGCAAGTGGCCACAAGGACAAGACTGATTTGAGGCAGTGTACAGAAATTAATAAATTAAAATTTATGAATTAAACTTTCATGTAGGTAATTTGGAGGGGGGCACAGTAGGTAATTTGGAGGGGGGCACAGGAGGAAGAGATCAAGTTATACAAGTGCTGCATTTTATGTTCTAGACTTCTCTGAGATTTTTTTTTTTGTGGTACGTGCATTAATATTAAAAAACAACCTCTTTAAAATTTAACTACTTACCCATAATGTACTGAAATCTTACAGAATGCTACCTGTTTAGAATAATTATTTCTGTAAACAGCATTCAGAGTGAAGGAAAGCTTGCAAGCATTTAATAGTGTGTTTAGACCCCAATGTATCCAGGGACCAAGAACATTATTGGCTCTATTGAAGAGGAGAAAATCTGAATTCATGCTGAAAATGTTTTACTGAGATAGGATCCTACTTTCTTCATGCAGTGCAGTTTCACTTCTAGTTAACAACACTGTGGTGTGTGCTCATTATTTAGCACTTTTTGGCTTGTTTTCCAGAGCCACTGTGCTTTTCCATTTTCATTTGCTAAATTTTTTTAGTAAGCTTATCTGTGCAGATACAAATCTCTTGCCTTCTAGAGTGAAGAATGTTTTACTTTTTTTCCTCTTATATAACAAATGGCAGACACTGTGCACACTGTGTTCAGAGAAAGATGCATGTTAGTCATGATGAACAACAGCTCATTGCTACCAAGTACGGCAGGGATGAAAATGATCAAATAGCTTTCAGTCTCTTTCCAAGCAGCAGCAAAATTATACCAAAATGATTGTTTTTAATTTACAAAATGCCTTAAAGTGACTCTCCAGCCGAAATGTATGCCTTATCTAAAATGCAAGCTTATTGTCCTGGAACCTTGGTTTTACCTTTATTATAAAGATTTGGAGAGGATAAGTGCTGATTTGTGTGGGGTACCCTTCTTCCTAGCCAGCCTGTGAGGGCCAGCCAGGTTGTTGGCCAGTTTCCTCATGCCACTTTGTGGGAAGAGAGAACAGGGAAATTGAGGCTAAAGGGAAGGCTAACAGCAGCTTATCTCCTCACTTGGGGGGAAAAGGAGGAATGAGGGTTAAGGAAGGAGCTCACCCCTTGCCTTTCTGACGTGGAAAATATGGATATGATGACAAGAGATGAAGATGGGAGAGATGCATCCCTTCTTCATATGCATACACACAAATCTGCATGTTTGCTATTGTTGGGAATTGGAGAAATGTGGGCATGAGCCTTAAAAACCTGTGGGGTACTGCATACTTCTAAACACACAGCTCTGCTTTTGGTTAACTTGATGCTAACTTTTTCCCGATCTGTTTCCCTTAAAACATATATTTAGTTGAAGAGTTCTAGTGGAGAAGATGATTTGTACCTCAGATGGATTGCTCCCTGAGATGATAAAGGGCAGGAAGGAAAAGGAAGGCAGAAAAGTGAATTGCCCATTGGCCAAGGCACTGCAGCCAAAGAGTACAGTGCTTGCCTCCTAGGCAGGGTCTGCCCATTCAAGGACCCTATGATATACATTCTGAAACCACTAAACACTTGACCTGCTCTACCATTTTCCTCCCTTTCTTATCTCTTACCAGCCAGAAAATCAGTGTTTAAAAGAACAACACTGTATTATTGAAGACAATACAAAAACAAAACAAAGCAAAAAAATCACTCACTGCAGCATAATGCAAGCTCTTTGTCTTTCAGTATACTGAAACTCTTCCAAATATTGAAATAAAAGTACCATGGAAAACACTACAAAAAATACGTATCTTTAGGTTGCTTTTTGTATATGCATGGAAGCATTTATTTATACTCAGTTGCACAGTATTCCCAGTTGACCTTCATATGCATATTTTGCTTAGAAATGAAGAGAGTAAGGTAGTTTCAAAATTGTGAAACCACAGTAATTGACGTTGGTGTATTGGAAGGTGTTAGGCCTGAGAAGAGCTCATGAGTACTTCTTTTTCCAGCAAAAGTTAGTGAACTTTGTTGAGTACCTCCCCTTCAGGTGCACGACTTCTGACAACCTGAACGCTGACATACAGACCTTTTCTAGTTGATGCTTTGCACTATGTTTCTTTATAATTGTTGACTTGGGTTCATCAATGATGGTTTTAATGTTAACCAGACAAAATTTGTCTCACTATGTTAGGGAGGCTCTTTGCCTGCACTAAGAATATATAATAAAGTGATTTGCTGAACCAACCTCAGTTCCTAACCTTTATTTTTATGCAACCCAGGAGAGGTATAAGATAGATATTTGGGGATGATAACTATTTTAGCCTACCCATTCAAATCCATTTGTGTTTTGTGTGTTAATGTTATGTACTAAAACCAGGGTTTCTTTAAACTCTGGGATGAACTTCCTGACCATTGGAGGTAAACACTGGTGCTACACAAAGGAACAGTTTGTAATTAAACTTGGCTGTGCAGTCTCCAGATATAATTTTAGCAGATGTGAATCTTTACTTTTGCGCAAAGAAAGCAAAACAACCCCAAACAGTTGTATGATGCTGTTCAAAGTATAATCTGGTCTAGTGGGCAATATTTAGAGAAGCAATGTCAAATTAAAATTTCTTGTTAAAACAGTGCAGTGCATCATGTGGTGAGGGTAACAAGAGGCTGCTTTACATTAACGCTTTCTCTAAGGTTTAGACTGAGTCAGGAAGGTTCTTTTAAGAGTGTGTTTCAAGTTATTGTTGTCTCTTTTCTTCTGCCAGTGTATGTTATAAATGCCATTTTAATTGTTTCTTTTCTTCAGAGAAATCATTGCACTTCACTGCATATTAAAAGGAAACCAAAGGAATTTTTTAAAGGAACTTTTCAAGTTGTTTTGGGTTTCAGACCTTAAATCTGGACCCTTAGGGAGTGTTAATTGATTTAGCTCAGTGTTTCTCAAATTGCAGGGAGAGATGCAGTTCAAAAGGGGTTGTGAAATGCTTAATTAGAGAAAAGAAAGTGGCACATCGTTTCTACCATGTGTGTTGACTAAGAATAGCTGTAGTTCCTGCAAGTGCTGTCACTAACAATAGCAGTATACCAATACGATCCTAGCAGCATGAATCTAAATGTATGCAGTATTAGTGAGCACCAGAATTGTTCAGGTGCTGAAGAAGAAAGGGACATTGACTTCTGCTTATACAAGAGGCTGTGCTGTGAAGTATTACTCCCAATCCTTAGTGCTGGCTGCAGACTTCAACTCTCTTAAAATCACGTGGTTAGTGCCAAGGGCATGAAGGAAGAGAGGTGCGCTTACCTCCTTCCCATAGTCCTGTAACACTATATGAAATCTTACTCCAAAATTGGGAAATTGATCCGAAAGCGGATGAGCCTAAAGGTGGCTGACATTTAAAAAAAAAAAAACAACTCTTGTCTAACTTAAGCCAGTTAGCTAAAGCTAGGGCTTATTTAAAACCAGCTTCCAGGTTTTAAACAAAGACCAACAATCATTTAATGAGTTATATTACTGTCAGTATTTCAGCTTCACAAAATAGTAGATGAAACTGATTATAAAGCAGATAGTAACCAGCATGTAATCATAGTGAAGGAATTTAACATTTTTTATTATCCTTTTAGTTTTATTATCATCAGGGATTATTAATAGAACTGGTAAAGGAAATCATATCCACTAACTTAATGTGCCATTTACTTTGTTGGAATAATGAAAGGTCTCAATTTTATTTATATTTCTGTATTAAAAAAAAAAAAAAAAGTTCTTCAGCAACAAGAATAATATTAGAAAAAATAATGCAGATTTTTAAATACATTAATTATAATTCAGTACACTAAGACGTATACAGAAACGGGACTTTGTTAACATAATGAATCAATCATTGTTAATTGCAATGGATGGTGAAAAATATGGTTTCTTTCTTACAGAGCTGTAGGGTTGGAGCATTTGTCATTAGAGCTTCAGCTCTCTGCTGTGGTGGCAGACAGCCATCCTAGATAAAGATGTTATAGTTGCATGTTATGTTTTATTAATCTGGCCGTGGGCTTGTCCAAGGCCACATTCCTACTGGTAAGTTAGTCTGTTAAGGCTGCAAACTGACATCCCATGCTGTGTGCCTGGGACCTCATCAGTGAAAAATATCTTAAACAAACAAACAAAAACAACATACAAACAACCTCTTTCTCCCCACCCCCCGCCCCCCCCCCAAAAAAAAAAAAAGCTGTCGTATACTGTTGAATACAGAGAGACAGCAAGAAAGCTTAACAGACTGAAGAGGGAATAGCTGTAGGGAAAGGTTAGAAATTGTGAAAGAAATGGGGAAAAAGGAAATGTTGAGTTAGTCTAATGGATGCTATTTATGTTTTCTACTTGGTGCTGGCTTATATGTTAGGAAACAGTTAAATTATAGAAGTGAAAATATATCCTGAAGGCACTTGAAATAGTGTCCCTCCTTAAGGTCTTGCAGAAATAGTGTTCCTGACATATGGACAGACAGTGCTAAGGAAGAGGATCTTTGGAAACAAGATAAGAGTTAATGGTGTTCCACCTGTTTTACTCTGGGTCTGATTTTGGTAGCACCATATTGCTAGCCAGAACCTCATGATTGGAGCCTGAATTTTGGTACCCTCAGCTGATGACCTTCTTAAGGTGAAGGCTGAACATACCTGTAAGGTTATTTCATCCATGCAGGGGCACATGCATTGAGACACAGGGATGCTTGTAACAATTTTTAAAATTATTATTATTTTTTTAAGAAACAGTAGTTGTCTCATCTCTTAAAATCTAATTCTGCTGTATTTAAAGGAAACATTCTGTATAATCATGAGATTCCCGGAGTTACACACCACTTGAATTTATTACAAGATAACCTCATTCACATTCTGGCCAACTGGAGTATCCAGGAATACTTTATAATTCAGTTGCATAATTTTCATTCCAGGACTCCAAGATTGTACTACAAAAGAGAGCACTATTTAAAACAAAACAAACAACAACAACAAAAAACACTACAGTATAAATTTTAGTGTCTTCATGTGGAGACCCTTCTACACTGGTAGGTCAGCAATGTGTCATTCATGAGCTGTGGGTATGGGGGCAGCTTAAATTTGGTTTTCAAAGGTATCCATGCCTAATAAAGTGATTATATGAAAAGCCACATCTTAAAGCCCTGCTTTGTAATTCTTCAAGTCTTCTGAATTGTATTTTAAATATGTAGTGCAAGTAGGTTGTAAATGTACTGTAACCCACTGAACTGTGTCCTTAGGTGTTTTATTACCTTTTAGTACTCTTTTGACTGAGTTTTTTGGTGTCCCTATTTGCAAACTGCTTAAGGAAGTAAGGGATACTACAGCTTTTTAGGATGACAGGATGTGGGGTAAAAATTTGTAAAAATCTGTTTTGCTTGTTTTAATAGTGCGTTTCACACCGGAGCACTGCTTCTTTGTTTTACAATTGGTTTATCTTAAATATATGATCTGCAGGGCAATGCTTAGATCTAGTGAAATACAGATTTAAGTGTTAAGATGCCCTTGGGGGGGGAGGGAAGGGAGAAACAGAGGAAACTGCAGCTGAGGGTGAAGAGGAAAAAGAAACCAATGCCTGCTTTTCTCCAGTCTCGTGTGTTCTGCAGAACCCCTACTGCTGTATTTATACCAGTTTTTCTGCTGGCACATTAAAATGGCCACCTTAAGGAGCTATACGCTAAGCCAGTAAAAGCTCTCCCATCAGCAAGCAGAACCCACTGTGGGTTTTGTGTGTCCCCTCTGGGGTGTGAATGTTTCCTGCCTTGGGTCGTGTTGCTGAGCTGACAAAACCTTGTAGTGCTAACCTGGTCTTGGCTGCTGCAGTGCCCCCATGCTTCAAGTGTCCACTCCCTCAGTGCTCCCTGAAGTGATGGAAATCCTGTTTTTCATCTTGTACAGCTGCCCAGTGCCTAACAAATGAGCCAAGTCTCATTGATGCTCCATTGCAGTCAATGGAGAGTTGATTCCAAAAGTGGTTCAGAGCAGGGAAGGCAGGCTGGGCTGGCTCAAGTCCAAAGCTGTCCAGGACCTTACCCTTGCAGGGAAAGGCCTCGTCTCTTGCACAGTGAGAAATCAGCAGTGAAACTGAGTCAAGGAGCCAGGTTCCATATGAGAAAACACTAGGTGTTTTCTGCTAACAGATGTGCTGCATCTGCTGTTTTTCTGTGATCAGTTTAACAGCAAGGGTTAAGGTTTTTCTCTTTACTTCTCTTTACTTCTCTAATTAAAAGGTTTCAGGCAAGGAAAGTGATATTCCAATCATTATTCAAAACAAAGCTATGAATCTCTGCTGACTACTTGAAAAGGAAATGTATTCAGCCTTGGTCTAAAGGAAACTAGTATCTACAATGCCCTGTTATAGCACTATCAGAGCATATCTGAACTGCACATACAACACAGGATTCCACCCAGATTTAGGCTTCTGTGCTTTTTACAGTTCACACATGTAAATACTTTGTGTGATTTAGAAGTGCTTTAAGCCCAGGTCAGTGTACTGCTGATTGAAATGGACCTAGGGCATGGGCAGCACTGAGTGCTCTGGGCTTTTTTTTTTTTTTTTTTTTTTTTTTTTTTCTTGTTCCGCAGTTTCCCTAAATCAAAGCAGTGGCTTGGTTTCATCCAGCATGCTCATGCTTAGTGCTACCTGTTGAGTGGTTGCCTCTGTGGGAAACCCAAGGCATAGACATGAACGGATGAAGCTGATGGGGAAACAGTGGGAAATCTCAGTATGTGTTCTCCAAGTTGCCTCAGAGAGGTACAAAATACTGCACAGGCAGTAGCATCCTGCACAGTGGTACCAAAGTAGACCAAGCTGGGGATTGTGCGCTCCTTAGTGTGTAGCCTGGAGAGGTTTCCTGAGGAATGTGCAGGTGGCGCAGATGTAGTGACTAGGTAGTGCTGCATGGTAGATGTCATTAGGACAAGACTTGGCCAGCATCTCAGACACTTGTACTAACCAGCTAGTGCAGGTAGAGCTTTATTGGGTGTGCAAATTTATGTCAGTTCTAGCACTGCCTATGCTTAGTGCTCTCCATGTTCACACAGATCAACAGGTTATGAGGCCGTAATTCCTCATTATTGTTTCCCACTGGATTTCAGCTATCAATTTAATAACTACACTAGGAAAATACTTTTACACTAACTGATGTGTTCAATGCAGATGTTTGTGATATGTTAGCTGAAAGGGGTTATCTCCTATAGGGAGCATAAGATTTACTTTGATCTGTGTTATTTCATGCATTTAAGCTACAGATTGATCTTCTCAAAGCTTTAAGAAGATCATCTCAGCATGTGTAAAAGCACACTTCAATTTTTCTGGTGTTGGAGAGGATATAGAGGCAAAATATAGCCAAAACAATTAAAAGACACTAGTACAAAATCATTTTGATGAAGGAAATACTTTGAGATTGTTTTAGATTACATTTGATGGTAGGAAATTCTTTGAAGCTCATTAAGTAATAAGGTGAATTTCTTTCTAAAAGTAAATGCAGCAAAAATATTATGTATTAAAAATATAAAAATAAAAATAGCTGTGTGAAGATTGAAACAATCAAAACAATATTCTTTCTCCTTGACATCAAGCAAATATTTATATCTGGGGCAAAAAACAAATATATCTTTGAATGGCCTGCAGAGTAGAATTACTCTGCAGAAAGCCAAAGTAGATGTCTACTTCATGTTTCATGTTTCAAAAAAACACATATAAAATTGACCCCTAATGAGGAGCCCATCACTCACCCTTCTGCCCCTTGCAGAGCAAATAAGGTTGTTGGTGTGGAGGCCCCGGGGCAGATGTGCAGAGCCTTCCTGTGGCAACCCTTGCCTGCTTTCAGCAGTGCCCTGCTCACAGCTGTGAGCGCCTGTGAGTGACAATTTGTCTTTGCGGGAAAGGATGAAGTTTTTTTTTCTGGAGAGTTATTTGCAGGGGGAGCAGAGCCCAAACGATTATGAGGAGCTGTAGCTTATTAGGATTGCAAATGTAAATTATTTTACATTTGTTAATTTGTAAAGCTCACTCTAGTGCTATTGAATTAATGATTGCAAACTTTGTGACCCAGAAGGCTTCCACTTTTTCATCATTCTGTTGCTCTTAACTGACTTGTGCTTAGTCACTTTAGTACTGTGGCAAGAGTGACAAGTGGTGGTTTTACCCAGCTGGGCAGCCAAGCTCCACCACTGCCCCTCTCTCACATGTTTCCATGGACAAAATACCATGGAAAGGGCTCAAGGGTTGAGGTAAGGATAGGGAGATAACAATTATAATGATGGGCAAAACAGAGAAGGGAGGTTAGAGGTTAGAGAAATTTATTACCTATTACTAACAAGCTAGAGAAGTGAGAAACAGAGAAAACAAACTAAAAACATCTTCCTCCCCTCCACCCTCTTCCACTTCCTCCCCCCAAGCAGCACAGGGGAACGAGGACTAGGGGCTGTGGTCAGCCTGTAGCACTTTGTCCCCGCCGCTCCCTCACAGTCACTCTCTGCCCTTGATCCCCATGGGGTCCCTCCCACAGGATGCCGTCCTTCCCAAACTGAGCCTGTAGGTGCTGCCCACAGGCAGCAGCTCTTCAAGAACTGCTTCCACATGTCTCTGTACCACGGGGTCCATCCATCAGGAACAAACTGCTCTAGCACGAGTCCCCCATGGGGAGCAGCTCCCCCCAGACCCCGTGCTCCTGCATGGCTCCTCTCCACCCCAGGGCCTGCTCCTGCTCTCCATGGGGCTCTCCATGGGCCGCAGTCTCTTCCAGGCCACATCCACCCGCTCCACCGGGGGCTCCTCCACGGGCTGCCGTGTGGAGATCTGCTCCGTGTGGGACCCATGGGCTGCAGGGGGACAGCCTGCTCCACCAGGGGCCTCTCCACAGGCCGCAGGGGAACTGCTGCTGCGTGCCTGGAGCACCTCCTGCCCTCCTGCTGCACTGACCTAAGGGGCTGCAGGGCTGGTGCTCACCCCTCTCTCCCAGCAGCTGTTGTTGCACAGCATTTTCCCCCTTCCCCCAGTTTCTTAAATCTGCTCTCACAGAGGTGCAAACAACATCCCTCACTGGTTCAGCTCTGGGCAGCAATGGGTCTTTTGGAGTCAGCAGAAACTGGCCCTTATCTAATATGGGGCACCTGATGGGCTTTTCTCGCAGAAGACAGCCCCGCAGCCACCCTGCTACCAAAGCCGTGCTATGTAAACCCAATACAGCACAGGAAGACAAAGCAGTACCCTGAAAGGCTGCCTGTGTTAATAATTTTTATTATTTAAGATTCTTGCTTTCATTTTTTAACTGCCCCTTACAGGTTCTTGTTGATTTGTTTGAAATTAAATACTTAAAAGAAAAATGAACAAAAACCAATGTCAAATAATAATACAAAGATGGCATAGTATAGGAGAAGGGGGAGGGAAATGGGTGGCATTGAGAAAGGATGTGGAAGCTGATGGGGTAGAGGATTTAGAAGTACTGATATCCTGATTTCGACAGTAATAGTGTTCAACCCGTGTATTATTGCTGGTCTACATTGCTACAGTTCCTTTTCATCCTGGTTTCCTGTAGTGGGTGGGGAGAAGTGGCTTGTCATTCTTGTCATTTGTTGTTTTAAATCTGTTAGCTGATACCAATTTCCTTTGTGAAGGGAATGAATATCCCAGGTACAAATTCAGTTGAAATAAGCCAATATGGCAGAGGGGTGCATGTGAGTATCCTGAGGAGTGAAAGGGAGGCAGCAAGCAGAGCTGCACACTCCATTTGGGGTAGCTCACATGCAGGCTGGCACGTGCCCATTGGACACCAATTGGGCCTTATCCAGAGCTGGACTGCCCAGTGCTCCTTCGTCAGTAGGTTTTCTTTTTTTTCTTTTTTTGGTAAGTTGTGGGGAGGAAAACCTTCTTTCTCTTGTGTGATCTGCCTCATCTGGTCCCAGCTGCACACACAAAGGCGAGAAGATGCTATGTAGAAGGTGCATGCTCGCTGCTGCAGAGGAGAACAGTTTCATATGCTTCTTGCCTTTTCTCTTGTGTATTGGCATTTGCTTTTCATTTAGGCACGTAGCAAGTCAGATGAGGATATAGATCCATATGAAAGCTTCTTTTCATTTGCTTTTTCGATGTCAATTTTTAGTCTGATCAGGTTCCCTTGTGTGACTCATCTGTGTGGTCACATGAAAACAGTAATGGCAGTGAAAGAGAAATGCTGAAACGCAAGGACCCAGAGGGTATGGCAAGAGGGGAGGATTCCTTCAGCAGTTGCTTTCATTTATCTTCCATTAAAATGCTCGTTTTACATTTTGACCTGTGTATGAAAAGATTTAGTTGACTGGACTGTTGAAATAACACATCCTTACCTGAATCTGATGTGAGCAGGGATTTTTCATCCCTTGTTTTCTGTCTGTGCTGTGTTGCAGTTTAGAAAACAAATCCAAAAGGAAAAATAATTATCCCTCCACATAATACATCCTGCTACTGAGCTGATTTTTAGCCTTATCAGTTTTCCATAAACACTAAAGGGAATCTTCTGCTTTTGGCAACAGTCTTGGCCTCTGGGTTGTTTATAGGTTCTTGTGCAGTTTTCTTTTTTTTTAACAATTCAATAAACTGTGATTGTTGAAAGTAAAGAGGAGGCTCCTTGGGTCATTTTGGGAGTTCTCACAAAGCAACAGATGTATGTGATAGATAGTGTGGTCACCCAGTCTTGGAGGAAAAAGACCCTGTAGTCATGCAAAAGTGAAATTTGGTCTTTTTTTTTATTTTTTTATTTTTTCTACCTAACTTCATTTATACTTTGGGTTAAAAACATGCATTTTTATTTCACCCAGCAATTTCCTAAACTTGTGTTTAGAGCAACACAGAGTATTGCACCATCACCAGACTAGACTGTGCCTTCTGCTTTGGGACCCAAAGCAACAGGGCTGTTTTCAGTCAGTCCAAATGCTTGTGCCTGCAGATGCAGAGAATAAAGCAGAACTGATACATCTGGGATTGTAACACTTTCCAGTTTGTTTTATCAGAGGGGAGCCTGTATATGCAAACTTAGAGAGGGTTACTGTCATAACATTTATGGTATGTGAAAAGGACAAAAAAAAAAAAGGTTTAAAAATATAGAATGTCATCTTATTTCAGATGTCATTGCTGGAAAATGCTTTTGTTGATACCTGAATTTTCTATTTCTGCTGGGCAGTGAGATGCAGTACACGCAGAAATCCCTTTGTTTTCTCAGTGGAGAAGCTGAGTTGATGCCATTTGGCTAACGCTGACAAAAAGAACTGATAATATCATGGAGAATATGTATAGAATAGCTGTCTTTACAGATTATAAGCCCAAAACACCAGAAAACTTCTGGGTCCTTCCAAGCTTAATATTGAAAAGAAAAATAAATACTACTAATTTGTTTTCTTACTTGGAATCTGTGGGTTTGGAATTATTTTCAGCCCTCAGGCTGTTATAATTCAATGCTTTTTATTTTTTTCTTCTCTCCTTAACCAGAAGAAACCACTGTCCTCAATAATAAAAGAAGTCTGCGATGGGTAAGTTCAGTCATACACAACATACTATACTTTTTTGATTTAAGCCAACCAGGATGTTGTAAGTATTCTGAAGAAAGTATCCTTTATGACAAGTCATTAGATTTTTCAACCTTGCAGTTGTTTTATCTTTAGATTTTTGGATTTGCAATGTATCACAGATCAACTACTTGCAAGATAAGTTTTCAAACAAAGCTTCTCCATCATATGTGAGTGGTTCAATTAGCCAATTAGTTGCAATTCTGCACAGAGATGCATTTTTACCCCTCTCACTTTACACTTGTGGTCCCTGTAGAGGACCACAGATAAGGAAGTGCTGCACTGGTTGTGGCTTGAATTTATAAATACTACCTACTGGCTGCTGTAGGCTGGTCCAGTTGATGTGAATGCTCACACGAAACTAAAATGTGGCACTCAAGTCCTGCAGCATGAATTAATAACTGGCTAAGGGAAATGTCTTCCTTTAGATTTGGTATGCAAATATTTGAAAAAATGCTGTTTCCAGCAAGTGCTACCATAGAGGAAAAGCTAGTTTACATTCATCAAATTGATGCTGAATTAGCAAGATGATATTTTGAGTAATGTAATATATCAATTGAGTACTATATGCATTGGGTATTGTGTAAGCTAGCATAAAATCCTAGTACTGTAAATGTTTTTTGTAATATAGTGATCTTGCTAACTGCAAGTGAAGAATTATACTTCCTATTTTTTATGGATTGGAATGAATTATCAGATCATTATCAACTTATTTTTGGAGCACTGAAGTGTCAGTGAAATGACAATGTAGAGCTTTGTTATAGTTACATACAGGAAAAATATCTAACTTATGGAATTTATTTGTACTGAGGTTTTCCCCATGTAGGCATGCTTTTTTTAAAAAAAATTTTGGAGCACATAATTGAAGACACATGGGACAGACAGGCACTTGTTTCATCATGGTATTTTGTGTAAATGTTTTTATTTTTAAGGTTTCATTTTGTGATTTAACTTGTTTTCATCTTTATAAGGTGGTCTCTTGCAAATCATGATCAATTTGCACTGCAACATGCTGATAGTTCTAACTTCTACATCACAGAGAAGGTAGGTAAATCATTCAACACAACTCTTGCAAAGCCTGTCAAAACAATCACCACTTTTTTTAAACTTATATATATATATAAAAATATGAAGCTTTTTCCATAATATGCTGTCAGTGAGAGGGTAGGTACTGGGAGATGTAGTTAATGCTTTTGCACTAATTTCTTTTGTTCAGAAAGGTGAAATAAAAGTTTGAACGTGCTGAGGCCCTCATGTCTATCAAGTTTAATCAAGCTTCAGCAATGAGGCCATCAGCTTTCATATTGGTGCATATTTAGTATTCTGCTGAAAAGTTGTGTGCAGGAAATTGAAATATGTAAAGCGTGAAGGGCTCTTTGAAGTCTGAGGAGAGTTTCAGTGCATAATGCTTCTCTCTTTGGCTGATCAGGTAGAAATAAGCGTTGACTAATATTTGCTACTCCTTCCTGCTTGCTGTCCTCTCTCTATCCTGTACTGTAAGTTATGTTGCTGCCTCTTTTCAGTCGCAGATAGCATGGCAGTGGATGATTCATAAAGTGATGCAATGATTTCAGCACAGAGTAATGAAATGGCTGTAGCTGTAATAAAAATGGAATGCCTAGTCTGAATAAATTGGACATGTTCATCTGAATTAGACCAAGTAGTAATTCATTTCTAGCATTACTGATAGAAAAGCTAAAATCAGGAAAAAAAAAAGTTTGGAAAGTTGCACAAGATAGTGCTGCAGAGGTACCATTTCTAATCAATGCAAAAAGAGCGTGATTCAAAACCTGCTGAAGTCAGCATGAAGATTCCCTGACCTCAGGTTTTAAACCAAGTAGACTTGATCTTAGCTGCATAGAGGCAGATAGCCCTTGCTACCGACTTGTTATCAGTTCAGTTTTGGCTTACTCTTAAGCTGAAGGGTGTTTTGTTTCTGTTTTGCATTTCACAGTTGTTTAGGAGCTGCTAAATGCAGCTGAGACATGAACTAACTTTTCTCTTGCTGTAATTCTTATCCACACCCAAGAAATAAAAGGAACTTAGATACAGTTAAGCATTTAGAAAGACTAAATTTAGCAAGACAGCTAGAACAGTTGCTCATAAGATAGTGCAGCAGCGCTTTTTTTTTTTTTTTTTTTAACAGACCAGTTTCAGTTTTTCATTTAACTGTTTGTAACCCCAGCCAACCTTCTCAGTATGTCATAGTTTGTTTTGGGATCTCCCCTTTTCTCTCTCTCTCTCTCTCTTTTTTTTTTTTAAACTCTTTTCTCCTCAAATTCCAATTGTCATGGCCTTCAAAGGAAAGGAAAACTGTTAAAGTAATTACTGGCTGCTGTTACTCCTCCACCCAAATTAAACAGTGGGACTGCTTTGCTAATTGCCTTGATTTGTGACACAGCATTTTTCAATATGCGAGACCCAACTGAACTTGCCTGTTGGCATTTAAACTCTGATTGTACAGTAAACATTTCCAAGAAGAGGGGTTGAGCGCTGGTTTGTTGAAGGAATTTGTCCCATTGCAATCAGAAGAGCCTTTCAGGCTTTGCCTCTACCTTTGGTGGGTAGGATCCTGTTTTGGAGAACATAGATGTTTTCTGTTCTGCATGAAAGGAAGTGTGATGGCTTTTGGCTGCCTTTAGATTGCAACAAGGGTGGAAAAGGATGGTCTTCTAGAATATTTTGGATTGTACTGCAGGGAGGACTTTGAGTTTGTTTATTCTCTACTGAAAATGCGCAGTGTCTGACTCTGAGTCACATAAATATGAGAAGAGTTCTAAATGCCACCAGTATTACTCAGATGTCTGTGACTTTTATTAGATATTGTTCAATGTTAATCACTGCTTGTTGGATGGAGGCTATAAAGAGAAGCTTATACAGGCCATAACCCCTTCTGCATATTTTCCTTTAATTGTATGTGGTAAGATATTGTTGCTTGAGAAACATGAAAAACACCAGGGATGTGGACAAATGCATGCACTTCAGTGAAGCTACAGCGCTAATGACTAGGTGGTTAAAGCATGCGTTGTTTTAATCTGCCTCTTGCTATGAGAAGAGCAGAGCTCCTTTGCTCCAGTAACAACTTCTAATAAGTATTTTTTTTCCACTGCTCTCAAAGTATAATGTATGTCTATATGGATGCAGGAAAACTGTATTTATAGGTAATGTTTCTGCAGAGCCTGGGTGACTCCTGATTTAAGGCCTTGCAGGGAGGGATGACTTTAAAATATCACTACTTTTAAAATAAACAGAAAGAAAAGCAATTAGTGAAATCTTTACAAGGTAACAAGAAACTTTGAAGTGAAGATGTTATAAATGTGGGACTGGCAACACATGGCTTACAATTATGTGTTTGTTTTGGGTGGCAAACAGAGCATCTGTGTTTTGGTTGTCACACACAGAACTCTTTATCTTTTGTAGCTGACCTATATTTCCTGATTATGCCATATATAAATAAAAACAACACCCATACAGTTCTTTCTTTTTTATTTATGGTTGTATTTGGGAAAAAAAAATGCCTCTACAGGAGTAACAATAACTCCCTCAGGCAGTCTTCTAACAAATCTTGAGCCAGACTGTATTCCTCCTGGAGATGGGGCTTGTCACAGGAGATGCAGTCTGGACTGCTGCCTCCTGCGTTCTTGTTTGTCTACATCTGTGCCCCTCAAAAGGCAGTGGAAAAATTTAATGATTTATTATTAATGATTTATTTTAATGATTTATTTTGGTAGTTGTTGTTAAAAAACAGTAGAAACGAAAGAAGTTATGTGAACAAGAAAATCAAGCAGTCATAGTGCCTAAGCTCAAGTCTAGCTGGTGTTTTAATCATAATGGCTTTGACTGGTATTGCATTATTATGTGTATTATATTTTTAAGGCCTTTGTTATCAGGGAGAGGAGTTTCCTGATAGCTCAAACATCTAAAAGCCTGCCTCCTGAATCAGAATCTCATTGTGCTAGGTGCTGTATAGTAATGAACAAAAGTAGTCACCTTTGCATCATTCTGTCCACGTTGTAGTTGGATAGATGCTACTGTACACCAGGTGTAATAACTCAGGAACACTATAGACTGGGCAAACTCAGATATAGGACAGAAATTGCTATATGAGGAGTAGAAAATGGCTGTATAATTATGTATGCTAAAAGTGTTCTTAGGCTGAAAACCACAGCTTGGATATCTGTCCATTTTTTTCTTTGGTGGCAAAACTAGGAATCTGGGGAAAGGCAGCTGAGTGGCTCTATACAGTGCATTTAAGGGTATGCCTCATTGTCACATCTTAAGGAGAACATCACAGTGCCAGAGAAAATGCATAAAAAGGCGAGTGAAATGATTGATGGGATTGAGCAGCTGTCTCACAATGCAAAATTTCCTCAGTTTGGTGAGAAAAAAGGACAGGAGTTGTCAGGATCAACATTTACCAAGTCAGGAAGGAAAGTAGTGGACAAACTGAATGTGGAGCTGCCATTACGAAATCTGCAAGATGAGAATTAGGGAGTGCTTGATGAAAGCAATTAGGGTGTCAGTTTAAAACAGATGAAGGTTCATGCAGCAGCCGATGAACATCTTGAACTTGCTGTCACAAAAGGTTGTAAAAGCAGGCATGGACGAAGTATAGATGTAACCTCTAACATCTGTAGTGTAAAAAATGTGGTTGCTGTGAAAGCATGAAGAGACTGAAAGCAGTCAGATCATGATCCTGAGTGGCATTTGCTATTCTTACAGCTGGAGGTAGAATATGGAGTTTGATATTACAATAGGCTGACTCGGTAGCAATTTTTTTTAGGTTCATTTTTAGTCACCAAAAGCTTTAATAAGGTGAGAGTTAAAAGATGTGGATGTAATTATCAACGTTGTATGTCTTGGCATGACAGGCCTGTACTGTTTTAGAAGAAATACTCAGGTAGTTAATCCTGTAATAATATTAAATTTCCAAGAAGCTGCTGGAAATGGAATATCTTACAGTTCTTCACTTCAGAATTAAAGGATAGCATGTTACTTGAAAAAAACACGAAGCGCTAGAAGTTTCTGCATACTGTTTAACTACCCCATACAAAGGCTGCAGAAGTTAGTAAATAAACCAAGTTGCACCCATGTTAGGGTTACAGGATATACCTGATCCTGTACAACTCTACAACCTGCAAACAGCGTGATTCCGTGCATAACCTTCTAGCATGTGGGCTACCAACACTTTCTTTACATGAGTTCTACAGCCATACAGCAGCATAGTCAATCATTCAATCTGAAAATTACCTCTTCTTCCCCCCCTTCATTTACAAAAAGGAGGAAAAAATCCAGACCTTTCTTCTGCCAGATCCATGATTTGAACTAACTCACCTTCTAGCAATACAGTCACTGATGTGCTAGAGAAGGGAATGAAAAAAGCTGAACTACCCTTTTCTCCACTAGCCTACACTTACCCCAGCTTGAATACTGAAGCCACATCCTTTTTTTTTTTTTTTTTAAAAAAAAAAAAAGTCCACACTTTGTATGATTTACTCATCTTCAGGTGGAGTGATCTACAAAGACAACATGATTAGGTACAATTTGTTCTGCAAAGCAGCAGAGCTATTACACTGTAGGCAGACATCCTTCTTATGGATTGCAAAAGAAAAGGTGCAAGTTATTTTTAACCTTCATCGGTTCCCCAATTCAAGTAACCACAGAGTTGTACCAATAAGACGGAAGCAGGAGCCATATAACAAGCAGCACCATCGTCCTCTGATAAGTTGGAATATAAGAGCAGAACCCTGCAAAGTAAACATCAGGAAATGATAGACTTAGCTGGGCACATACTATTGTTGGTGAGGTCATGTGGGGAAATGAGAACAGGGAAGTGGAACGGACGTTTAAAACAACAACAACAATACAATGAATAAAAACAATGTGTGGGTTTTTGCTAAGTTGAAATCAGTTTTCTGATGCAGTTCACCCAATGCATTTACCCCTAGCAAAGAGGGGTCAGGGCAGGAGCTGTAGCTCCTTAAGCAGATGCTGTTACTGAGATTAAAAATCTGAAAACCTAAGCCAGGGTGGTTTGCAGTCTGTTTCGCCAAATAAAATCACAGTTTGCTATGATAAAGTAGAGTCTTGCTTTTCAGTCTCTTGCTTTTTCCTGCCTCCATTTTTTGTGTGGCATAAACAGTTGTATAACTACTTGATGAGTCCATGTGTGAACAAACCCAGCTGAAAATTTCTCGTTCTGGAGTTTTGACTGGTTCTCTGTAATCCTTCCCTGGACATGATTCAAGGGTCTTGCACCATCCCTTACATCAGATCATGCAGACTTTTTGTTAAGCAGATATAATGAATTAAAAGGGTACAAGATGATTCTCCTCTCCTCCACCACTCTGAAAAGTTGTCCAAAATAGCGAGCATTTTGGAAGTTAGAGGATTTCGTCGGGAAGGAGAGAAGTCAGAACAGTCCCCATCCAGTGTTGTGCTGTGATATTTGTTCACTGCACCTTGTAAAACCATCCATCCCTCTAAACAGGTGGTTGTTCAAGTATGAAGAGGAGTGAAAGAACATTTTTCTGTCAGACTGATCTTATACAGATCTGCTTCATATCAGCTGAGCTGGAACAGTTGCACAGTGCTTGTGGTGTACTTGTACCTACATGCAATTGCTATAACAAATATAATTTCAGAGTCTTTCCTTTTTAGTTGATTATATGTGAGGCAAAAGTACAAATTTATTTCAGAAAGATAAATGTGTATGCAGCCTTAAAAACAAACCAAAAAAACACACTTGATGGTTCTCATCAGTCTTGATGTGGAACTAAATATATAACTAAATACATTGCTATACCACATACTTAAAAAGGAGGCAAGCAAAAGAAGAATTAAGCTGTTTGTAGTGGGACAGTAAGTTTAGCAGGTTGACAGGACAGAATGATTTTGTTTTTCTTTGGAAAATTTAGCCTGAGCCAAAAGTCCTAAAAAGTAAGTCCTAAAAACTTGGACTAAGTTGCTAGAGAAGGATGACTACTGTTCTTGAAATCAGCCTGAATGAAGCAGAATTGAAAGTCATTTAGCATATAGACTCAAATTTTGCTTCTGTCTACTGCAGAAATACACCAACGTCTGCTGTTTATTGCTGGAGTCCGTAGGGTAGTATTAACAGCAAGCAGCAAGCAGGCAGGGGCGTGGCCAGTCTGACCTTGTGTGCTACCTGTAGTGTTAGCAATTTCTGAAAGATCTTGCAGGTGCACCAAAACAGTAAGAAGTTTAAGAATATGAGGGGAATACCATGTCACACTGATCGTAGAGAAAAGGAAAGGCTGGACATAGTTTGGTCCAGTTCAAGTCTGGATTGAAATTAGACATAAATACTCAGAATTTTTATTTTCATCTCACTGAAATTCAGTTAATCAATGAGAACAGATAAATGCTTGAAATGTGAATGGAAAAAAAACACACTGCCAACCTCCAAAAAACCCAACCCTGTAAGTGGTTCAGTTCTTGTCCTATCATTTGCATATACTCCCCCACAGGGAAACTGTAATGGAATGGTGGAATTCCACATGAATGTACAATTGCAAGTTGTATTCAGCAAAAATTGGGTCACAAGCAAAAGCAGTTTTGAGGAAGAACAAGCTCTAGTGGCTCCACACAGCTTGAGGAAGGCAGGAATTAGAAGGATGTCCTGTCTGCAAACACAGCAAGGAGCTGAGTAATGACAATGAAAGCAAAATTGAAGACAACTCCTTTTGCAGAATAGCACAAAAGTCTCTCAAAACAAACGGAGGGAACTCAGTATTTGCTCTCCTCCATTTCATGCAACAAGCGCATAGGGATGAAAAGGAGCAATTGATGTCATCTACTTGGACTTGTTCAAAGCATATGGCACTGTCTTGCATTATGTCCTTGTCTCTGAATTGGAGAGACATGGATGTGACAGAGGGACCACTCAGTGGACAAGGATTGGCTGTGTGGCCATACTCAAAGAATGGTGGTTGATGTCTTGATCAGGTGGAGACCAGTGATGAATGGCATTCTTCAGGGGTTGCTATTGGTTTTGTTGCTGTTTAACATCTTTGTTGGTAACATGGACAGTGGGACTGAGTGCGGCCTTAGAAAGTTTGCCAATGACACCAAGCTGTGTGGTGCTGTCAACATGCTGGAGGGAAGGGATGCCATCCAGAGGGACCTGGACAGGTTTGAGGGGTGGGCCTCTGTAATCACCAAGTGATAAGATGAGGGGAAATGGCCTCAAATTGCACCAGGGAGGTTTATGTTGGATATGAGGAGAAATTTCTTTACTGAAGGGGTTGTGTGGCACTGGAATAGGCTGTCTAGGGAAGCGGTTGAGTCACCACCATCCCTGGAGGTCTTCAAGAAACATTTAGGTATAGGTTTGTAGCACGGTTTAGTGGTGGACTTGTCAGTACTATGTTAAAGGTTGTGATCTTAGAGGTCTTTTCTAACCTGAATAATTCTATGATAAGGACATGGATGTGTTAGAGCAGGTCCAGAGTATGGATGTGAGGATGACCAGAGGGCTGGAGCACCTCCTCAGAAGACAGGCTGAGGCAGTTAGGGTTGTTCAGCCTGGAAAGGAGGAGAGAAGGCTTCGGGGAGACCTTATAGTGGCCTTCTAGTACATAGAGGGGCCTGCAGAAATGGTGGGGTGGACTCTTTGTCAAGGAGTGTAGTGATAACACAAGGGGGAATGGCTTTAAAATGAAAGAGAGTAGATTTAGACTAGTTATAAGGACAAAATTATTCACTCAGAAGGTGGTGAGGCACTGGCGCAGGTTGCCCAGAGAAGCTGTGAATGCCCAATCCCTGGAAGTGTTCAAGGCCAGGCTGGGTAGGGCCTTGGGCAACCTGGTCTGGTGGGAGGTGTCTCTGCCCATGCCAGTGGAGTTGGAACTGGGTGATCCTTGGGGTCACCTTCAACCCAAATGATTGTATGATAAAGGCAGCAGGAAAGATTTAAAAAGCACAGAGTCTTCGAAGGCATCAGATTTAAAAAAAAAAAAGCAATGAAATTATGGCTGACTAAGAATAGACTGTTATCAATAAGCAGATGAATGAAATATCCTTATATTTAAAAGACTACATTTAAAATGGCACCATTATCATAATGGGCTGAGCATACTGAACTGGCTCACAAACCCCCTCGGCGAGTAAGCTTGTGTTCCCAATAGTTGCTCTGATGCAAGGTTAAGAGCCACCACATTCTCTGTCTCTAGCAGTGAAACTAGCATGATCAATGCTCTTTCCCAGCCCCATATTCCTGCAAGGCTCCTGCATTGTGGTTTATCACACCTTCTGATCTGAAAAGACAACTATTCAGAGGCTGTGTTGTAAATTGAACGGTTGCAGTGATCCAGACCTTTGCCTCCTTTTGCCACAAAAGCAAAAAGATGCTCTCTGGCTAGTTAACAATAACAGTTGTGATACCCGACAGTTACTGGTTGCTGCAACACTTTGAGTCAATGATTTAAGGGAGACTTGTCAGCAAGGACTCTACTTCTTCTCCTGAGTTGTAACTTTAATTATCATTATGTACGAACAAAAATGACAATTATGTAGCATTTTTGACCTCCTTTACTACTTGCCTATACTCATCCCAGTGAAAATGTTAGACT
This sequence comes from Heteronetta atricapilla, assembly GCA_011075105.1. Lineage (NCBI taxonomy): Eukaryota > Metazoa > Chordata > Aves > Anseriformes > Anatidae > Heteronetta > Heteronetta atricapilla. The sequence continues at coordinate 63,455,317 of CM021732.1, read as the reverse complement.
TGATAACTCTGTAACATTCATAGCTCTAATTTTTTATTGCTGAGTCAGCTTGGAGGAAGATGTAATAAAATAACAGTAGTGTGGAAATAGGGAACTACTTGATGTAGTACTTGATTAACTACTTGATGTAAATATGTAAAGCATTCTGAATTTCTTGGCTATTATTTAGCTTGGTCAGAGGTGTCTGTGAAGAAAACTGGTCAAGGGTAAAAATAATGCTGAGTGAGCTATAACCACAGGAACCAACGCTTGTAGGTCATCCTCAAATATGTTAAGCAAACATTCAATTCCAATCAATTGCAGTGCGCTGAATCATGAGGCATTTTGCTGGGTATAACAGGTTATTAAAGTGATAAGACAAATACACGGCAAAATAAACCTCAGTTTTACTTGATAGGTTTTCCAAAGTGTGTCTCCAGAAAAACTCTGAGTAAATTACTTGACTGTTCTGATAGGAATTTTTGAAAGCAAATGCACATACATTCATCCTTTAGTCAGGGTTTTGTGGACTCCTAATGCTCTGCTAACCTTGCTTTTTACATGCAAGACTTCTGCATGTGATTTGGACAAAATAGTCTATGGCACAATAAAGGCAAAGCTTTGGGAAGGAACCTAATCTGATGGCAGATAGCTTAGATTTATGTTGCTCCAGCCAGTGGATGTGGAAGTCAGAGGGCCCTAAGAAGAGAATACAAAGCAAACAGTCCAGGTATCTACTACTTCCTGCCGTGTTTTGTAGTTTTTGTATTTCTGAGATTGTATTTGTGTGTCTGTTGGAAACTCAGTTTGGAAGGTGTAATGCAAATGTATGGTACTTGGAAATGCTACATATTTGGTTAGAATAAAATCTTGTGAGTGGAGGTTCTTGCAGGGTGTAATATTTAAAGTGGGGCTTATTTGTATCCATAATACAACTGATGTTTTAGGCCTAGGTAACATTTATAACAAGCCTATTTTCTTGTTGCAGAGTTTCTTTAGGGGCATTTTGAATAGTGATTTTTAAGTAGTTACCTTCTGCTCAGAAATAAGCTTTCCTAATACAGATTGACATCATGAACAATATCTACAAGCATAATGTACATATGAAAAACAGAGAGATCAGAAATATCTTGGAACAGGTCTACCCTGGCCCCTCAGGTGGTGGTGTGCCCTGTCCTGAATAGCTTTGGTGTATACAAGGGTGATTACCAAAGGCAGGCTGCTGTGCTGGAATGACGTTCTGTTATTCTGTTAAGGCAATCCACAGGATGCTGTCCCTAATGCTAAGCAGATTAACTGTTTTGTGATTGCAATTAACTGGCATGCTGAATACTGCACCACACAGTTAATGTAGGAAATCCTCTTCGCTTAATTGTACGCTTAGATGCTATTTCTTGGTAGGCACTTCAGTCATTATATTGCAAAATTGGATTTTTGATTGGGGAATATCTAACTCTTTGCAAGGTTTGGCTAGCCTGATGCATTAGAAACTTGATACTGTGAAAACTTCCAGATAAAAGGCACCATCAGTTTTCCTGAAGCTTTTGTCTAAATTGGAAATTGAAAACTAGCTGGGTATCTCTTGTGATAGCAGCAACTGAATGCACAGCATAGGACAGACTGATGTGTTTTGCTGTGAGCCAGGGGTGGTTAGAAAAAGATGTTGTGGGCTGTGGACTCTGACCTGTGGTGGAATTTGGAGTATGAAACCTTTGGTGTTTCAGATTCATCTTAGACAGACCCTAAACAAAACTTCGAAGGATGCTTTTATGTACTGTGTGTTCTCTTATTCCCGTGCAGTTTTATATAGCACGTGCTGACATACAGTCACTCTGGAGAATAGTACCACCCTTGTTTGTCTGTTTATGGCATCTGAACTTCAGTGAGGTTATCAGCTTCCCTTTTTACGCTTGTTTTAAATTAACTGGACTGTGGGGAGAGTAGGGTGTTTTTAACAAGATCTTTCTCACTTGTTTAGATTGGTTGTGGATTTATGTAATTAGTTTTTTTTGTTGTTTTAACTTGTTTACTTGACTATGTAGAGAGCATTTCAGATTTAGTCTAAGTTTTCATTGGTTAGGGTTTCAGCTTGTGATAAAACTACTGTAATTGAACAAACTGGTGCATGCTTTCAGCCCAAAGTGACTGCAAAATAATGTAATTCTCTCACACAAATACACACACACACATAAGAATGTACAGGATGATGGAGGAGCCTCCCTACCCCCTTAGCAGTACTCAGTTGCTCAGTAAATGCCTTGGGGCTCCTGAGGCTATACTGTTAGCCTCCTCACACAAAACCCAGCACCTTGTGTTTGCAATGGACTAAGACTGCACATATGCTTGTTGTGGCCCAGATGAAGTAACTTGTTAAACCACAGACTCATTTGTTCATCTCATTTGGTAGTTCATGTTAACTGTAGCAGGAAACACAAGAAACTCTGTGCTTAAAGTTATTCTGCTGAAAAAATAAGCCAGTGTGGGTGCTCTTTATTTATTTAAGAACAGTCTATTTACTTACTCCAGCACTTTCATAATGATATTAGTGGACTTTCACTTTTCATAGAACCATACAATCCTTTAGGTTGGAAAAGACCTTAAGATCATCAAGTCCACTATCAACCTAACACTACCACCTCTAAACCATGCTGCTAAGCACTACATTCACATGTCTCTTAAATACCTCTAGGGCTGGAGACCCCACCACTTCCCTGGGCAGCCCCTTCCAAGGCCTGGAGAGGAAATCCTTCCTGACACCCAGCCCAACCTCCCCCTCGTGCAGCTCAGGGCTGTCACCTCACATCCTGTCATTTGTCACCTGAGCAAGGAGAGTGACATGCTGCTCCTGGCTATGGCCTCCTGTCAGGCAGCTATGGAGAGCTCTGCCCTCAGCCTCCTCCTCTCCAGACTGAGCAGCCTCCAGCACCCCCAGCCACTCCTCACCCCTCTTGTTTTCTCTTCAACAGTTTTGGTGCTCTTCTCTGTATATGCTCAAGCAACCCAAATCTTTTGTGAGGTCAGGGGCCCAAAACTGAGCACAGCACTCAAGGTGTGGCCTCACCAGAGCCAAGTACAGGAAGACAATCCCTTCCTGCTGGCCACGCGATTTCTGATGCAGGCCAGGATGGCACTGGCCTTCTCAGCCACCAAGGCACACCACTGGCTCATGTTCATCCCACTGTCAACCAGCACGCCCAGGTCCTTTTCTCCTGGCAACTTTCCAGCCACTCTTCCTCAAGGCTCTACAGCTGCATGGGGTTGTTATGACCCAAGTACAGCACCCAGCACTTAGCCTTGTTGAATCTCATACAAGTGATACAAGTGGACGTGGCCCATCAATTCAGCCTATCCAGATTCCTCTGCGAACCCTTCCTACCCTCAAGTAGAGGTCAATACTTGGGCCCAACTTGGTGTCTGCAAACTCACTGAGGGTGCACTCGGTGTCCTCATCAAGAGCACTGATAAAAATGTTAAACAGAATCAGCCCCAGAGCTGAGCCCTGGGGGATACCACTGGTGAACAGCCTCCAACTGGCTTTAAGTCCATTCACTGTGGCCCTCTAGGCCAGACTACCCAGCCAGATTTTTACTCAATGAACAATACCTCCATCCAAGCCATGAGCAGCCAGTTTCTCCAGAAGAATGCTGTGGGAAACAGTACCAAATGTTTTGCTATAGACCACAGCCTTTTTCTTGTCCACTAAACATGTCATTATATCATAGGAGGAGATGAGGTTCGTCAAGCAGGACCTACATTTCATGCTGGCTGGGCCTGATCGCCTGGTTATCCTTCACTTTTATTTTATTTATTTATTTATTTTTGCATGTGATTGGTACAGTTTAAACTGGTTAAGTATTATCTGATTCTCTGTTTTTAATGTTGTTGCATGCTGGGATTTTCAGCCTTAAAAGTAAGACTGATGTAACTCCATGTGCACATGAATATATGCATACTCTGGCCTAATCCAGCTGAGGTCCAGTGATTTAGTCTAAGATGTTGATGGAGATGAAGTTAGCCTATGCTGTGTCCTGAAGCAATTGCTCATACTCAATTCCACAAATCAGGAGGTGGTAACAGTTTAAGCTGCCACAAGTGTTTGCAAAGTGTGTTTGTTTCAGTTGGGTTCAGCCACACAAATGCAATCTTGCCACCTCATACAGATTCCTTAAACATGATGAGGTGTAGCTTTGTCTGATGCTGTTTTACTACAGGAGGAGCAAATCTGGCACTTTGTTAGTAGTGTTATCTCTACTGTGTAATTAGCCACTCACCTTTTTTTTTTTTTTTTTTTTTTACTCCTCTCTGAAGTAGTCTGGCCGGCATCCATTGGGCTGTTCTGGCAGGAGGAAGGCAATGACACTATCAGGAGGAGACTGCTAGGGGCTCAGATGAGTTAGCTGCATATGTAAGCAATGATGCTGTAAAAAATGTCTCTCTTGTACCCACTGTGTTGTCTGACACTTTAAGTATTTCGAGTGAAGAAGTGTTGTGGGTGGAGGGTGATTTTGCGGGTAGCTAGAACCAATCCCACAGAGGACTTAGGTACCAAGAAAGAGACAATGTACTGGAGTTTTATTTTGGGACTGCTTGACCTGGTTTCAAGCAAGTTTTATCCTGTTTTTAGCATTTTGGATTTGAGATTTATCTAACTGGGAGCTGTAAGGATGAAAGGAGATTGGGAGAAGTGGCCCGAGAAGAAATACACCTTGATTTATTTGTGTAAACATCAGTCTGCCGAAAGCCTGCACTGTGTTTTTTAGAACAAAATTAACTCTTATCTCTCAAACTGTTAGGGATTCCTCACATTCCTTTGACAAATGAGGATATTGGCCCATGAACAAACTAGTGAACCGTGAATGCAGCTGTGAGTGTGTGTTATGTTGTGCAGAGGTGGTCAGTACCTGTTAGTATGCTCATTGTGCTGGTTACTGCTGCAATGTTGACCTGTAGTGAGCCGAAGGTAGCTTACTGATAGGGGTGCAAGTCTCCCTCGTGCTTACCACAGGGTAAGGCCATGCACACAGGCATTGGCCATAATGTTGTGAGGACACTGTAAGCGTACACCATAACTTATGCCATGGTAACTATTTCATCTACACGTAGCTTTAGTTTAATTGAACATCTTATGTGAGATTAACAAAGAGAAAATGTTTAATGCCCCCTCTTTCTGTCAGCAGGGTAAGGAGAATGGCTTATGGCATGTTTGAACTTTGCTTACCACTAACAGCAGGGCTTTTTAAAAAAATTATTTTGTATTTAATTTGAGGGAGAATGCAAAGTTGTGGTGGCAGAGCTCAGTGGTTGGTTCCAGTGGTTTAAGTCAGCATGTTCTTGTTATAGAAAACAGAGAGCCAGTGGGATAAAACTTAAGTCCTGCAGATGTTTAATGACAGGTTTCAGCAAACTTACGAACTCCTCAACTATGTAGCACAATGTCAGAGCCAGACACCATGGACAGTATATTTCAAATAAATATTTAGAAGTTGCCAGTGGAAGCTAAACTTTACAAAATATGAAGTCATTCTCAAAAGGGTTTAGATCTGTTAAATATCATGTGAATAGCCACCTATTACTTGAAGCTAATGTTTGTATGCCTAAATCAGGAACATACTGCAATGCATGTTAGCTCACATGTGGAAGGAGGAAGCTTTTGCACATAGACAAGGGAAAGTACCATTGCTATTTTAGTGTGGCATTCTGTTTAATGCACATTTCATCTTTTTACATGTCTTAAGGAAATCCTTGTGCTTTTTTTTTTTTTCTCTTTCAGAATCGTAATGAGATAAAAAATGGAGCAATCCTTCGGTTAACAACATCTCCAGTAAGTTACCGTTCTGTTCTTCTCTCCCTTCACAGTAAAGATTTGATTAGTAGAATCACTGTGAAGTGATTTAAATATTTTCATGCTTTAGCCACACTTTATCCCACAATCCCTCTACAAAGGACAGTGATGGTGTGGCCACAAGAGGACTGTATGTGTTGATCTCTTCTTTTGAATTGTGGGTTGAAATGGTGTCTCTTTAGTGAAATTTTGTGATGGGGTTGGCACAGTGTTATGTTGTCTTTCACGTCTTCCCTTCCACTGGGAAGAGCTTTCGTGTCCAAGATACCTCTGCTTCCCTGCTGGAACTGCAGCCTCACTCACGTTCTCCTGTCCTGCCCAAGAGCTCTGAGCTAAGAGAAAAGCCTTAGGGTTGGATGTAGGAGAGCTCCTCTGGGCAGTGCAGGTCAGAGCTTTCCTGCTGTTAGGGTTTCTACTGAGTGAGCAGCAGCTATAATGTTGAGATTATACTGTTTTGTCTTTTATTTTTTCAATACCACCTCCTTGCCAGCTCCTCAAAAAGCATAGCAGAGTTGCTGGTTGCCTTGTAATGGCCTGTTTTCCTGCTGAGTTGAGCCATGCTGTTGCCACATGCTGAAAGCCACTGTTAGTCCCAGAAGATGTATTTCTCTGGCAGCAGCAATCACATTTCCTTACTGACAAGCACAGTGTGCCATTAATATGGTTTACCTCTTTGTGATGGTGTTTTAGCTTCTGCAGAACCATTGCATTCTTATGGCCAAAATCTGCCCCCATGTACTGCAGCTCATTTAAGCAGGGAAGACAGAGCTGTGGTGCTTTGAATTTTGGCTTCTGTTGAACCTGTTAAGAGTGGGGTCAGATGCAAAATCTTGTCTATCTAGAAGCCACATGGAGATAAATACTGGATGGGTCACTTTTCAGCTGTAGGACCTACCATCAATGTAAAAAAAAAAAAAAAAAAAAAAAAAGAGAAATGTATGTTGCTAAAAATTTCCTAGGTCCTCCAGATACCATATGCATTTCCACTTGTCCCCAGCATGCTTAACTGGATGCTGATTTATATTAAACATAGGAGGTGACTGAGTTTGTAATGCATGTTTGTGTATACATAGAAATTGAAGAAGCCATTATGAAAACTCATGCATGCCTCTGAAGTTTTTGGTTAAGTGTATCTATGTGAGTATGTCCTCTTAACAGAAAGCATACCTATGCAGCAGCTGTCTGAACAAAGATGAGAGATTTCCATTATCCTTTGTCATATTTTTCATGGTCATATACAGAGCTTTACAGCTGCAGGAGTAAGAACCATGGTCTTAAGCTGCTGTTGTCAGAGTCTGTGTGACTCCAAAGCTTCTTGCTATATGTCATCAGAACAGCCTTTACATGAGTAACTACTTACCTGTGGAGTAAACCCCATCTGGTGGAGCTTCCTAAGAAACAGAAAGCCCCGGCACCAGTTCCTAACCTTTGGGACTTGTAAGAACAAATATCCAAATATCTACTCCACCAAAAAAGGGCTACCTACTGGCCAGATGTGGGATGTTGTGAAAGCAAAACAACATCTGTGGTTCATCAGGAACCAGTGTGGTCCAAATGTACTGCATCTTCTTCTGTGTAACCACAACGTGGAGTGACAGTATGAGATGACTCATGGAATCCTTCCCCATCTCAAAATCCACAATGAATTACACCATGCAAAACTGAACTGAGGCATTGCTTTTACACATCTGTGGAAACAGCTGTCTGTCTGCATGGTCACTTGTGCAATTGGAAATATCACCTTCAAACAGAAGAAAACTTTTGGATTTATAATGCTTTCTACTAATAGCTGTAGGCAGGAAGGCAGGGTCTTGCATAAGATTTTTTGTGCTTGTTCTGTTTCTTTGGTCATCTGCCTTAGGTTCAGTCAGCCAAGACAGGGCTCCATAGGATATTGGGCTGTTACCCATTTTCTACCAAGTTGGGGACCATGCTTGCACAAGCCTACATTTAAGAGTCAAACAGGGATCCTAATCTGCCGTCCTGTTATGAGCTAGAAGGCCACTCTAGTTTCTAGTTGTCAGTATTGACATTTATCCCTAAACCAGGGCTTATTATCTTTTTTTTTTTTTTTTTAGTTTTTAGTTTTTCCCATAATCAGGGAAGTAACTTGGATGGAGGTTTTAAAGGTCTGGGTTGTTTTTTGTCAGATTAAAGAGTATTTGTATTCTTTAAATAGAGGTAAAATAAAGTTCTGCATGTTCCCATACTAGAATAGTGTCTTTACTTTGAAGGTACTGCTGAAGTGGTCATCATAGAGATACCTAAAATAGATAGATTAAAGGCTTCCAAGCTGTGGTTTTTAGGCTGGTGACCCACACAATGCTTGTATTTAACCCTGAGAAGCTAACAGGCCATCTGTTTCCATTTTTTTCCTCTGAAATCCTATGTGAAAGCAACTGTAGATGGAGGAGATAATGTGAAGAGTAGGCTGCAAGATACACTTCTGCAATATGGGAATGATGCTTTCCTCACTTCTAGGGCTAGGTGGAAAATGTTTTTCTCATCCTGTGATAATATTAAGATTCTATTCTTTTTCCTTTTTTTCCCCATCTGTATCGGTATAAAGCTGAAATTATCTCCTCCTCCCCTCAGACAAAGAAAATAGTAGCAAAAACACTCTGTGTAGAGGTTGGGGAATTTGAAAGGAGGGAAAGAAATATTAAAAGAACTGAAGAGGAGCCTCATACAAATTATGTGGTGCCTGGGATATGTCCATGTAGCTTCAGAGAGGTCCAAGCTTTCTACTTTCTAGCTATTGTGAGCAAGAAAAATCTGTCCTGAACTTCATAAGCCTTTTGAGGAAACTTTTTTTGAAGAGTTGAGAGGAATAATTACAGCCAGTTCTGAAGGCTGCAAGAAATTAAAACACATTTCTAGTTCTTAATTTTCATGTAATATAATAGTATCAGAAGCAAAAGTCAGGCTATACCCATTCACAGTTGCATGCCATCAGTCACTGGGAGTTGAGTGAGAAAGACAAAATAGGATCTTTCGAGTTCTGTTGCTGTTAGTCTCAAGTTGTGTATTGCTCACGTACCCATTACAGGTACAAGATTAAAATGGTGGGGTGAGAGGAATGAGAAATCTAGGAGAAACACAACAGTATTTTTGTGTTGGCTTCCTTAAAATTAGGATTAGAAATCCAACTTCCCATTATCTAAATGAAATACTTTCTCTTTTTGAATCTCAAATTTAGATATTTTTGCGGGTGTGTATAAGCATCTTTTTTTTTTTTTTTTTTTTTTTTTTTTCCCTGAAATTCATTGTTAATACTGCAAGAGCAAAACTGCAGTTCTGGTGTGCTGCTAAATCCATTATAAATGCTTGCCTTCAGAGATTTATGACATGTCTATTTTAGTCTTCTTTGAGTTAGAACTTGCAAACACCAGTCGTTGGGCCTGGTGGGAATTTGAACTGCTTCTTTGTTTCTGCAGGTCTGTTTCCTAAGTTTTTGCAGTTCTCTGAAAGGCTGTGTTTTTCTAAACAATGCTATTTTTTCCTCTATAAACCATTCAACACACAGACACTGTGTTTCCTAGGTAACTTGAATACAGATTGAATTTCTCTCATATTATCTTTGTTCCTGTATCATCTTTCTCATTTATTTTTTTGCCATCCTATCATCTTTCTTAACAATTCTTTGTGCTGTTGTATGTTTTTGCTGTTCTCCATGACCTGTTCCCCAGCCTTGTCCATTTGCATTTCTGAAGAGACTCATCCAATGTTTTTTGTGCAACAATCTTTTTTGTATTTGAACATATGTCATAGGTGAAATGCCAGATTGTTATTGTCTATTTTGTGATATCCTTATTCCAGTGGATGATGGGTAGGTGTATAAATGAGCTGTAATTGCTCCTGATTGTGAGACTGTTCCAAAAGGACAGTTCTGTCCTGCAATGCAGCAGAGACCAACCTTTTACTGTCTGCAGCTTTCTTTTGATCAGGTGCTGCAAATCATTGTAATGACTAATCATTTTGAAAGGCTGCTAAAATGCTGGGAAGACTAAGTTAAGGGAACTGTTCTCTTTCTCCCTTTGCCTTTAATTTAATGATTTTGAAACAGAACTGATTATTGGGTCAAGAGCTGTTTGTTTTAAAGTAGCTTCTTGGGTACTTAGGAAGGCATGACTTGCTCATGAACCGTATACCTTTAATGTTGAGTCAATGGGTAGCCTTTTCTAATGTGTTTTCTAATGAGTTCTCAAACCTGTGAGTTGTTTGTAGCAGCTGTATTAGCATTTCTAACATGAGCAGTCATGTAAATACGGGTGTTTGCTAACAGTCATCATAGTATTTTCCCAGAATGCTTTTACAGATGTGAATAACATTTTTTTTTTTTTTCCATCTGTGATCTACCCATATAAGACCCATATAAGGGAAGAGTATTTTTTTTTCAACTTACTTTTACTTATGCATCCAAGTCCTCTATCTTTAATGAGTAATAGTTTGGGGAATCTGATCTACAATTCATCTACAGCTGCCTTAATCTGCGTTCAACTGACTTAATAACCTTTAAGTTGGGCAAATACATGCATATTTGTAGATCAAGTCTATGATAGTGAACTACATTTGTTATGTAGTGGTGAATTAGTTATTATTAAACCCTATACCAAGAGCACTGATTGTGGAAGTCATTGAGCTACTTGTATATTTGTCTACACTTAATACAAGAGGAAGATTTGGGAAGTGGAGTTGTATTCTGTCTTTTGTAGAGACCAATGGATAAAGGTTTAGTGTCACGTGTTCAGGTTTCAAAGTAATATTTTAAGTAGGAAGAAAAAATGATTATTTCAAAAGCAGGGGTAGGAAAAAAGCACTGCTTCTCAAACACTCCTAAGTGGCTACTGATTGCATAAATGTCTTTTAGGCATATTTGTATAATATGTACAGCTATATATCTGTGATAATTTTATCATTGTTTTAGTACACAGCTCTAGACATGACCATTTCCCTGTTCCTCTGTTTCTGCCTCCTTAGCTATGTGTAGTGGTTGCACAGGACTGCTCTGTGAATTACATTTGTACAGTGCTTTGGACTGTAGAAATTGTGATTGCTGAGTATTAATATAAAAATGTTAAAAAATTAATGCCTTTGCTAGTTAAAGTGGAATCTCATTGCCTACCTGGCATCAGATGCTAGCCAGTCTTGCTGGGTTTGTTGAATCTGGTTTGCATATAATGATGGTTATGTAATGTGTCTGCTCCTCCACTGCTTTCTGTCATATATGCAATTGTCAGTGACCTGGCAGTAACACGCCAGGAGAAGCTAGCAGTTTAAACCACCACAGTGTTTCAACACTTACTGATATAAGTATTGATAAATCACAGAAGTGCATATTTGGTTAGTAAAAAAAAATGTATTTGCTAGTGAGTCATGAAAAATTGACTCCACAATCAGTAAGATTGTAAAGTAGGTATGTTTATTCAGTGCTGGGCAGCATGGGGGGGGGGGGGGGGGTAGTCCCACCAAAGCCATGCACAACAATTCGCTCGCTTGCATTCTCTTTTATCCCCTAAAATATTACATATGCATTAAGTTTTGCAACACACCTATGCATATTCATTTCCTAGCTCCACCTACCCCCGCTTCGTATGCTAATTATCTTATCAGTCCTTCTGCACTTGCGTAGTATTCTCTGGTGGTCGTCCGGGTGGTCGTCGGGATGAAGTAAGATGTCTTCATGAGAGCTGAACTTTTCACCTTATCTTCTTGCGCATGCTCTCTGAGCCCTTGCTCTCAGTCCAATCCATAAGATTGGTTTGTCCCGGTTCCCAAGGTCCTAGGGCCCCCTGTTATCTAGGCACCTAGCAAGTGTGACCTTCTTTTAGTCCTCCTCCTCACTCCCTATAATAAATCTGTGCTGGCAGCCTTTAGTCCTTCTCCTTACTCCTCATCTGTGCATTCTCTCATGCTGTATTTGCACGTACATTTTGTATTTTCCCAGCGCAGCACAAACACAGTACATTGCAAATGTAACATTCTATTTTCCAAGCACAGCAGAAGCACAGTACATCACAAATGAAACATTGTATTTTCCAAGTGCAGCACATATTAAGCAATGAGTGTTGTCTATATATTTATTCTTAATCAGTCACTCTCTAATTTCTAATCCCATGTTTCACTAGTTACCGATGTCCTTTTTTTCTAGCAGAAAGATGAGTAATATGACTAATATCTACAGGGAAAATGAAAATATTTTTTGCTTTTTGTAAAGAATAAAGAGGAAAACTCATAACATAATCTTAAAACAGCCACAGACAAGAAAATCAATACAGTCCAGATTTCTTCCATAGCACATCAATGTTTGATTGTGGTTGCATTTGGAATGTGTGCCTTCCCTTCTGCCCTGGCTTGCTGTATTTTGTGTTCTGTGCAGAAGCCTCGTGGGCATCAGTGTAATAACTTGCTTTCAAAGTTTGATGCACAAAATCTTCAGTGCCAAACAAGTGATAATTTGATCAGTAGAACCCTTTGTTAGGATGTTCTTGGGATTCCTAATCTCCAAATGGCTATATGAAGCTCTAAGCAAGTCACATCTTGGATTTAGGTCAGTAGTTTTCTTTTTAATCTGTCATCCCATCAAGCTGCTTCTTTTAAGCACTGCTGTTCTCTAAGGACAACCTTTCTGGCTGTCCTTAGAGCAAGTCATTTCAGACTAGACATGTAGCTTATGCCTCTTGGCAGCCTTTTAAAATGCTTGGTCTTCAACAGTACATTTTACAAGTTTCCTGTCTTCCAGCCTTTCTAAACCCGAGAGCAGTCAATGCTGTCTTACATTTACTTCAACAACTGTGTTTCTGTTAATTCCGTCATAACAGTTCTCACTTTATATATTTATTTATTGTTCTCACCTGAATGATACTTCAGCAGGAGCAGAGACATGGCAGCTAGTGCTATGGTTGCTTTAATGAGCTGTGCTCTCTGTCCATCCACTGATGGATTGTAAATCATTAAAATAGCTCCCTGGTAAGTACTCTGAGTATATTTCATCTGGGTTTCATTTTTTTAATGCAGTCATAAGTGATCTGTACATTCCATAAGCATGTATGAGTGCTATAGCAACAAGGACTAGGAGTCTTCAGAGAACTGCATGGTATTCAATGAAGCGATGTTTTCATCCGTCAGGCACTTGCAGTGACAACAGCCGATGTTACTTTTGGCCATGTACACAGTGAGATGCGTACCAATGTTTGTGTTGAGACAAATATTTGTGTAGCCCATTAATTAAGATCTGCTCTGCCATTTCCTTTTTCCAATACGAGAAGGATTGAGTTTTGTTGGATGCAGTAGCTTGCAAAACTTGTTTGATGTAGGTCAAGTACAGCTGTGTAGGGGGCATTTAGCAATGGCGTAGTTAGATAAAGCATGGGATGTTAGTAAATTTTCTTTTGTGTGCTTAAAATGGGGCTGAATAACTTTTGTAACAGCGAGACGTTGCATTATAGATTTTGTGAGACCAAACTGTCTCAGATTTACAATTTTATTTTGGTTTTAGTATGGTGGATTGCAAAGCTCTCACTGGCTTCACAGGAACTAGGACTAACGTATCTCTGTTGAAAGGTTGGTCCTGCTGCTGTCCCGCAGAGTAGGTGAGCTGTTAATTGCACATCCCTGTACTGGTCTTTGTTTTGGAGAGAGATAAGGCTAGCTCTTTCCCAGATGGGTATTTATTCATATGTAATGGAAGTCTAATAGGCAGCAGCGGTTCCCAGTTCCAGGTGTTTATGGTGGGGGTAGGAATCCCTTCTCAAGAGGAAGGGTGAATTTGACAATTAATAAGCTATTGTTAATATGTATGCAGATGAGGTCTTGGTCATACAGCAGTTGCACATGTGATGTGAAAGGGTTTGGAGGAGGATGTTCTCCTGGCTCTGCTCACATATCCTCTTTTGCTTGCTGCTGTGTTACGTGTGAGATTACCGTCCCCACCTGCTGGGCCATAGCTCTGCTGACTGTTTTAATTCCTCCGATTTACTGTTTGAGCAACTCAGGAGTGCTACTCAGTCACAGTGAACCAAGTGTTTTGCTCATCCTTGCTGTTTGCTTCATTTTCATGGGGTCCAGAAGCCTTCAGAAGAAGACCTGCTTCCCATGGAGAGATGGTAGGGTTGTAACCTTCAGACAGTGAGGGGAGCAGGGGTGCTAACCTCCCGCAACCATGGCAGATGACGGAGGACATGCACAGACCTTAATGAGCAAAATGATTTAAGCAATCATTTCCAAAGCCAGGGAATGTAGCTCCTAGGTTGATACTTAAGACTTTCCAAAGTGCTTCTTTTCTGAAGTAGGTGGGAATTCAGACATTGCAATTCTGAGAAAGAGTAATATTTTGAGGGTACGCTGCTTCTCTGGGTCTTCCTCTCTTGTTACACCAGGGAGTCCTGAGAAGATCAAGCTTAATGTAGGGCTTTTTTGATGAGGTAGGAGGTGGCTGTTGAACTTCTAGTTCATGCGGTAGTAGTGGTTGCTTGGAATTTTTGTAGCTAATTGTACAGTAGCATTTTATCGAAATTTCCTTTGCGTGCTCTGAAGAAGGAGATGGTTTGGAGGAATTATTTTGTGGCTACCCTGGATGTTGGAAGTTAATGGGATCTGTTTTTATTTCTTCCATAGGCTTTGGCACATGATTTTAGTCTACCAGCTGCTTATGTTTGAGAGAATATATATATATATATATATATCTATTTATTACCGTTCAGACAGCCATTGTCCATTACAGAGAGAAGATATAAGTCATTGTTTCTCTACAACAGCTTGAGCCAATTGAGAGTAGGTAATTTATGGTGGCAAAGGGGTGTTTTGGATGACAGGATTGTGCCGCCTTATAGATAATGTAACTGCTATGGCTATACCACCTGAGGCATAGAAAACCCCTGAAATAAAGTATATTTTATTTATCTTCAATACTGTGTTAGTCGAAGATGTCAACCACAGTTATATTAACTAGAAACTAGAACGTATTTCCTCTCTGTACATGCTTCTCTTGAGTGGAAATGTTCTGCGAAAACCTGAGTGTAGACCATACATTACAAAGAAAAAAAAAGGGGCGAAGTAACTTTTTTTTTTTTTTTTTTTTTTTTTTTTCTCAGAGGATACTGGGACATTTAATTTATCAATGTTTGTGAAGCAGTAAAGATTATGTTGATAGGAAACTTTATCTATCACACAGTAGTTTTACTTTTTCCTCTGTTCTATGTTTAAATGTTCACTTCCACTAAAAATGTCTACTATCTGAGGATCTTCATCTGCAGAGATGATCATCTTTGTGAAGACTATATTCGTTATTTGAACAGAAAACTAATTGTCAGTGCAGCTTTTTTATTATTATTATTATTTTTCTCCTTCTGTTGCTGAGGAGGAATAAACAAAACCTCAGAGAAAGTAACACTGAACAGAATTTACCATTAATCTGGTTTCCTAATCCTAATGACACAATGGCACATAGCTTCTTATTCACTTTTCATTCAGTGCAGGTAAGAAGTGAATTTTGGAAAAAAAAAAAAAAAGCAAGTATTTGCATATAATGAGGAGGATTCTTTTTCTAAGAGAAGTACTGCCTAGCTATTAACTAATGCTTTTGGGAATTGCATTTAGGTAAATGAAAGCATCAGACTGAAACTGTGAGATGTAAAGTATTTGTACAGCTAAACAGAAGGACAAATTCATAATTTAATATGCTTTACTTGTATGTCCCCTTAGCATTTTTTTTGTTTGTTTGGTTGGTTGTTTTTTTTTAATCATTGGTGTTATGTTTGGATATTGCTGTCTCCTCATCCTGTATTTAAAGTGTTAATGGTCAGAGTAGCCTCATAGATGCGCTATTGAATTTACACAAAGATGTATGACTGGTAATATAGCATGTGGGAAGTAATCATTCCTATGCATTTTTAGAGAGAATATGAGTTTTTGAATTGTTTGAGAGCAAGTGGAAGAGAAGAGAGGGAGGAAGGAACAGAAGGCCCGATATTGGGCTCTTTTGACATAACCTGTTTAGGACAGTATATGGTCTTTATTAATAAAGGTCATGAGAAATGCTTAAACCAAGGAAGTGTTGCCAGGAAAAAAAAAAAATGTCATTACTATACTGTTATTGTCTGATGTGATTTATTTCCATTTTTACTTTTATTGATATGGCACACTAACTATTCAAGCCAAAGGCTGTATTTTGCAATGCTTGCATTTTGACTGCCACAATGGGATGTCTATCCATTGCTCTATTTACGATTCTGCAACAATCCAAATAATGGAGGAGCAATACATGACTAATATAATTTTGTAAAAGTAATGTGCATTTGAGCTACTTGAACATTTCAGAGAATGTTAATGTTAAATGTAACTAATATTAAACATGGACATGGTTCCTGTTTGCACTAACATTTTATTTGTTATAGTCATAGTAACTATAGTTCTTTTGGTTTTGTTTTGTATGTTTTTTCTTTCAGGCTCAAAATGCACAGCAGCTCCATGAAAGGATTCAATCTTCTAGTATGGATGCAAAGTTAGAAGCACTGAAAGACCTAGCAAACTACTCACGGGATGTTACTTTTGCCCAAGAATTTATAAACCTAGATGGCATTTCTCTCCTAACACAAATGGTTGAAAGTGGCACAGAGTAAGTATTCTGCTTAAATTGTGATGTTTACCCCACATGGTGTACGGATAGACCCTTTTTCTGAGTGCCTGAAGTATTTCTACAACTACTAAGATAACATAAAGTGTCAAATCTAAACCGTTCTCTGCTGCTAGGACAGTATATCCATTATCGATGAGAATATATTATGTATTTTTAGTTTTCCCTAACAATGAAATGGAAAGGGGAGTGAGCAATGTCACAAGTAACCCTCCATGCTACAGAATTTTGAGGAAGACTGTGGTCGTAGTTTCTCCCTTTCCCATTCGAATTTAGATAAATCATTGATAGTTTATTAAAAGGCTAATATTTAAGTGATGTCACATGAAAACTGTGTTTTAAATTCAATGTTTTTCAAAACATTGTAGAACATGGAATGGCAAAATCTAGTGCTTGCATTTTATTTTCACTTTTACTGTTTTAGTTCTGGCAGAGGTTTGTCAAATGACAATGGCTTTTTGAAATTTAGAAGTTATCTCTGAAAATACTTCTATTCTTTACCAGAACATCTTATCAATTTTAACCACTGCTGAAATTTTGGACTGTGATACTGAATGAGTTTCCCTTGTCTTGATGTGGCTGCTACAACAACAAATATATCAACTGGATTATTGCACTATTAAATTATGTTTTAAATTACTGCTTCAAGTAGGTTTTTGAATTCGAGTCAGAGTTTTTAGTGCTTTGCAGTCAGTGTCAACTTCTACTGCATATGAGGAATCAACAGTTCCCACACACTTTGCTGAGAGAAAATAAACATTCTGAAGGTACCCCTCCACATTCCTTGGGGATGTTCAGTCTTGTGGACTAGGCATCAGGAGTCAGTTGCTGAAATCAGTTTAAATCCACCCTCAAATGTGCTTGTGTTCCCTCAGGTTCAAGAAAGTAAGTAATTTAGGGAGTAAAGCAAAAGCAGTAAGTAGCCTTTGAAATGGAATCATCTGTGATGATCCCATGCAAAATGTACTGTGAATTTTCAAAAGCAAACAAACAAAAACCAACCCACTAACCAAAAAAACTTATTAGAATCTAGTAATCCTTAGACTGGAAAATGTGCATACTCTTGCTGATTAGCCTGGTATGTGGATAATGGTCTGTTGGACTTTCAATCTCCATTACCTTACTCCAATGGTATACTGGAGATCCTGTATGTCATCGTTTCATCTTCAGTATTTTGGGTTTATGGTCTTTATTTTTTTTGCAGTGATGTGGTCCATGGCACATATTATGTCACTTTAATAAACAGAAATCTTTTTTTATATATTAGTCAAATCATCTTATATTCATATACTTTTTTTTAAGGACCAAAATAAATTAAAACTAAAGATAGGTTTAAGTTAATGTAAAAGTATAAACACAGTTATATCCACCACTTCCCACTGAACTAATTAAAAAAACTTACTGAATGGACATGCTTGTATGTGCCTAGGAAGATCACAAGCAATTTAAAAGTCACTGCCTCTGTAGTTTATTTTGTCATGGATTTAGTTAAATGGTTTACCTTCTACACTGTGAAAGGTATTTAAGCTAAAGCTCTTTATTTTGTATTGAAACAGACAAGGAATGTTCACTGTTATTTATTTATTTATTTATTTATTTATTTATTTATTAAAAGCACTGCTTTTAGCTTCATCAAGGCTAAAGCAAGTGCCATACTCACCCTTCAGATGTGTCTGTACAATTGCTTTGTAGCTGAGAGCCAGGCCAAGCTGTACCATACTGGTCTGGTTTAATAGTTAACTGTTTTCTGGGAGGAGAAATTACTGGCACTGCTGCTGAAAGAAATGCTTAGCAATTTACACCCTGGTAATAATTCATGTCTGAGGGCACAAGTTTTCAGACCACATGGCAGACTTGTAGACTTGACATATGAACAGAGTCCCATTGCATTTTCTTTTTCTTTTTTTTTTTTTTTTTTTTTTGGTAAGTGGCTTTCCTTTGGAAGAATTTCAGCTTCTTCTTTTGTAACTGGTGTAATGTATCACCAAAGAGGCATTGATTGATCTACCTGTCTAATCTATTTCTCACAGTTTCTGCCTGTGGGGAGAAACATTGTCTAGTTTAGGCATTGAGCAAAGATTCATAGTAAATATTTCCAGCATCTTCACATGTTGATGAACACTCAGTACTTACTGCAGTCTTTTTCATATTTATCAATCTAGACAACCTGTATTTCTGTTTTTTTTTTCCCAAGTCTCCCTTAGTGAAGGGACTTTGTAAAGCAAGGACATCTGTGCTACACCGTGCATTCCCTTCTACTTTTATGCTGTACATCACTGTCTGATAAACACGTTTAATAGAACTTCAGATTTAATGAAAGGAGCAAATCCTAATATAAAGAGACTCAACAAACTAAGCCTGCTGTGGTGCTGCTGCTTCCCTTTCGGGTCTGACTTCAAGCTATTGATTCTGACCTCCTACTTCAGGGTCTGTCACTCTTTGGGCTTCTTGTTTCAACACGCTCAGCCAACAGACAAAGTACTGGGGAAGAATCATTAATAATAGTGTTTTTTAATTTGATTATTGTAGAAAAACAACTTTTCAAAATGTTCCATGAGTGAACAAAGTATGTGTTGGGGGAGAAGAGAAATATATGGAGGAGAGAGTGGAACAACAAGGACTGACAGCACTGAGACAGAGTTCCCTATCTGACAAGGAAAACCAACCAGAGTCAGTAAAATGTTCTCAGATGTTCTCTAGTCCTGCTTTTCCTTGGACTCTCTGCAATGCTATTCATGAGACATCCCAGAAGATGCTGGTTGAACTGTCCAACCTGGCTGGAGGTCTCCTTGCCGTTAGCTCCCATACCGGGCCTGCCCCTTCAACTGCGTGGCCTTTGGAGCTGTGCTGCTGAACAGGTCACCAAAAAGCTCTCTTCCTTTCTCTTCCCCTTCCTAGTACTTGCCACTTAGTGGTATTTTTAACTCTGATCATTTCAGTGTCCGTAGGTTAACCTCCTCTAACAGTTATGTTAGCATAATGTGGAGGTGGGCTGTGTTGGTGGAGGAAGGAGCCAGAAGTTTGAGGGAAGGTTGGAAACTTCTTTGATGGGCCATGTGTCTTTAACGTGGAGTTATCTTACCCAACTTTGAGTTAGTGTTGTTTAGCCAGCCTGGCTTGAACGAGGCTACAATCCAACCGTGCAGCTGAGAAACCTGAATGGTTTGATGCTGCTACAAGATGGTCCAGCTCCCTGCCCTCTTCTCCCGTTCTTTGTGTGCTAACCCCTGCTTTTCAGCCCAGACCCTTGAATTAGGTCTGGAGTCTGGATGCTTCACGAACTACTACTCTATCTACTTTGGTTTTGCACAGTCAGCTTTTGCTCATTTTGAGACTTGCAGAAGAAAGAGGGGAAGTCGGAGTGAGTGGATGTAGAAAGAGCATGTGGTCTGTCCATCCTGTCCATTCCCCCCTCCACCCCCAACACCCTTCTTTATGCTCTGATATTGGAGCCCAGGCCCAGAGATTGGCTTAAAGCCTGTGGGGGGCCACAGGGAATGGGACACATGCCGTGAGACTGGTGCTGCTCTGTGTGGAGCTCCCCTGGGTGCTTTCGTGGCCACCCGTGGGTTAATACAGCTGAGGGACAGCCATGTGGTGGGTAGAGCCCAGGCTGAGTGGGGCCTGTGTTCATGGAGTAGTGCAGCTGTGCTAGAAATTGATGAATTTTGTTAATTCAGGCTTTATTCTCTATATTCCCCAAAGGGGCAAACAGCGCTCATTAAAAGTACCATCATGCTCAGTATAAGTTCGCTCTGAGGTTTTCTTTGCACGTGGAGCTCATGTTAGGGGCAGCTTTTAAGTTATAATTTGAGTCTGTAATTAAATTTTAGTGGGCAGCCTGTGGAAAGCAAGACTCCAGCAACAACTTTCACCAAGGAAAAGGCCTATGCTGTATTTATACTTGGCTTTATTTATTGTGCTACTTACTCGATATTTTAGTGAAGCTGATGCTTGTAAAAGTACAGTGGTCAGAGCAAGGGAATGTAAAGTCCTGGGTTTCTAGTTACCTCCGCTTCATTTTGCTGGTGATGGAAAGAAGTAGTAATACAAAAAGTTGACAAGAGCTAGCAGTGTTTCTTACTTAACATCCTGTATCCAATTTCCGTGAATATTGAAGAAAAATAAAATGCATTAAAAAAAAGCCTTTCCAGTTCCTGATGATAGTATAGCTTGAAAAATAACAAATTAAGAGGTCTTTTTAAATTATTATTATTTCAATACATACTATTATTTCAATATTATTTTGATTTTAATATTATATGTAGTTACCATAATTTGGGCCAGATCTCCTCAAGTGCCTGCTGCTTAGAGCAGAGAAACTGTAGGCATGGTGTATGCTTGGACAAAGCCATAGGGGTTGCTGGTGAATGGATTGTAAGATGCATGGGACTCTAGTGAAGCTGAGAAAGAATCTTGTCAATATTGATACATTTATATTAGCAGAGATGCAACATGTCTTAGAAACTTACCTATCTCAGTCCTGCTGTTTGAGGTGGCTCATTGCTGGTTTTCCTTTAGGCTCATTCTTGCTTCCAGAGCATGCTGTGAGTCTCTTATTAAACAACAAGCTGTTTTTAAGGTTTATTTTTGTGGTTCAGGTGACCCATAAATAATAGTAGAAGCTACAAGACAAGTTAGGTCATGAAGAGCAAGTAAATGATGATTCCATTTTATAATTATCCTTTTTTTTTTTTTTTTTTTTTCTGGCAGTATCACTGTCTCTGTCACTTGTCATTTGGCTGAAATCACAGATAGCTTTTGCCAAAAAGCTGAGACTATGCAAAGCCAGCTGCCTTGGCAATGAGCAGAATTGTTTCTGTTGCTGTTGGGAAGGGAGTTCTTCAGAGGTCCGCTTCATAGATGTGGCTGTGCTGAGTAGCTTTATTGTAGCACAGCAGTGTCACAGGAGCCTGCTGGTTGATGCTGCTCAGACACGGTTACAGATTGTCTGGTTTTAAGGGAGATGCAGCTATGGGCAGATAGAGACGAAAAACTTGCTTCAAATTGTGATGGCTGTTCAATTTTGTCTTCCTACTGGAAATAATAAATGTAGCTAGATCAGAGTTATACGAACTTCTCAACAAACTTGTATTTGTATGTTTTTTTTTTTTTTTTTTTTCTCTTTTTTTACCTCTTAACTGAGAGGAGTCTTCTATTGAACATGTGCAGTTGTGGAGTTGGCTGCTTTACAGCTGGAAGTCTCTGAGATGGCATTTGTGCATTCTTTAAGGACAAATTGTATCATTCAGTGAAATACTAGCTATTGGCTTGTCTTACAGAGATAATACTGTATACCAGCCCAGTGGAAAACTGAAGACAGATTGGTTTGGAGTTACTCCAACTTTAACACACTTTTTGGGACAATTGCTCACATACCTGCTAATGTTTTTTTTTCCATCTCAGTCTGATGAGTATTTCAGTACTGCTGTCAAAACACTTAAGCTGCCTTTGCACACAGCCTCTTGTTCCTGTCCTTCTTTGTTTGAAGAGTTATGCCAATAATAATTATCACAATCTGAACTGGAAAACTTGTCTAGATTATTAAAAGTGACAATAAAGGCTACTTTTAATACAATATTCCATAACCCAGTACAGGTCCTTCATTGATGAGCTCACCATGTTGCCCCAGAAAGCAGTTATACAAGCATAACTGACTGGATAAATGGATTTTTTTTTTTTTTTTCAGATGTGCATACTACTAAACTAGTAGGTCTTTGCTAAATAAGGTATTTACTTTCCATCCTTCCCTGCTACTGGTTGCATAGCCCATGCGCCCTCTTTTGGTCATCTCAACACTTGGTCAGCTCCAGTGTTTATCTGACTCCTTAGTGAGCAAATTCATGTTGCTGATCTGGCAGAAAATAAACCAGCCAATGAAGGGAGGAAAATAATTTTATTTACTTATTAAAATAATAAGTAAATAATTTTATTTACTGTGAGGCAGTCTGCACAGGCAGGGTGAGGAGGGGGTGCTCCTCGCCACTCTTTTGGAGCGGTCTTTACTTTCGGTACTTGTAACCTGCTTGCGAGGAACCTGGCCATGGTATCAACCAGGCAGAAAACCATGGCCTCCGCATCTATCGCGGCCTCTCCAACCACAGTCACAGATGTGGCTACTCAGACGAACGGGGAAACATGCAGCCAACCAGGTCTTGGGCTGCAGGGTGTGCCTGAATCTTCTGTCAGTATCTGACAGCAGCAGCAAGGGGTATGCCTGTGGGAGATGTGTCCAGGTTGAAGAGTTGCTCAGCCAGGTAGCGGAGCATCAGGAGGAGGTGAGCAGGATGAGGAGCAGCAGGGAGTCAGAGAGGGAAATTGACTGGTGGAGGTGTACTTTACCCTCTCTGAGACAGATTCACGAGCCTGCCACAGCACAAGTGTCTCCTGCTACACAGAAAACAAAAGTTCCCTCCTCTTGCCAGGCAGTAGGAGGGGACCTAGGCCAAGGGGGGGAATGGAGGCAGGTTCCTGTTAGGGGTGGTAGGCAAGCCCTGTCCCTGCCCACCTCACCTTCCCATCTACTCTTATATAACAGGTATGAGGGTCTAGAACACGACAGAACAACGAAGTAGATGTAAGCCCATCCCAGTTGGAGAGGGTGCCTAAGGCAAGGCAACCTACCCCCCACATTACTACATCATCTGTCAAAAAAGAAAGTAGCGTTATTGTCATGGGGGGGGCTCCCTTCTGAAAGGGACAGAGGGCCCAATATGCTGACCGGACCCAACCCACAGAGAAGTCTGTTGCCTCCCTGGGGCTTGGGTGAGAGGCTTTGCTAAGAAAGTCATGCGCTTGGTACGGCCCACTGACTACTACCTGCTACTGGTCTTTCAGGCTGGTAATGATGAGGTAGCAATGAGAATTCCAAGAGCAATCAAAAGGGACTTCAGGGTTCTGGGGCGACTACTTAAAGGATCGGGGTGCAGGTTGTGTTTACCTCTGCCCTTCTGATAGGGAGGATCAATGCTGACAAGCAGACTCACCACATTAACATGTGGCTTCAGGACTGGTGCATCTAGTAGAACTTCGGGTTTTTCAGTCATGGGAAGGTCTACGTGACACCACCAGGCCTGCTGGCACCAGATGGGATGTGCCTCTCTCAGAAGGGGGGTAAGGATTTTTGGTCAGGAGTTGGCAGGGTTTATAGATAGGGCTTTAAACTAGAGTTGAAGCGGGAAGGGGATAAAACCAGGCACACCGGTGATGACCTAAGGGATGGTGCACTAGAATCAGAAGGACTGTGTGTCAGTGAGGTCTTTTGGTCAGCTCCACAAGGTGCTGCGTGTAGGGAGGCACATTTGAAATGCTTCTACACAAACATACAGTATGAGGGATAAAATGGATGAGCTACAAGTCTTGGCCCAGTCCCACAGCTATGGCATCATCAGCATAAGCGAAACCTGGTGGGATGAGTCCTGTGGCTGGTGTGCTGCAATAGATGGTTACAGGCTCTTCAGAAGGGACAGGCAGGGTAGGTGAGGTGGTGGGGTGGCGATGTATGTGAAGCATAGGCTGGACTGTGTGGAACTTCAGGTTGGTGATGGCAAAGTTGAGAGCCTCTGGGTAAGGATTAAGGGACGAACAAATAAAGGGGGTGTCATTGTGGGAATCTATTACAGATCACCTGGCCAGGACAACAATGCCAATGAAGTATTCTTTGTGGAACTAAGAGATGCCTCGAGATCAACTCCCCTTGTCCTTATGGGGGATTTCAACTTGCCAGATGTCAACTGGGATCACCACACAGCTGACATGAGCAAGTCCAGGAGTTTCCTAAAACACCTAGATGATAACTTCTTGGTGCAGGTGCTAAGGGAGCCAACTAGGAAAGGTGCCCTCCTAGATCTGTTGCTGGAGAACAGAGAGGGTCTTGTGGGAGACATGGCAATTGGCGGCCGTCTCGGTCATAGTGACCATGAAGTGCTTGATTTAGAATTTATGGTGACAGAAGGAAAACTGCCACCAAAACTTCAGCCCTGGATATGGGGAAAGCAGACTTCAGGATGCTCAGGGAACTAGTCAGCAGGGTCCCCTGGGAAACTGCTTTTGAAGGCACTGACATCCATCAGTGCTGGTCAATCTTTAAGCACTGCCTCCTAAAAGCACAAGATCAGGCAATTCCAAAATATCAGAAGTAGGACAAGCAGGGCAGGAGGCCGGCCTGGCTGACCAGGGATCTTCTACTGGAGTTTAGGTGAAAAAATAAAGTGTATGGCTGCTGGAAGGAGGGTCAGGTGACGAGGAAGGAATACAGGGATGCTGTTTGTGTTTGCAGGGAGAAAATTCATGTGGCCAAAGCCCAACTAGAGTTGAAGCTGGCCATGTCTGTGGGAGACAATAAAGTTTTTTTTAGATACGTAAACAGAAAAAGGAGAACCAAAGAAAACAGGTCCACTGCTTGATGGGGAAGGTCTCCTCACAGACAAGGACATAGGCAAAGCAGAGACATTTAATGCCTTCTTCGCCTCTGTCTTCAATGCTGATGATGGGCTTCGGGACCCAGGGTGCTCTGAGCTGGAGGACCGTGATGGTGGGAATGACAAACTCCCAACTGACCCTGAACATATGCGGGATTTGCTACTCCACCTGGATCCATACAAGTCCATGGGTCCAGATGGGATTCATCCCAGGGTGCTTAGAGAGCTGGCTGATGTCATTGTGGGACCTCTCAATTATTTTTCAACAGTCTTGGGAACCTGGAGAGGTCCTGGAAGACTGGAAACTGGAAAATGTTGTGCCAATTTTCAAGAAGGGTCAGAAAGAAGACCCTAGCAATTACAGGCCTGTCAGTCTCACATCAGTGCCTGGTAAAATTATGGAGAAGATGATTCTTGAAGTTATTGAAGCGCACCTGGGGGACAGTGCAGTCATTGGTCCCAGCCAACATGGGTTCATGAAGGGTAGGTCCTGCCTAACAAATTTGATTTCCTTTTATGGAAATCAAATGGATCACCCGTCTAGTCGACCAAGGGAAACCAGCTGATGTGATCTTTTTGGACTTCAGCAAGGCTTTTGACACGGTTTCCCATAGGATCCTACTGGACAAAAGGTCCAGCATACAATTTAACAAAACCATGATACGATGGGTGAGTAATTGACTGACGGGCAGGGCTCAAAGGGTTGTGGTAAATGGGGCCACATCAGGCTGGCAGATGGTCCCTCAAGGCTTGATTTTAGGGCCAGTCCTCTTCAGTGTTTTTATAAATGATTTGGATGTAGGACAAGAAGGTGTTTTGAGCAAATTTGCCAGCGACACCAAATTTGGAGTAGTTGTGGACTCAGATGAGGGTGGAAAGGTCTTGCAGAGAGATCTGGACAGGTTGGAGAGCTGGGCAATCACCAACCACATGAAGTTTAACAAAAGCAAGTGCTGGGTCCTGCACCTGGGATGGGGCAACCCTAGATATACATACAGACTGGGCAACGAGAAGCTGGAGAGCAGCCCTGCAGAGAGAGATCTGGGGGTCATGGTTGACAGCAAGTTGAATATGAGCCAGCAATGTGCCCTGGCAGCCAGGATGGCCAACCATATCCTGGGGTGCATCAAGCACGGCATTGCTAGTCAGTCAAGGGAAGTGATCGTCCCGCTCCACTCTGTGCTGGTGTGGCCTCACCTTGAGCACTGTGTGCAGTTCTGGGCACCACAGTACAAAAAGGACATTTAACTGTTGGAGAGTGTCCAGAGGAGGGCGACGAAGATGATGGTGAAGGGTCTGGAGGAGGGGAAGACATATGAGGAGCGGCTGAGGTCACTGGGCCTGTTCAGCCTGGAGAAGAGGAGGCTGAGGGGAGACCTCATGGCGGTCTACAAATTCCTCATGAGGGGGAGTGGAGAGGCGGGTGATCTATTCTCCATAAACACCACTGATAGGACCCGTGGGAACAGGGTTACGCTGAGGCAGGGGAAGTTTAGACTAGACATCAGGAGGAGGTTCTTCACCAAGAGGGCGGTTGCACACTGGAACAGGCTCCCCAGTGAAGTAGTCACTTTACCGAGCCTGTCTGAATTTAAGAAGCGACTGGACTGTGCACTTAGTGACATGGTCTAAAGTTCTGGGTAGACCTGTGTGGTGCCAGGAGTTGGACTTGATTATCCTTATGGGTCCCTTCCAAGTCAGGATATTCTATGTTTCTATTTAAATAATCCCAGTTAAGTATTGGTATGAACACCCTGTTGACAAAAACAAGGGAGAGGAGACAGTATTACTGGTTTTGCTTTAGCAACCACTTTTGTAAAATGTCATTAAAAAGAGTAATTCTAAGGCAGATTTATGTTTCCAAATATTCTTCAGAGTACCAAGTGCTAGACAAAACTCATCATTTTTTTAAAATTCCATGTGAAAGTATAGTATTCAAAGAAATAGCAAAAGTTAGAAGTAAAGCTTAAAAACTCCAGTTCTGCAACTTTTCCAGAGTTTCTCTCAAGCTGTGCTGACTGTGGAGTATTGCAGTGGCTGTGAGGAGTGGGAGTGCTGCTGCACTCATTAAAAATCATTTTGCAGATTTCATCTAAATAATACATTTCAAACACTCACCACAGGTGTTAGCCAGACTTCATTTATGTGATCACCACACCTGATACAGAAGGAATCTAGAAAAATGCACTCCTGTGTATTTGTCTTGTGATTCCTAAATGCTGCCTATTATCCAGACCGTGGACTATCCTTGTGAGTGCCTGAAAAACAGTATCCAAGTACAGATTTACTGTGGTTAGCAGGTCCTTCATCCATCATCCACTCAGTGTTTTGTTACATACAGGAGGAAGTTCTTATTTGCATCTTCTACCTTTGCCAATAACGGCTGTGGCCAGGGCCATGCTGAATGGAAAGCTTTTTTTACCCTCTGGTATTTTTGTCTTACTCTGCAAATATTTCAACAGTGCAGGCTCAGAAACATGGGTTGTGGTGAGCGATGTGACTACTTTATCTCTTTGCATTTCTAACTCCAGTGTGTCTGCACTGGCTACCTCAATGGGACAAAATTTTTAGTAGTTTTCTCCAGTTCAGACAAGCCTTTATTGTGCAGTGCATGTTATCCCAGCTGTGATCAAGACTTGGAGATCTTAGGTTATTGTACAACAATTTTTGCATGTGAACATGTAGGAGTTGACCCAGTTAGGTCCTTGCTAATATGGTTGCTGCTGGAAGCCACTCTTGACACAACCCACAGTGCACTTTGGGCAAGTTTTGGTCTGTATGGCTTGGGAAGGTCCAAAGAAAACTGCTGTTCCATGGGATTCAGCCAGAACTGTATCACAAAGTTCCTTTGAGGCCAGACAGGGAAAATACTGTGGTAACAAAATGTCTAAACCAGTAACTTGTTAATGTTTCCTCTGCATTATGTTGGCATTTGTTTTGTGATTTCTCCCTGTATTAAAGTTGCTGTCTGTTTTTATGGCTTTCACCACTACGGTATATGAACTTTTCACAAACGCTAGTTAATTTGCTCTCATAATGTTTGGCCATGGTTTTATTTCCATTTGTGCAAGTGCACCTGAGGGACAGCTTCTTTAAAAAAAAAATATATATATATATATATATAATATAGGTATGTGGCTAATTATGGTGATTAGACTAGATCACTAAGATTTTCAGTGGTTTTGACCATGCCTGGTTGTGGTGGTTTTACTCGAGTGGGCAGCCAAGCTCCACCACAACTGCTCTCTCAGTCCCCCTCCTCAAAGAGGAACGGGGAGAAAATACAATGAAAGGGGCTCAAGAGTTGAGATAAGGACGAGGAGATTGCGCAGTAATTATTGTGACAGGCAAAACAGACTCAGCATAGGGAGACAGTAAGATTTGTTACCTATTACTAACAAGCTAGAGAATTGAGAAACAAATGAAAGAAACTAAAAACACCTTCCCACCCCATTCACACTCTCCCACCTCCTCCCCCCAACCAGCGCAGGGGAATGGGGGTTATGGTCAGTCTATAGCGCTTCTTCTCTGCCGCTCCTCGGTCACTCTCGTCTCCTGTGCCGTGGGGTCCCTCCCACGGGATACAGTCCTTGCTCAACTGATCTCGTGTGGGCTACCCACGGGCAGCAGCTCTTCAAGAACTGCTCCAGATATGGGTCTGTACCACAGGGTCCATCCCTCGAGAGCAAACTGCTCCAACCTGGGTCCCCCACAGGCAGCAGCTCCTGCCAGGTCACCTGCTCCTGCATGGTCTCCTCTCCACGGGCTGCAGGTCTGGCCTGGAATCTACTCTGGCAGGGGTCTTCCACAGGACGCAGTCTCTGTTGGTGCAGGTCCATCTGCTCCACCATGGTCTCCTCCACAGGCTGCAGAGTGGAACCCTGCTCCACCGTGGTACTCCATGGGCTGCAGGGGGACATCCTGCTTCACTATGGTCCTCACCACAGGCCACAGGGGACTTCTGCTCTGGCGCCTGGAGCACCTCTCCTGCTCCTTCTTCACTGACCATGGTGCCTGCAAGGCTGTTCCTCACTCCTCTCACTCTCCCAGCTGCTGTGTAGCACAGTGTTTTTTTCCCTGTCTTAAATCTGCTCTCACAGAGGCACGAAACAACATCACTTATTGGCTCAGCTCTGGTCAGCAGTGGGGCCCTTACCAAACATGGGGCAGCTTCTAGATCCTTCTCACAGAAGCCACCCCTATGGCCCCCTGCTACCAAAACCTTGCCACGTAAACCCACTACACTGGGGTAACTTGCCCGGGAGGTGTTTTACAGAACTGTCTGGTTGCTACCACAGCCAGCCCTCCAGGAGAAACAGAAGTTGTGTGTGTGTCTATATATATATATATATATGCACAAAAAAAAAAAGGAAAACTAATGGAGGTAGTACTTGTTCCTTTCCAGGCTGACTTGCTGGAAGAGCTAGCTTGATTACTCCTGGAGCGTTAACTTTAATGTGCTCTGTGGGTGAACGTGAACAGTATTGCTGTTAATACCAGGTTATAGGCTTTTGCTTTGATTATAGGATGACAATAGCATGTGCTTCTTTTGATAACAGCCTCCACCTGTTCAGTGGTGAAAGAAGTGCATCTGTAACCATAGTGTACAATGTCACTGCAACACTTGGTGTCATTGATTGACTGCTGCTCTTGTCAGACATTCAGGCAACAGAGATTAATAGAAATCGTTTGCTCTAATATGATGGTTATTTTTCCTCTTAAGTCAAAATTTACTTCACCAGAAATTATCTGTATAATTTAATTTTCTCGATATTTTTCTTTTTTTTTTTAAAAAAAAAAAAAGTTGTTTTATATTGCTTATTTTCTTCTCAAATTAACTAATTACCAGTTAACTCTAGGTAGGTAAGGGTCCTGCAAATGCTAAGGAAGTCACTGTCTAAATGTTTCACAGAAGCCTGTGAAACAGATTTAGGGGACATAGGAAGGAGCTAAGTAGGAGACTTTTTTTTTTCCCTTGGTCCAAGTGATATTTTACAAAAAAAAAGTAGTTGTGTTGGATGCAATTTTTACCATTGATTGTGTCTTTATTTTGGTTTCCTTAGTAGCATAACCAGCAGTTCTGAAGCTAGTTATTGCCAGGAAGGTGACTTGCAAATTAGTGGACCACAGCTTTCAAATGTGCTTATTGCTTCCCCACCCTCCTTAATATTTGACTTCTAGTTTCTTGAATATATAGTAATATGATGCCAAAGCTTCTTGTTCACAGAGGGTGCACAGCCCTATATCTCAGGGAAAACAAAACAAAACAAAAAAAAACAACACAGGAAATGTCTAAATAAAAAAGCTTTTAACTGGTATACATTAAACCTCTTGCCACAGCTAGGAACCAAGTGCTTTGGAAGCTACTAGGAAAGTGACAGTGTGATGCTGAAAGCTAGTTATGTAGGTGAAGCTGCTGGCATCTGAAACAGTAAGTTACGTTTTTGTAAGCAGGTCATTGTCTATCTCAAGTGGGTTGATTCAGCACTTCGGGTCTAGGCACGTCCAT
The DNA here is from genome assembly GCA_011075105.1 of Heteronetta atricapilla. Lineage (NCBI taxonomy): Eukaryota > Metazoa > Chordata > Aves > Anseriformes > Anatidae > Heteronetta > Heteronetta atricapilla. The sequence goes on along the minus strand of CM021732.1, from coordinate 63,424,934 downwards.
CAGGCTGTGAATTTAAAAGCAACAAAGGTAGCAGGTGAGTTTACGCACTTTGTTGGAATCAGACCACTGCACTGTAGTTGTCATTTGAGCTGGCATGAGGTGGCTTTGAGTTGTTGAGTAAATACACCTCTGTGGTTGAAAAGCCAAGGTAATTTTTGTTTGCCTTTGAAGTCAATGGAAAACTTGTCACTGACATCAGAAGATCAGGATTTTGGTCTGTGTTGGTTCTAGCTAAGCAACAACTTTCAACCATGCTGACAACTCTGACCTCAGTATTAGTGATGGAGACTGAAAGTAAATAAATTTGTTAGACAAGTGATTACATGTCATAGGAATAAGTCAGAAAATGCCTAATCTGTAAACCTTTGTTGTTTTCTACCAAAGACTTATTTTATACAAATACTTAAATAATTTAGGATGCCTAGTCAATTATCTATTTTGCTTTTGTTAACATAAATATTCTGAACAAATATTTGAAATTAACTTTGAGTGTACTTTCCTTTAATGGATACTGAACTGTTTCTGTTCACAGCAAATGGTTAGTAACTTACTTCCTGCTACCATGTCTTTGGAATTTTATGAATTAGACTATGAATTGTGTGTGTGTGTGTGCATAGGTAAATAGCATACAGATGTTTTAAAGTGTTTCTCCTCACATGCAAGTTTTAATTTTACAGACGGTATCAGAAATTGCAGAAGATAATGAAGCCCTGGTAAGAACCTGATTAGATCATCACCTTGCACACTTCCTCTTCTTTTGCATGACTGAATTCAGGCCCTTGTGCTAATCTTTATATGTAAAAGTGTCTGTGCATATTCATTCAGCTAATCTTCAACCTCTGTTTTCTGCTCTTTGATACCTATTAATAATATCTGATGGAGCCTTTTTTGCTTTGCTTGTGGAATGGGTGCTTTGTTTCTGTAACTTCTGCAGGGGGCTTCTACTATTCCTTAAAAAATGTGCTTTTTTTTTAAAAAAACAAACAAACAAACAACAACTTGAGCAATCAAATTGTTTCCCTGCCTTCTCCAATGTTCCTCTCTTAAATTTGTGTGATTTGTATGGCAATTCTAATTGTTGAGATTAGTGAGAAAAAAAGAGATCATGCCACTTTGGATTCCTATTACTTGCTGGTCCCAGTTATTGCTCATTATTTCAGTTAACTGCATAAAGGGAGACCGCAATATAGCGAAGGGCTTCTTATCAGAAACTTGTGAAGCATGCTTATTGCCCTAATAATTTTGAATGTGATTCTTCTCCGTGCTTCAAGTTAAACACACACTTCATAGGCTTTAATAAAGTGGGACCCCAGGAGATGTTTTATAGTATCTCAGTTGACTTGCAAATTTGTCATGTCAAATGTAGCCAAAAACTAAGCAAGCAAAAGAATAATTAATTGATTAATTGTACATCACTCTGCTGTGATTTATCATACAGGAAATACAGTTCTGCATCTAAAACCACTCTGAATCATGCTTTCACAAAGCTGCTGCAAACCAAGTTCTGAAATATTTATTAAATCATTGCCTAATATATTAAACAGTAAGAATAAATGTGGCAGGAAGCTAAAATCCTTCCTCTGCATTCTTTCTCAACCTAATACAGAATAACTTGTTTCTTAATAGAAAAGCTCAGATTCTGAGGAAAATAATTAAAATGTCATGAGGCTTTCAGAATTCTTTGCAGCATCAGCCCTGCTGAGATACCTCCTATGCACTTAGGTAGTGGGTCCCTCATTGATGTGAAAGTAGTTTTTGTTTGTTTGTTTGTTTGTTTTGTGGAAGAGTAGTTACACTCCTTCAGTACCTGTCTGCTTCCAAATTCTGTTATCCTAAAGGCTTCTCTACACTAAATTACGTGATTCTCCTCCAAATAGTCTCAAGACAACTCTACAGTACTAACTTACAGTTGCATTGTGCCCTGGTTTTAGGATCTGGTTATACTGATGATCTGAATTAATTATTTATGGCATAGTTGAGTTATGTTTACTCCTGGGAAATAGGCCTTACCCACTTTAAGAGGATACTTACTGATCAGTGTAGATACAGTACATCAGTGAATACAGTAGAAAAGAATGTGTATGTGACTAAAATTTATTCCAAATTTGAATGTTAAATCCTGATACTGTAAGGTTCAACTTATATCAGGGCACACAGTTCAATAGTTTGATTTCTATCAGTAGTGCATGAAATGATACAATTAAAATAACAAATCCTTGAGTTTAGCACTTGTTCTAAGATACCAGACTCTTGTCAGGCAAGACATGAAACTAGTAGCTCCGGCACTTGGTCTGTTCATAAACTTTGAAAGTAAAGTGGTTACACTAGTGCTGTATGACTGTAGCTGTCAAACATCCTCAATACTTTTTACCCATGTATTAATGGGAGAAGGTCCAATGAAACAAAAAGTATAAAAATAACCTCATCATAGTATAACAAACTAAACATTTAAACTTTGCAGCTTCCACCTGCTATCTTTATTAACAGTTACTTTAAAGAAACCAAATACTATTTAAAACAAACAAACTTATTTTCAATTTACAGGATGGGATATTTCATAAAGTGCAAATATTTCACTTTATCTCTGGTAGCTTGCATATGCTAGCCTGGGGAAGCTGATTTAATTAAAACCTGATTTTCACAGAGAGGGCATGTTTAATAGCTTTCTCCACTGAAGGAAATCCTTCTTCTAAAATGTGAGTTTCTTTTTGTCTGTTCTTTCAGTCTTACAGTTTCCTGTTTTATTTTGAGATTTTATTTATCCCATGTTGGCTAATGCTTGGGTTTAAAAAAAAAAATTAAAACCAGAAAATCCCTGTGGAACAGCTGTATCAGTTGACCTTTCTGCTGTAGTACTGAATAGTAGTCAAACCACACTGAATGGAGTGATGATATTCCTGTGCAAATAGTTATTCCTAGTCTTAAGGAAGGCTTATCTTTTTAGGGAAATTACCATGAAATGAGCAAAAACATTAACTTAAAAGATGGGGAATAAGAGAAAAGGTAGCTCTAATCACATCTTCACAAAGAACCACTGTGTAATAGCTCCTCTCGGCTACTTTCTCATGTTGACAATTACTTACTTAGTTTACCTAAAAGTGGATTAAGTCCTACTCCATAGTAAGTGTATCTACACCTGGATTTATTCAAGAATGGTTAAAGTTTTGATTTAATTCACAGTCTGTTTTTTTTTTTCTATAAAAAAAAGAAGAGTTAATTTTCAAGCTTAGTGAAGTGCTAATACCAGGGTTACACAGCTATTTCAGGTTTTTTGGAATGCAAGTGGTTTAAAATCAGTTAGGCTGATCCCTTGTAAGGTGAAACTGTACCACAAAGAAAGTGCTTGGTGCGTTGCAAAAAATAATCTGTCAATTGCAGTGTACCAGTTAAGTTTGCTTTCTGTCATCACCTAGAAAAATAGGAGCAGCTACCCTGCAGGATGTTCAGTCGTTTTCAGCCGTATAGAGTAAATAGCAAGTAAGTGTGGATTGCTCCTAGTTTGATGTGATGGTGGCTTAGCTTTACCCTTGGAAAGCTTACATGGAGAAGCAAGGAAGTGTAGAAGCAATGAAGAAGAGTCATAGCAATAAAAGAGGTACTTGTTCACACTATGCTTTCAGAGCATCCTGCTGCATCATTGGACTTCGTTTTAGGCATAGGTTCTTGCCTCCATGATTTTTCCAGAGTTCTTGTCCTCTTAAAATTAGATAAATTCTGCTCTGTTTAAATTTATATGTGGCCATTTATCCCTGACAACTCTGACTTACAAAGCTGTTCTTTCTCTTTGATGTTAACCTCAGTGAAGTCAGGCCTGCTCATCTGAGCACAGTTGCTGGATGGAAGTTTACCAATTCCTTAACTCCTGCAGCTGGTGGTGGGCTGCAGCTCCCTTGTTGCCTCTTGCCCAGTTCAAGTTATTTTCCTTGCTATCTTCCCTCTGCAGTTAGTTTCAATTCTGTTTTGTCTATGAAAAATGTTGTGCGAAGGTATAATGGCTGTGGCTTCTAGTCCTGATGGGCTGGTAGCGGGATCCTGGTCAGGATGGACAAGCAACTGTTAATTTCCAGTTTTTCCTATGCAACTTCTATCATGTAAAACACGAAACAGTCCACCAAGCTTTGTGAAAGCTCATACTGATTTTTCTGTGACCTGATGAAAGCTTACCCTGATTAATTATCTTGATTTATAGAATCATTTGGACAGCTGAATATTTTTCCATCCTCTATAGCAATACAATGTTAATTTCAATGTGTATAAACATGAATTGAGATTTTTTTTTCAAAAAAATCTATGTGATTTGAGTGATCAAGTCCCATTAATTTAATTTGAGAAGAAATCCAAATTGCTTTAGGCAATTTAAATATTTCAAAATATCAGATGTAGTTCCATACATACATCTGAGGATTAAAATTACACATGATAAAAAGATGGTTTTGCATGTAGAATTAATAATATGCAGGCATGTGAGAGACAGTCATGGTGGTCAGAGTCACATGCACATTCTTTTTATTTTTAGGAAAGAGTAATATCAACATATATGGATTTTTTTTCCTCAGTTTCATAAGGTAATAAAGCAGAAAATTCTTAGGAACATAAATTAGCAGACATTGACCTGATCTTTGCCTATAATGTAAAAATAAAATGAAAAACAGCTGTTGACTTGCTCTTCAGCAGGTTTGTCTGTAGGTCAAGATGAACAGGCCTTGGGTCAGGGCATGAGGATCCACACTGGAGTGGCTCATGCTGGGATGGCCGATGGCTTTACAGATCACAGCTTTCTGCTTCTTCTGAAACTTTTGCTGTCAGCTGTTTTGGGCGAGGAAGGGCCTCGTGATCAGCGCATCCATACCTGCAGTGGTCATTAGAAGAGGGGAGCCAGACAGCAGAGAATGGGAAACTTGAAAGGCTGTCCCAGTGGAAGCCACTGACAAGCCAGAGCCCTGAAGAGGGACTGTACAAGCAGGTTGCCTGATAAAACAGATTATTAACATGTCAGCAATGGTGAGAGGTGAAATTGCAATTACACAGTGAATCTTTCTGATCACTCTTCCCTCTTGCTGCAATGACACGCACTGAAAAGCACCTTAAGGTGTCAGGAAATACTGTCAAACTACTAGGTCATTTCACAAGAGTTTGCAAGAGTTTGATATTTACAGAACTGTTATGCCTTGTGTTGTGCATTCCTGAGGAAGATTTTATGAAGAAGGCCCCATCATTTTTCAGACTTTTTGTATGACTAAAATACTGAGGTTTTGAGTTAAACAGTGCCTACTGCTTATTTTCTAAGATGACTACATTTTATGAACAGGCTTTGATTCCCTTGATACTTCTTGCATCTACTCTGTCTGTCACTCAATAGTATCAGTGTGTCTGTGCATGTGTGGATTGAAAATGAAATGCTTGGAAGTCTGTTTCTACCTATCTGCTTGTGTTTAAACACATAACAATGAATCAACACCACTACTTTAATCCTTATCTTGCTAGTTACCCTGGAGATTGCTTTCATCTCTAGCTGTGCTATTCCTCATGCTTATCCTTTAAGTCTGGCTTTTGACTTTTGGGATGCTACTTAGTGCATACATGAGTGCAGATGCATATGGATAGATAGATATTTTTTAAAAATACATACTATGTATATGTGCTGTGTAATATGTAGAGTTGGAGTATTTCTTTCTGCTTGATTACTCCCAGTTTTGCATCTCTTCACTCTCATTAACTGTTTGAAACAGTGTAATAGGAGTGACACCCAGTGGGGCAGCCTGCCTCATCACTTTAAATTGAAAATACTTTCACTGTCTGGATCCCAAACAATTGCATCAGTGTCACGCCTACTAAAACAGGTTTATATGTTAATACCAGTGGTTTTGGCTCCATTAATCTAGTTTGCCTCCAAAGCAGTGCAGGAGAATAGATTAGTTGGCAGAATTAATTAATACTTTTGGCAAGAAGAATGAGACTGCTAAATATAAAGGAATTGTATTTAACTGAATTCTGACTACTACTGTTCTGAAGGAGAATATACATATGCAGGTTTAATAAGGAATCCCTCTGATCTATACTCATTGTTAATGGGCATTAGCTTTCATTTACAGTTACTTTATAGAAGAATACTTGTGTGCTAAATACAGGTATGTTGACTAAATTTTTAAATATATAGGGCAATCCAGGGTAGATAAAGATCATAGAATCACTGAATTGTAGAATTGTAGGGGTTGGAAGGGACCTTGAGAGATCATCGGGTCCAACCCCCTGTCAAAGCAGGTTCCTTAGAGCAGGCTGCCCAGGTAAAAAAAATAATAATAAAAAAAAAAATCTCCCAGCATTAAACTGAGTAGATAATTTATCTCCTTTTAACTGATAAAACTTTAAAAAATATTTTTCTTATTTATATGTATCTAATTTAGTCTAGCTTTATAAAATAACAGAATTTCAGATATTCATTGAAGTATTGTGACATGAAGATCCATAGGAATTTGGTACAAGCTTTTTAAAGAAAGCCATTCCGAGGGATGCAGTTTTATTTGGACATAAATAAGCAACCATTATGTACAAAAGGGGAGACTGGGGAGAATGAGTACTGGAGTTGATTATATTTCCTGCACTGTCTTACTGTTTTCTTCGTATGAAATCCTTGGTTATTTGGAATGCTAATGATGACATTTTAAATCTAATTTAATTCCTAAAAAAGTTGCAGTATTAAAAAACAAGCCCATACCCTCTCCAAAACAACAACAACAACTTCCACATTATGTATGGCTAAATAAGCTATTCTTTGTAGAATTTCAGTTTTTTTTTTTTAAAGACTGTTTTTCTTGTTTGCTCTTTGGTATAGCCTTTTCATTTTCTCATAAGTAATCAAAGACACTGAGGATAACCTTATTGTGGAAAAGAATGCTATTTTTTTTTTTTTTCTGTGTGTGTTGGGGGTATTTTGTTTTTTCCTTTACAAAATGTTAAAGAGTGTCAAGCTTCATTTGGAAGAGGGCTGCTGCGGAGTTTTGCCGAAGGTGAGCTATCTTAAATGAAGGGGCCACTATGGGGGTTATTTTGGTGGCAAAATGCACCCATAATGGCAGATTGTATCAAATCCAGTCAACAATGATATTTGGAATTGCTATGTTAAAAATGATTTTCTGCCTTATTCCTCTGTGGTGCAGTAAACATCTTCTGTTTGCATAGATGTTCACTAATTTGGGTTGGGTTGGCGTAGGGCAGTAGGGGATCAAATCACACACCAAGGATTACAAGTTACATTCTTTAGCTATGTCTATACTATTAGCCTCAGTTTCCCAATATACTGAGCAATGTAGTTCCAATCTGGCAGTTTTTAATTTTGTCTTTTTATTAGGTAAACTGCTTCATTAAGATCAGTGGGTTTGTTCATGCTGTTTAGATAGATGGCATGCTTGTGCCTGTTAATGGCTTAGTGGCAGAGTACCTTGCAGGCATTTTGGCGTGCCCATAAAGATAATTCTGCTTCATTTGGGGCTCTGTATACCACTGCTTTTATTGAGTAGTTAGCTCGTTGAATGGTTTCTTTGAAATCATTGTGGCTGCTGACTGTTGAGTACCATGCATATAAATAGAAATGAAGCTAATCTTTAAAAGCTGATTTTAACATGGAAGATCAGTGCTAGCTAATTAGTTTTAAAACATATTCTTTATGTTGAGTTTAAACCAGGTTTGAATGTAGTTAATATGAAGAAGTGCTGAATCTCAATTTTACAGGCAATTATCCACTATAGTGGCCTGTATACCCTAAGCAATTTGAGCTACAGGCTTGGATGAGCGGATGGAATTTTGCAGACCATTTGACGTAGTTGCCCATAGATAACCTGAAAATGTGTATCTGTTTATTTAAAAGAAGGAAAATGAGTCATTAACTATTGCAAAATTACTGCTCAATTTCTCTTCCGGAGTATTTTTAAATTATGTTTGTTTCCTTTTAAGAAAAGGAATAGACAAACCACTAACTTTCTACCTAACTGATAGAGGTACCATATCTTGGTGTCTTTGTGTGACACTCAACTAAGAACATTTCTGGAAGTTGCTAAGAAAAACTTCATTTCTTTTATTCTGTTATTTTTAAAACTCTGAATTCCACAAGAGAAGTTTAGTCAGACTATCTGATTTCCTTGAACATTGCATGTGGTGTTTTCCTGGGAATTAGTTCTTCTCTTGCAAATCGCTTCTTCCAACTAACTGTTCTTGATGTCCATGCAAAATTGTTTAAGAGACTATTTTTTTGCATGGCCTCTCTTGCTCTTCTGCTACCTCTTAGTCCATGTTTAGCTTTGTTTTCCTGTCTTTCTGAGAGTTTCCTGCTGCTTTATTCCCTCAGTCATTGCTCTGTTACATTACTGGTAACTGTAGTCATGACTCCTGTCTCTTGCAGCTTTGGAGATATGTTGTCCTTTACACTGACTGCATTTGTTGAGCTGATGGATCATGGGATTGTATCGTGGGATACATTCTCTGTGGCATTCATTAAAAAGGTAATTTTGTAATAAATGCTATGCATTTTGTACCAGTTTGCTTCCACAATTTAAAATTTTTAAGGTGAGTTCTGCTTTCTCTTTTTCAGATACGTTATTTAGGTGATTGCTTAGTCAAAAAGGTACATGAAAATGGAAGTAAAGTGCTATTTAAAATTACAAATATTTTTAATTGCAAGATCTAGTCCAACTGTTACTGAATTCTATGGGAGCGAAATTGGATCAACACTGTATTAGGCTTATTACGTGGGCAATTTTTCACTTGGTTACAGTGTGACCTTCTTGTCCATATACCATGTAGTTAAAGCAGAAATCAGTGTTTAGATTTAATATAAATTAAAATAAGTAGTAATATATTTCTTGAAACATAAACAGCACTGACATGTTTCCTTTGGGGGTATGGAATTGTCCTGGTTTCAGTTAGGACAGAGTAATTTTTCCTCCCAGTAGCTGGTAGGGTGCTATGTCTTGGATTAGGATGAGAAGAGTGCTGATAACATGCTGATGTTTTAATTGCTGCAGAGCAGTGCTTACACTAAGCCAAGGACTTTTCAGCTCCTCGCTCTGTCCTGCCAGCGGGCAGGTTGGGGGTGCAGCAAGAGTTGGGAGGGGACAGACCCAGGACAGCTGACCCATACTGGCCAAAGGGGTATTCCATACCATCTGATGTCATGCTGAACAATATATAGGGGTGGCTAGCTGGAGTGGGGGGGACGGCTGCTCGGGGTTGGGCTGGGCATCGGTCAGCAGGTGGTGAGCAATTGCATCGTGCATCACTTGTTTGTACATATTATTATTTTCCTATCTTAATAAACTGTCTTTATCTCAACCCACAGGCTTCACTTTCCCGTTTCTCTCCCCCATCCCAGAGAGGGAGGGGGGAGGCTGAGCGAATGGCTGTGTGGCGTTTAGCTGCCGGCCGGGTTAAACCACAACAGGAAGGAAGAGAAATTAGTTAGTTTACAAATTGAAATTATTAGAATGAAATCTACTGAGTTTATCAAGCTAAACTCCAGCCCCCTGAGCCCTGCAGCTAAGTTCTATGGTTTTGAAAAAGATTTTTCCATGATTTGCAACATTTTTCTTCTTTTCTTACATGTGGGAGTTGCACAAAAACAACAGAAACACTGGAGTACTCCTTAAATGCAGAGGTTTAACAGACTTCAGAAAAAAAAAGTTTTCGTTGTTACTGATTTAACCATTTTCACTTATTGTCATCTTAAATATTGACAGGTTGGAATTGAATTGGGAGGCTCTTTCATTTATTAAAACAAAATAAGTTTTTTTTTTTCAAAACAGATTGGAACATATCTTACCTTAAATTGCACTTGTACAAGTTCAAAAGACACCAGAGCTAATTCACTAAAATGATAGCAGGGACTAGTGGAGCTAATGTTACCTGTGACAAAGATTGCTTTCCTTTTTAAGCAAGTGTGTCAGACTTCTAGTTTAAATTTGGTTGCAAAATTACTACCACCAAAAGAAGTACAAATTTACTTTTGTTGTCGGGAGTGAAAGAAAGAAACAATTATGAAAAGAGGGTTAGGTTTTAAGTTCTGTTTTGGTCATGAAAATGATGGATGTTATTTGTAAAAGAAATTAATAATTGATACAGGTTTTGGACTTTTTTGTTTGCTACTCTTGTAGGCTAGGTAGACAGTGATTATTACTATTACTTACCATGACAAAGAAAATAGCACAATTGTGTTTTAATTGACTTCATGAGATACAAGGTCAATCCCAGAATGTGTTATTTCCTAGAGGAGGCTAAAAATGAGTGTGTTAAGAAATTTGCTAAAAATGACTTGAAATCAGTCAACTTAGTGACTCAAAATTATTGGTTTTGTCTTACCATTTTAACATGTCTTGCACCGTTAGCTGTATAGTAACAACTGAAAGAGGTGCTGTGCACTCCTGCTACTGACTCTTTTCTGGTGAAACTGGTGGAAGAGACCAAAGTGAAGAATAGGGGGGTATTAAAACAGAAGGGAAAGAGAAGGACAAAGGAAGACAAAAGTACAGAAAGAGGCACAAGCACGTCCTGATCTGCCAAGCATTTGTAAGGCAGAACAACTGTGCTTTCTGGAGCTATGGGGGCAAGGGACAGAGCTAAAGGAGCAACTTGGGACTGTGTTTCTCTGGTGGGAATCTGCAGCTTTATTCTCCTTTGCTACTCTGACCTTGGCTTTTGGCAGTCCACTTGAGGCAGCTGATGGGCTAGCTCAAGAGGCTGACAGGATGGATAAGAGAGCTGATAAGTTTCTACTAGCTGAAGGGGAATTCTGCAATCCTACTTCAAATGCTTCTGTCCTTTGAAGCTGTCTCTCATGTTAAATGGAAGAGAAACTGGGATGGGAAAGAATTAGGCTGAATGAGTTACTTTTTTTTTTTTTTTTTTGTCTTGAATAAATAGTTTCCTAACTAAGATTGTAGAAGCTGGAGGAGACCTCAAGGGAACCTCTAGCTTCTCCTAATGACTAAATAGTTGGTGTTGGATGCAGTCCAACCTCTCCCATGTACCTCTTCCATCCTTTGGGTACAAAACGACTCCAACTGCATAAAGATTCCACCTGCAGCGAGTTGACACCTTTAAGCAGAGCTTTGTTCCCTATCTTTATGGAAAATGTTATAACTTGAAAAACTTTCTTAGAGTATTCAAGAATCTCTCAAGATGCTTTTCTTGCTCATGACAATAAAGCTTATTTACGTTGAACTTCCATAGTTGCCTAAAGGATTTGGCTGTCCAGTTTTTACAAAACATCATGATAATTGGATATCAGGGAAAAAAAAGGTTCTCCTCTTTGGTTTCTACAATAGGAGAAATAAAATAAAGGCTTGTAATGTTGGTTGAAGTATTCTTAACCATCTCTTAGAATTATTTATATAATTGCTGTTTCATAACTATGTGATGCAGTCTTAGTCTTGATTAATTGCTTACTCTGCCTTCCAAGATGTACTATGCAGGAAAAGGGGATGGCAGCAGGGAAACTATCTTTGTGCCTCGCAGCTGCCAGTTGTTTCTTATGTAGTCAAGTGGAACTCCAGTTCCTTACTTAAAAATGAAATAAAAGCTTGAAAACTTTAATAGGTGTAATGACTCTGCAGAAACAAAACTGCCTCACATTTTTGTGTTATTTTCTCTTACTAATATCAAAATGGTACAGACAAATAACTAATGAACATATCACTGCTTAGAAAAGTTGGATCCGTTTCCTTCCCTGTTATTTCCCCTGTGGTGGTTGTGGGTTTGTGGTGGTATTGGTGTGGTTGTTTGTTGTTGTTGTTGATACAGTAACTTTTAAATTCTTTCCTGACTTTAGGTGATGCTGAAACAGGAGAAGAACTCAGAATATGTTGCTTGTATTGGTTTCCTATCTGCCCTTACTCTATAGGTCTTGTTTCTGATCAGCACTGAGGCTGATTTTGTAAAGGAATTCTGGTTTCAAATTTCCCTTGAAATTGGCAGGAAGCTCAGCACCCAGTTGCTTATATTGTATGTGGCTATATGTCCCAATAGGGCTGTGCAGACATTAAGGTTACAGGTACCTTTGCTGAACAAATGGTTTTATCCTTAATGACACATGTCTGCATGACAGATTTTCATGTGAAAGTGCAAAGCAATTAAGTTTCTTGTTTCTGGAGGGGAGGTTGTATTTCTGTGAGACTGCATTATTTTTAATCATCAGAATTTTTGATAAATGAGTGCAGGATTATTTTTGGATGTTGAAAGCCCTCCTGGCACATGGTGTTCAATAAGCAGAGTTCTCCAGAGAACAGCAAATGACACAAATTCAAGCTCCTATTGATTCTTGTCTGTTCTCAGGAAAGGTCTTTTTCCAAATCCAGAACTTCAGATATGGTAATCAAATTTCTTTTTAAACGAATTGTATTCCCTCTGGAAATGGCATGTCTTACTTATCAGAGTATACAAGCCTATTATTTCTGGCCCGATTTCATGCTTCAGCAAGGTGGTAATGAATATACATAGCTTGACATGCAAGTTACCCAGCAGATGTTTTGCATGTATGTCCAGTGTGAGATGTCATAGCTCTTTAAACACAGAAGTCAGACTCAGTTATACCTTGGGCTTGTGTTTATGATTGTAAAAGACTGTATGGTTCAGGATCAGAAAAATAAATGTGTCTTTCTTAGATTGGGGTTTCCGATATCTATACTCTTTGATTAGAGCAGCCCCCTGATAAGATTGTTATATCCTACTGAAGCATTTACATTGGCACTTGAAATATCATGGAAAAGAGCTGCCACACCAAGAATGATTCATATCAAGGCTTGTAAAGAGCATGGTGACAACAGAGTGACAACTTGGGACGCATTCTGGGCATATTGTATTCCTGCTGCACAATCGATCCTTGTGTGCTTGGTGACTGAGGCATCTGGAGTACATTTGGCTGATTGTGTGAACAGTGCAGAGCTGATCTTTGCATGCCCACTGTCCATATTGTGGGATTTCTGGACATCTGGCAGTCCTGGCTGCAGCATATCAGAAAACAACTGGATTACCATTAAGAGAGGTAGGGTAGTACAGGGCTGCAGAGATGCAGCTTGTCACCCTAAATGGCACAATGTGCATTATTAATTAATGTAAATAGTAGTTGTGCTCAACACTTGCAGATAGCAGATATTGAAAGCCCAGAGCAGAAAAAGGCTGGTTAAGTTGCTCCTCTCCTCCTGTTGTCCATACGTGCATGGGTTGGTTCTTTATTGTTCTGTAAATCCAATTCCTGTTTTGTGAACAGAATTGCGTTCTGCATCACATGTTCTTGTGGCAATGCAAAGCAAGTAGCAGAGCAACAAACAGCAGTGCAATAGGTTAGAAGAACAAAAATTCATCCCTCTTCCCTCACAGTCTCCTGCCAAAGTTATTTTTTTAAAAAGGGAGGGGGGTGTTGCTGCTTCAGCACTACTCAGAATGTCACAGCAACAAAACCGTGTCATTGTCCCCATGTCAATATCCAGCTGTGAATTTTACAATTGGCAAGGCAGCTTTTCCAGGCAAAGGACATACCTTTCTTCCTCCAAAAGGAAAATGATATCAAGGTCTAAGTGAGCTTCTAGAATCCAAAACAGTATGATCACGTTAGTGGATTGTAGCATGACTACTTAAGAAGGGCATGAAATTTAAGGTTTCTGGAAAGAATGCATCATATAGCTTGCAGTGACCCCATCTCAAGTCTACAACGAATAAATAACTAGTCACAGGACATTTCTTGTCTGTGCTTCCTTGGGTACCTTTTTGCTTTTCTGTGCTGGTACTGGTATGTTTCAAGAGAACCCAAGTAGTTCTTGCTTCCTTTGCCAGTGGAAGGTGAGAGGCTTCCCCTTGGAGCTGTGTCTACAGACTGGGAAGCATGCAGGAGAAAGAATATATGCTGCCACATCATACTGCACAGCTGTGTTGGCTCTGCAGATAGGAGCATGCACTAAGTTATTGCCACGCTGCAGAAATGTGTAGGTCAGACGTGGTTTCTATTTGTATGCCATTTGTTCATAGCAGCTTTCTGTAAGAGTGAAGGTTATTAATGCATGAGCAGCTAGCAAGACAGGATTCTAGACAGAGCTACACAATCAGTTGTGCTGATAAATGATAATCAACTGAGTTTTAATATGCAATCTGGAGAGAGCTTTTAATGTTGGTAACAGCAAGTAAAAAAAAAAAAAAAAAGGTGCATTTTGCTGGAGATGCATTTTCCAGAGATATAGATGTAAATTTTTCTTCTGCAGCAATTGCTTTGAGCCTAGAAATTTGTTTAGAGAGCATTGGCTGCACAGATACTGGAGAGAATGAGCAGAATTCTTGTGATCCTTTGCAAAGTTTCCCTCACAAAAAATGTAACAGTTGGAGTTCTTTAATGTTGATTTATCTTGTGCATAACTTCATCTTGAAACATGTGGCCATTAATATTGACATAAAGATGTTTTGATTTGTGCCAGCTGAAGAATCTGTGTCATTGTGTCCTTTGAAGGTATCTGCAGTGCCTGGTTGAGTGCTTTCAGGTGTTCACTGATGCCTGGCATATGGACAAGACTACTTCTGTTCTGATGATTTCTGAGCTACTTCCACAGTTTTCTTTCTTCCCTTTCCCTGGTTTCATGACAAGATGCAAATGTTCAAAATGTCTTAATTTGTAGATAGCAAGCTACGTGAACAAGTTTGCCTCGGACATCTCTATCTTACAACGATCGCTAGCAATTCTGGAATCTATGGTGCTCAATAGCCACGACCTGTACCAGAAGGTGGCACAGGAGATCACAATTGGGCAGTTAATCCCACATCTCCAGGGGTGAGTGTCTTCAAATGCCACTTGGTATGGTGATTTTTTTTTTTCCAAATGAGCACAGCATTTAGAAAAAGAGTGGTATAAAGACTAGCAGCCTCCTGCATGATTTCCACATCTGTTAGAAGTGGCTGAATGACAGGTTAGCAGTTTTCAGGAATAGCTTGATCATAGACTTCTATTGTTATTACTACTGCTTCTAATACACTTTTTCTTGGTGTTAAGCTGCCAGTGTGGTTGGAGGTGGGGAGTGAAAACAAGAGCACCCAGTAGAGGTTAAAGGCTTTAGAGCCATTAGCATACAGATGGGGTTGCTTTTCTTTGCTCTGGTAAATGTCTAAGACAAAACTGCACAACTTTTATTGAAGGTACATTTGGAAAGAGAGAAACTTTCTCTTTAACAGTAAAGTGCTGTGGTTAAAGAGATGAAAACCACCTCTTCTTTAGCATAGGGTAGTGTATTATGCAACTACCTATCCATGCCTCTACAGTCCTGAAAAGCTTTTAATACCAACAGGTTCCTCTCCAGAGCCCTTTTAAGGGAATCCTCATTCTACCTGTAGCTGCTGGACATCTGACAGGAGCTGTTTGGACACAGTCAGTGACACTTTGAGGTTGTGATTCAGTCCACTGTTCTTGAGTGCTGAGTCTCCCTGTGGCACATCTTGTTTCTCGTATGAGTAATAGAGAGAACCTGGATGACTAGATTTGACTACATAACTTACATATGGGTGCAAACAGTTCCTTGACTTCTACCTGCAGTAATGCAACTGGAAGATTAGTTTCTACAGCTTGTGTATTTTTGTCATCTTCTCTCATGTTTATATGTTTTTTTTCCAAACAGGACAGACCAAGAAATCCAGACATATACCATTGCGGTAATAAATGCACTTTTCCTTAAAGCACCGGATGACAAGAGGCAGGTAAGTTGTTGGGATTTGTTGTATAATCTCCATATCTGTAAGAAAAGTATATTATAGAATCATTTAGGTTGAAAAAGATCTCTAAGATCATCAAGTCCAACCGTTACTCCTGTAGCTGCCCCAGTCACATTTTTTCTGCATTTAATTCCAACTGACACTTTCTGTATTTTTGGTGTCACAGGTATAATATCATGCATTTTAATGGAGCTGCCTCCATCTTGTACCAGTATTAGTAGGGATTAAGTATTATTCTATGTTTCTGTAGTTTCCTGTAACCTCACATGAACCATATTGACTGTGGCTGGCTGTAGTATTGTACTGAACTCCTTGCCAGCACAGCTTGTAAACTCAGACTACTTTTTGGTAAGTCATTTCCCCCCCCAGATTTCTTAATAAAAGTGTATTCCTTTTGAAAATGGAAATATCTTGCCATGTAAGCATTTCATAACCGTCAGTGTACTATTTTAAGATAAGGTTAGGGCCAGAGATCAGAAGGCTCAAAAGGAAGATTCAGGATTGCTAGCTGATGTTAAATGAGGATGGAATGTGATGTGTTATGAAATAGAGAAGTTTTATCCTTGTTTATCAAGTCATTAGTTTGTGACAAAACAGAGTTAATCATTTATTTATTTAGTATTTCTATCACCAGAAACAGTAATGATAATTCTTGTGGTGTGACATACTCTTAGTATCCAGAATGAGTTCACTGGGAGCTGCTGATCCATTCTGATCAAATCTTTCTGTAGATTTATTTATACTTGTAAACGCTGGGGATTGTTTAAACAAATCCCAAAGCCCTAATGGGCATTTGTTTTTTAATTTCTTTCCCTTCAGATACATTTTGAAAGTTACAAATTTTCTATAGTTTCTTCTGTAGACAGGTGAAAGTAAAGCCATGGTTTAATTAAAAAACAAAACACTTTTTTCATGTTCCTCTTTTCCTTATTTCTCCAATGCAATATTGGGAAGAAGGCACCCGATAATAAAATTTAGAATAAAAACTTAATTTCAGTTTTTGCATAAATCTATGTCCATGTATGGAAACCACAGATTTAACTTTTTAAATATGTAAATACTTGGTGTTGCTTAGGTTGTTGTAAAAAGTATGCTTTGGTCATACTTGAAGTTGTGCCATTACAATGAGCACACCTGTGTTCCTAAAGATGACAGTGGCATCATGTGTTCCCAGCAAGCAAAACTGTATTTTACAGTGTAACAATCTAGTTAGCCTGGCAGTAGACCATGCAGACTTCATTTCACCTGTGCCAGCTTCCATGACAAAAAAAAAAAAAAAAAAAAAAAAGTTACAGAGTTTGTGATCATCAGACATAATGACTTGATTTGGCTCAAAGACTGATAGCTCTGCCATTAAAGAAAAATTCATTCAACTTTTAAAAACCTAGAATAAATAGTTAGGATCTGTATAGTGGTTAATTAGCAAACCATACATTCAGGAAGGGAGGTGTCTATTAGCTGTCTACAGGGGTGAATGATATTATTTATTGGATTCTGTCTTTCTAAGAGAACTGAGCTGATGAAGTTCCATGTCTACCCCCCAGTTATCGGACTGGGGGTACTCAAAAGTTATGGTTCAGCACTCACCACTAATATGGTTAGCAGGGAGAAGCTGTGGCATTCAAAAAAGCTGATAGTAGATTAAACTGTCTAATGCACTGCACTGGGAATTACCAAGAGCATGCATTTGTGCAAAAATGTCTGCTACAAGCAGAGCATGTGAGAAATGTCTGCAGGCTGCCAGAACTTGCCCAAGTACTGGACTAGCCTTTCACCAAACTCCACATGATTTCAGGAGCCTTGGCACCCTCCCTGCTGGAGTCTGGTATGATGTGAACAATTGGCTTGCATTTAAGGAATGGATTTCAGTCTGGTTGCTGGTTTCCTACTTTCTTCTTACTTTATTTCTGTAATCCAAAAAGCCAAAAGTTTTGAGGTTTTTATTTTCTAAATGAGGACTCCCTTATTGCTTTGCTTCCTGTGCCACTGTCGAGGACTAAATAATCTAGAGAAACCTAGGTTATATAAATAAGGGGGAGGCATTAAACAGTACAAACCCTTTATATATGTGAAAAGACCTGCTGAGCAATTAAATAATATTGTGAATGTTTGAAGCACTTTTTTTTCTTATTTCCCCAAATTGTCTGCATTTTCAGAGATGTTGCTATGGGAAATGAGGTGTCAAATTTTGTCAATTCTTGTTCTCATTTGTTACTACAATATTTACTGTAGAAGAGGCAGCTCATCAGCTGCTAATAGCCCTGCAGACTTCTTGGAGACAAAGTTGGTTTTGTTGTAGTAATAGTCTTTGTGAATACTTACTGCTCCTGTCACAGTTTCTGTTACAGTGACCAAAAATGACAACCTGGTAATGGCGTTTTAATTTCCAGGTGTAAGAGTGAAGTGAGAATTTGATAGTTTCCAAAAAGTAGAATGAATGTCCAATATTTGGCTTGAATGCAGAGAGGAAAACAAACAAACAAACAAACAAAAACCCCACCTCATTTTTTACCTGTCTGTCTTCTTGCAGTGGACATACTTCGAAAAGGCAGAGCCAGTCTGGTCTCTGTAACGTAAGGTGTACCTACCTTGTGCCTAGAGCTCCCTCTGCAGTTCAGTTGGGCATTTCCAAAGGAGATGGAAGCATCTGTATCGTTCATTCTTCCGCTGCTACATGCAATTGAAAACAGCTTTACCAGAAAAGGCTTAAAAGCTGAGTTTCTCAGGATTTTGGACCCATCTTTCTTCCTTACCATTCCTGTGTTTTGGTGCAAAGAAAACAGTCAGCATTTAGGACTGCTTCCTGCCTCAGAATTAAAATTCTTTTCTTCTTGCAAGCAAGTTCTCACCCTAACAGTAGCTTTATTTACATTGTTTCTGCAGCCACATTTCAGCAATCCAGCTCTTCATTTTTACACAATAGTCTCATTTTCACTGCTTTCTATTTTTTTTATTATTATTATTTTTTAAATATAAAACTAACTGGTTTATACTCTACATTACTTTCCAACTCTCACAAAGATTAGCAAGATGTTTTGTTATTTCTCCTGAATGTGAACAATATTTTGATGTGGTGCCAACTACACAGACTGGCAATGCATTCTAAGAATGTCCTTAAGCGTGTGTCAGCATTGATTTGCTGTGCTGCGTTATGTAAGGCTGATACACAAGTAGATCGTTGACTGAAAATATAGCTAATTCCAAACGTTACCCTGTTGTGTATGTATAAGTAAGTGATGTCTAAATAGCAGTGTGCAAAATGTTAACCAAATTATCCAAATCCTTAGATTGTATATTTTGTAAACAGGAATGAAAAAGTGTTTTCATGATGATTGCTAAGTGCTATAAGATATTTGCATTGCATATGATAGTGTGTGTTCATATGCACACGCATTTTTATATTCATGGAAAACATCATGAAAGTTAAAGACAAGTATGTACTTGTAGGTATGGTTCAGGAATCTAGGCTCTCATGCTTGATCACTATAAAATATTCTCTCCTAGTCAAATATCTAAGAATGAAAGTCAAAACAAATCCTGGTTGATAGTGACTTGGCTATTACTTCTAGAAAAAGATGCTAATTGATGGCAAAATAGTGGATCAATGCCAGAACTGCTGCCAAAATGCAGGGGAGAAGTATTATTTGCTAAGAGGAAACAGTACTGAGTTCTAGGCTAAAATTTAGAACATGTGACTTTGAAACAGCCAAAATATTAACATAAATGTGCATGTTATTTGACATCAGCTTTTAAAGCCCTGGCTGACAGATTAGAAACATTTAATGCTGTGTAGTAGAGTGGGAGGCACAGGGGGAAGTTGTGCTCAAAGAAGTGTATGCAAATGCTCTGTTTTATCTGCAGAGGTCTCCTCTGAGGTCTTACATTGCTGTTTGTGTATCACTGAAGTCCTCAGCTGGTGAAGACTTGGCTTTTTTTTTGCCCTCTTTTTCTTAGCAGAGTAATCTGAGTTTGTGGCCCCCAAAATAACTATCATAATTATAGTTGATATACTGCTTCATTTTGCTTAAAAGAAACACTGTAGAAACATAAGACTAAAGCTTTTTAAGGTGTTATTCTTATAGGTGTAACACTAAAATACTTGCTTCTAGCTATTACTTTTTTATCTAATTTAGGAAATGGCAAACATTTTGGCACAAAAGCAGCTTCGCTCCATCATCCTAACTGTAAGTATATAGTTTTCAATGTTACTTTTCACTACCAGAAAGAAAAGCAGGATTGATTTTTGGTGCGTAGAGGTTTTGTCTTCATATATTGTAATTGCGCTCTTGTATCTCACAAGATACATTTTGAAGCCTGTGATACTCAAGCTGAAGATCTGGTTATTGAGTGGGTTCAAAACTGATGATCAGAATGGGTAGCTTTCCAGCCCAATAAATTGTGGTTTCTTCATGAAAATGCAATACTGAATAAAAAATAATACCTCAAGTGTTTTATTCCCATGGAGAATGTGAACTTAATTGTGCAGACTAGGTAATGTCAGAGGCTTTAATAGTAAGTCCTCTGTGTTAAGGTTTGGACCTGACGACAGCTATGCGAGCCACATAGGGCTTCCATTTTGCAAAATCAGCTTCTGTGTTTTTGGTTCTACTGATGATTTTGTGTCTTGATATTACGTGGCATACAATTTCTCACCACTTACAGGAAAGCATGGTGTATAGCCCAGAGAGATGTTAATGAATGCAGTATAAAAGACTTACTTCTGCTGTCTTGGAAAATCACAGGGATTTTATCTTTGACCTTAGCACAGAACAGATCTTCAAGGGAACAAGGGGAAATTCTCCTCAAAAGGGATGAACTCAGTATCTGTCGTGAGATACCAGACAGTGTAAACAAAACCAAACAAGAAGCAAACAAACCCTTGCCCTTTCTCACTCACTGTTATTATTTTAGTGATGCATTAAAAAACAAAATGACAACAACAACAACAAAAAAAAACAACAATAAAATAAAAGAGGGAATTTGTTTCAGAAGGCATGTTTTTGCATTGCTTGTGTTTATAAAAAATTTGGTATAAGCATAAGGATAACATTCTTAAGTGCTCATATACTGTCATAAAATGCTCAAGTACTTTTTGGCAGACAGATTCTTTTATTCTCTGGAGCTGTACAATATCAATTTTTGTATCTATCTCCTACATGATGATTCTTCCCTTACGTATGCCCTGAGATGTTTAGTTATACCTGGGTCTGTTTCCCCTGTAGAGCCACTGTGTGTGTGTGTGTGTGTTGTGTGTGAAATTGTCCATCAGCTAGGAAACTGCTGTGTGTAGCCCTGTATTGCATGTGTAAGGTATTGTACACTAATGCATTTCCAAGCCATGTTCCTCATATTGAACAATGTTGGATTGCCATGTGGTGTTGGCTTCTGCAGCAGTAGCACTGTTGTATCATTTTACCTACTGATTGTGTTGGCAGCTTGTATACTTTATGCTCAGGGAACTACTTAAATGTTTTCTGAATACATTTTTTTTAACAGAACTCTAATGTTCTTGCTAAGGAGTTAAATTTTCTTCAGTGTCTCCCTCTCTACTATTTTTGTTTGCTTGTTTTTATTTTCACCATTTCTCATACAAGCATAGGCTCTGTCTAGTGGCTAAAAGGAGAAAGCTTCAGTGCATTATTACTGTAAAGTCCCATCCCTTACAATTTCTTATGAAGCCTGTAGATCTTCTGAATACCTAGATCAGTAGGACTGGTTTTGGTTTATTTTTTTTTTCTGGAGTATACACACGCCATTGCATATCAACACATTCTTTCAGAAATGGAAACACCGGAGTCCATCTGGTGGGATTTTCTGATACGGTGGTGTTTACTGGAGTCTGCCTTTCTTTTGCAGCATGTTATCAGGGCACAGAGGGCCATCAATAATGAAATGGCACATCAGCTTTATGTTCTGCAAGTACTTACCTTTAACCTTCTGGAAGACAGAATGATGACAAAAATGGATCCACAGGATCAGGTAAGCATCTGACATGACCCGGTCAGAACAGGGAGAGGACAGCTACTCATTGCTGTGCGTAAAACTCTTGATGGAGGAAAAGACACTGGCAGGAATTCTTACCCAATCTCTCTCACTTGGGTTGTGGTGCTGGATTTTCTTTTCTGGCTGTTGAAAGATGAACTGGCTATTGCATTCCATGTGCAAAAGGACAGCAAGATGGCCAGGCCTTTCTCCTTAGCATGTAGCTTCATGGACTGAGTTTGGTGTCATCCTGAACTAGAACTCTGAAGCCAGCAGTCCAACCTTTTTTTCTTTTTTGTACTTTTCAGAGCCAACTGAGATGCATGGTCCTTCCTTAAAGTGCTCCTGTAGAACTAAAAATTAATATTTAAATGAAAACTATCTAATATTCTAGAGTTGAGGTTAATTGATGTTACAATCTAAGTAATTTTTGTTGCTATGAACCTGTACAGTAGTTGTTTGTCTTATTGCTAATTGTGTCCAAACACCAGCCTAGTACATAAAGAGGCACTCCCCGAAGAAATTAAACATTTGGTATAGAATCAGTGAACAGGACAGAAGATGTGATCTGTTTGTTTATTTTTTTGTGTGTGTTTCCTTTTTGGTGCTGTATGAAGGGAATCTGATTTCATTTTTAAGAGGGAGTTTTCTTAAGACTCAGGATTTGAAAAAAAAGGAAATGGGAGAGCAAGATAGTTGTAAACTTGAATAACATCATGCTACAGGATTATCTCCTTCCTGTTTCTTCAGTTTGAGGCAGAAGAGTTTGACTCTCAGGAGAATGTAATACCTAGTGCGTATCTCCATAGACTGTCTGATAACGGTGTTGTTAGTATAGATGGTGGGGTGGTTATCACTGTCTGGAGGCATTTCCAGTGATGTGTAACTGCATTAAGTCCTCTCTTGCCCATTCCCTTGTCAGCAGAAACAGACAGTCACCAGAAGGATCATAGTACTGAGACATTTTGATTTAAGTCAGCAAAATTAACTAAATACCAGCTTAATTTGAAGTGTGAGTGATCTCTTGGCTTCTGTGGTTACATATCTGTGGTTAAAATTAAGTGTGTAGTTAGTGGCCTTGCTAACATGGGTCCTGCTTCTAGAAGTCAACCCTTACACATTTCTGCATGAACCCCACAAATATGAGACCTTTGGGAAATGGGAACCACTCATTCTTGCTGACAGCCTTCGAGTAAGAAGGTAGGGAATTTAGATAAAGGTTGGGCAATGGAGGGAATACGGTATTTTGAAACAGCCTTGTGGTATTGGTTATTAAAATGAGAGATCAGTTATTTTAACCATTTTTTTTAACATTTGTTTGAACCTAGGCTCAACGGGATATCATATTTGAACTGAGAAGAATTGCATTTGATGCAGAATCTGAACCTAACAACAGTAGTGGCAGTATCGAGAAACGCAAATCTATGTATACGCGAGACTATAAAAAACTTGGATTTATTGTGAGTAGTTTTGGATGGTGGGACACTGGAAGTAGTTGAATGCATCTGTTATAGTACATTCTCTAATCAGTCACTTTTCTTATTTGATCTTCTGGCTATTCCTAACAGGAAAATAAAATAATTTCTTCATCTTTTTGCAAATCTTTTTAACCCCAAGGGGTTGCTTTAGCAGAAGTTAGGGTTAATTGGAAGAAATAACTATCTAAGGTGGAAAAACATAGTTTTGCATGAAGTCATAATTAATTTAACTTAATCAAATCTTGGATGAACAAGCATTGTCTAACAAATCTGCGGCAGACCTGTAAGGCCATTGTACTCTTAGTAATAATGTGGACTGATGAGCACAATAAATCAGAGGTAGGATTCTATCTATAGCATTTACTTGTAGGATCTTGTGTCTTGGTTGTTTGAAGTCCTTTCATCTGTGAGTAGGGGATGCAGAAACTCCCACTTTGACCTACTCAGACCACTTAGAGTTCTGGTCTTGGCTGAAACAACACAATCTGGCTGAACTGTTGCATGCATTTGTGCTAATGAATAACGTGTATTTTTTTCCCCTCTGGAAGCAAAGGGTGGACACATGCATGCACGCACAAATGCACACTTTGCAATCAGTATCTTGATTTATTGTTTACTCTAGGTTAGTATGCAATTTTCTTTCTCCTTAGGTAAAATCGTATACTTTGCATGGTACACGATTGCTGCTGGCCTGGCAGATAGATAGTGAATGTGGTACGGTAGCCACAGTTAGAGGCAGGGTGGTTTCAAACACTGGTACAAGCTGAAGCTTGCCATGCAGTTAGAGAGCTCTGCTCAGCTCTGTAGCACAGAGCTCAGGATTACCCAGATTCCCTGTGGGTTAGGGAAGAGGCGTTCTGGGTTCTGATAGTTGTTTTCATTACTGATGAGTGAGGAAAAATTACTGCTGTATCAGTTCTGTTGCATCTGTAAGGAGTCTTAAGTAAGGGGAAAGGAAGGAACTTGGCATTATAAGCATGATAGTAAAATCAGTGCTTTGAAGAAGCTTTTGAATCTCGATAGACAACAAGAACAACAAAAACTATGAATCTGTTCTCTGTTTCTGTGTAATAAAAGACCATTGCTATCTCAGCTTTTAAGATTGGCAACTCCTATGTGAGATGAGCAGAGGAATTAGGGCCCTCAAGGCTAGAGCTAAAGGTATATGCATGCCATGGTTTAGAGATAAACGGGCTGAATGTAGACCCTCTAACTTGTGGTGAATGAGAACAGAGATCGGTTCTCGCAGACCTTCCATCATGTGTGGTGGAAAAGTAACCACTGGAAGTAAGAAATGGTGATAAACACAGTTCAGGGCAGGGGGCAAGAGGGAACGCTGAGGTATTGTGGAACGCTGAGTTGTTGTGGATCTGTACATACAGAGATTATGGCATATGGAAGAATAAAACAGGTCAAATTTAAAACAAGTGTTCTCTAATAGTGGTTGATCACTTTTGGATATTAGCTATGCATTCCAGTTTTATGAGATGTTGAAGACAGATCCCACTGCTGTCGCTGGCATCCCTAAGGATCTAGCACCCCTGAAAGTCTGATCTTGCTTTCTTAGAGGTGGAGCTGGAAAACTCTGTTTATGTAATAAAGCATCCAGCATAAACTGAACGACGACTAGCACACAGATCTGAATTCTAGTCCTGTTTTTCTGCTGCTTAACAAAGAAAGACTAAAGATCAATAGGGTTGTGGGCTGACACTTGTTCTTCCAATGCTTCTGTTTGTCCCACAGGATATATTTTGATTCTGCAAAGCTGAATTCATTATTAAAAACAGTGTGTTTGAACTGATAGCATTGTACGGGAGATGCTTGGTGTGAATCAAAATGTGTTACTGTCTTGTCTGAGTTTGCAGGAACTCATGCTGTGTGTGTGCAGCAGGGATGTCTCTGTTATTTTCATTACTCTCATTTGGGCTGTTCATTGGGAAGCCTACAGAAATCAACAGTTGTCAGGGGTAACAACAGAAGTGTTTGCTATGTAATTCTGATGGCTTTCCGGCAGGGAATGGCAATTAAAATCTAGGAGGGAACGAGAACTGGGATCAAAACAATTAAGAAAATGTGGAAGGATAAATAGAAGGAAAACATAATGGGAGATCAGAAATACAGGCAAATGAGCTTTTCAGAGTACTGTGATAAGGGTCCTAATGGGAAGCAGGTTATCCCCCTAACAGAATAATGAGGCAATGCACAAATAATAAATGTGTTAATTGTAAAGTGTGAGGAGAGTTACTCTGCTCTTGAGCAGAACTTTTTCTTGGAGCTGAGAGTACAGGTATGACTACATGTATGACTTTTCCCATAGCTGAAAAGGAATTTGACCTTCCTCACAGAGCTGGAAAAGTGCCTGTTGTAGAGCTCAGGCTGGCTCTCAAACAGTGAATCTGACTGAGCCCCACACAGGGGCTATGCTCTGACTGGCCTCCAGTTAGCCTATGGCTGCTGTTGCCCCATCTATTTCTTTTAACTCTAACATTAAAACGTCTTCAATGCTTTTGAAAAATGCAGGTAGAAGGATACATAAGCAAACTGAACTATGCCCTGAATAACGGGAGGTTTCTCTCCCTCCTCATTTGGCTGTCTAACACAAGAAGAAACCCAGCCAAATTGCTGGCTGCCTTCAAATGCTGCCTTCATTCCACTGGTGTGGTGGTGGTCAGGACGCTAATTTCTTGAACTGATTAAATGTTCTTTCTGAGGGGGAGAGCAAAACCATGTCTAGCCATCCAGTTGTTCCTGGACTGCTTGTTGTCTTTCTGAATGGGAAATGCAAGAATTCTATTCATTTTTCTTGGCCACATGAAAAAGCTTTGCCACATTGCAAATGTAATGTCAACAAAAGAGAAAGTCCAGACTTGGTTTCAGAAGTTTACAATAACATTTGTAAAACTACATGGTTAAAAACCTATATTCAGTTAAAGCAACCACAGGGACTTTCCAGATGGTCAAGATGTCCAGTGAGAAGTTTATTATTGGTAAAGAGATTATCAGATGAGATAGTTTTGAAGAGATTTACTAAAATACTGACAAATACAACAACAGATGACTCAATTAGGAGACATAAGATACGTTTCATCATTATTTTTCTGAGGCAATTGCAAATGAAGTAGCTTGAATTCCTTCTTTTCTTCCTGCCTTAAAAATCTCTTTCAGCAGTTTATCCATGGCAATTCTTGTAATAGAAGTAGAGTTTTGTAGACTTGCAAATAATAATGTAGTTTTGTGTTAGAAAGAGCTAAATAGATAAAGGTACAAGTGTTGGTAATGATAAAATTGCTCTTGAAATTGCCAAGCTGTTCAGTTTTGTAGAGTTTACTGCATGTGAAGCTTCAGAAATCTTATTGCATTTGAGTAAGCTTTATTCCTATAACCAAAGTAGGCAACAGATATACACAATATCAATTTATTGAGTTATGTTTTCTCATAATTCTGTAAATATCATTAACTGTCAGTGATAAGTTGTAGTGAATGTGTTTGAAGTTAGAGGCAGATCTAACCAAATTCTAAGAAATTTAAATAAGTTAAAAAGTGAAGAAAAAACTGTTTGAGATTTTTTCATTTTTGGTGTGTAGGGCTTTTTTTTTTCTTCCTTTTGACTTCAATAAAATGTAAATTGTTCCTACGCATGCAAAAGTTCAAGATGGAAAACAATTTATTTGCTCCGATATGATAATGATTTCTTAGCCTTGCTGGAATTTATTAGTATAGACAAATAAAATGGACATTAGTACAAGAGATGGGAAGACAGTAAGGATTTGTCTTGACAAAATATGACAAAGGGGAAATTTTAGAATGATCTGTAGTTCTTGCAAAGGTAGACATGGGCTTAACTTAGAAAACAATTGTGTTGGTGACATAAGTGTGAACATATACTGATGAAATCTCCTAATGAAACAGATCTGGGAGACATGGAGGAAACAATCACCATGTCATACACCAAATTAGATGACCTTTTGGAGCAGAGACATAGAAATGTAATTTTATTCAGTTGTACTAAGTACAAAGGTGTTAATTTAGGACTACAGGCAAGAATTTCTTTTGCAGGCAATTCAAAATCTCATCTATTGGAAAAGTCAAAAATAGGAGAGATTGTGCACTGTAGTTACAAAAAAAAAGTCAAATGTTAGCCTAGAATATATCTGGTAAGTTCATTTCCTAGCAGCTGAACTGTTAAGAACATTTTCTGTGTTTTGGTGACATCATTTAGAGCACTGCATAATTTTAATTGCTTATGCAGTGATTGGGGAATTTAGGACAATGCGTAGAGCAAGACTTGTGCAGCAATAAGGAGATGTCTTAGAAGAGGTGACTTAAAAAGCTTGCCTTGTTTAGTCCACCAGGCTAAACACTGTAAATGTCATGTTCACAAATGCTGAGAGGGAGGAAGTCATATGTAAGCTAAAAGGCACTGATGGTGATGCATTTAAGGAAAATATGATTATTTTTTCATTGGATTGATGGGGACAAATTTCATTAATAATTTAAAGATGCAGGTTGATTCTTTATGAAAAGGATTATATACCGTGTTTGACAGTGGTGGATCCAGGAAAAAAAAAAAAAAAACATATACAAAGACTGGGAATAAGGTGAGGGGGTTTATTACAGAGGTCTGAAGGGAAACACGAATAATAGGATGAATAATGACTTTACATGGCAGCATAGCTTATTTGTTAGACATTACAAAAACTTTCTAATATAAGCTATCTATCATAGATACTTTAGAAGGGTTGTCAAGTAGAGATCTTTAGAAAAGAAACTCCACAAATAGGTAAAAGTAATTAAAGCATACTTGATTCTTCCTTAGGCAGAAAGTAAGCCTGATGAGCTGCTGAGAGTTTTTTCAGACTTGTCCCCTTCGCCCCCCAGTCTTCATGTCCCAGATGAGTAACTACTTTGTTTTTTTTTTCTTTTAATCTCATTCTTCAAAAACATCCTGTGTTTCACAGCACAATATCCAAATAGTTCTTTGAAGATTAAAAACTATTAAGTTTCCTCATGGGTCCCATGGTGCTCTTCGTAATCTCTTTGAATAGTTCCCTAGCTTGAAGCCTAGAGATAGTCCCCATTTAGAGATAAGGCAGAAAGTTTTTCCCCTAGACTTTTCTGGCTGAGGAAAGATGCTCAACGCTATTTTTTTCAGAACACTTTCTTCCTTCTTCAGCATGTCTTCTTTTATACCTGTGTGATTGTTACTTTCCACAGAGCAGAACTGAGAGTGTCAAATAAAGTATTTGCAAAATTAACAACATAGTGACAGTCTTACAGAAGACTGTGTAAGGTGCAAGTTGCCTTGTTGTTTCTAGACATAGCTTTCTCACCAGGCTAAGTCCATGACTGTCTTAACTGAGAGGTTTGGCCTGAGATTTAAGTAGTCTCTCTTCCACCAGCAAATGGGAATTATTTGTTCAGGACATTGCGTTTGCAAGCATAAGCCATCTGTCTGTCAGTGTGACTGTAGTGAGTCAGGATTTTTTCCCTGAGCAGGTGAAATTGAGTCATTCATGAGATTGGAAAGGATTTGAGTAGTCATTTGCAACTGTTCTGTTCATAGCTCTTTAATGTTTCCTCCTGTTGGTGTCATTAGGTAGTGATAAGAAGCGTTGCATTGTTTATCCTTTGGTGAAGCTTCACCTACAGTAAAGGTCATGCTTCCTTACATTCAGATTCCATTGTTGGATTTGGCAGTGGCAAAGGAACATCTTCAGAATATCACTGTGTGTCAGTCTAGATCAAATCCTTTTTTAAACTTGAAGCAGAGTAGATGGTAGCCTGTAGCTCAATGAGAGAATGGCATAGGTTTTCTGCACTCCTGAAAATTATTTGTAGTTTTCCATCCTCCACTGTTTTCTCTACCCTCACAACCCTCTGTTTCCATATCTACTGTTTCAAAACTTGTGAAATAATTTATTGCCGGAAAAATAATCAGTGTAGGAAAAATTCCTTTTGCTGAGCTATTCAAATAGGCTGCTTTGCCCTGAGACAGAAGTGACTTAGTTTAGTGACTGTATTTCTGTATGTAGCAATGGCCCCTCTAAAGTAAAGTCCTTTGTCCCTTATTACTGATAGCTAATAATAAAGCACCATGAAGCATTGCAGAAAACAGGTCTAATGGAACTTCACTAGAAAGGAGTTTTCTCTCACCTTTCACTGTAGTACATGGTTCATAGATTTAAGTATCCCTTTATTTAACAGAATTAAAATTGCAGATAGTAGTGTGAGACTAGAAAAAAAAAAACATGGTCTTCCCTTTTGCTACTTTTAATATTGAACGAGTAAGACAAGAATGTATATAGCATTTATTCATTTTTTTAACCCTTATGACCACTAGAGGTTGCTGTTCTCTGTTGTTTGCAAACTGCATTCCACGATTCAGTTTTGAACTTGAAATTTTTCAGTGGGTATTTCAGACATATGTCTTTACTGGTTTATTCCTCAAGGTAAGTTTTGGAAGGCTAATCATACATCTTTATTTCTATGTGTTATCAGAGAGTGTAGATGTATAGTGACTATTAGTTTTGGTATTTGATCACCTTTTAAGTAGAGACACAGAAATTCATGTTACTGTATTTCTTTTTATAAACACTATGTAGAAGAACTTGAGACAAAAACAACAACAAAACAAAATAACTTGAGGACCTGTTCTGTTATTTCTGTTTTTAAGAGTGACATTTATTGCTAGAATCCTGTTGCTGTATATAGGAATACCATATTAACAAGATCTATTCACTGGGAATAACAGTCCAGAACCTCAAGTAATAATGACCTTGAATCAGTGAAAGCATCTAGACTGATGTAAATGTTTCAAATGTTTGTGTATTTTATATATTAATACATGTCTGCATCATAGATATGTCTGCATCAGAAGTGCAACACCCCCACATTGTACTAAAAGAGCAGCAACATTGAATGTTTTTAATAAAAGGCAGAAAAATAACTTTGAAGCCTTGTTTCATTCCCTTCATTCTTTGTGATATTTAAATACAGGCACTTTTTCTTCTGTCTGCCTCTGCTTTTCTTCTCCTTTATGTTTCACTCTGCTTCTGTCATGATTTTTACTCTCCTTTTGTTCAGCCACAGGCTAAGTATAGCCCTCCTGCCCTTCTGTCATAGTTTCTGCCCTGCCATGCTCCTCCTTCCTCCTTCCTTTCCAAATGCCTGGCTTTGTATCTTTCCTCACACTGTTACTGTGTGTCCCTCTACTTAGCTTCTGTCCACTCAGCTCCTGGTTCTAGTCATTCCCTTTTCTCTAAGCCTTGAAGATGAGGCCAGGGAATTCCCAGGACAGGCATCACCTTCAGGGGAAAAACAAAACAAAACAAAGCAAAAACTATGCTCCATACAGAATTGTGAAATTCAGTATATCCTGAGTTTTTTTATAATGTGACCAAATACAGTCTACATTCCAGAGGAATCTCAAGACTGGCACAAAAACAAGCCTTTTCCTAAACTAGAACCTCTTCTTACAAAGTGTGACTGGGATGGAGTTCTTCAGCAAAACAACTGTGTAAAAATAAAGTTAATAAGAGCAATGCAGTGCTTAATAAAACATTCCTACAGATGGCCAAAGATTCTGCTAAAAAACTAAAGGAGATGCTAAGCATTCAGTCCAAACAAAGTAGTTGTAAAATATCAGAAGCAAAAGAAAGTCTCAAAATAGAAAGTGTCAGACGACCGTGCCACCTGTGGCTCAGGTTAGTTTTATATGCAATTAAACATCTTTATTGTTTCTGTTTGATTTCGACAGCCTGCTTCCCTACTGATTTATACTGTTTCTTTGACTTTCTGGGATAATGAAGAGCTTTCTGAAGCATTTCTCACTTGAGCGTTGAGCTTCCCAAATAAACGTCCTCCCCCTGGCCCTTCAGAACACTGCCCGTTTTCCGTGGAGACTTTGATTGAAAAATCATGCAATTGTTTCTGTCTGCATCCAGTGGTTTAGTGAAAGTGGTGAAGTATTTTTTACTGTTGATGATGCTTTTCATTTTCTTCCAGAGAGGTAAAGGATTATACCTGCAAAAACCTCTACAAATGGGTTGACTGTGACTTCATTTAGGTTTTATTAACGTGACTTTGATTTAAAGAGATTATTGTTTTGACTTCTATGACAAAGTGACGCGCTGGGTGGATGGGGGAAAGGGTGTGGATGTGGTCTGCCTTGACTTCAGCAAGGCTTTTGACACCGTTTCCCACAGCATTCTCCTCAAGAAACTGGCTGCTCTTGGCTTCGACTGGCTCATGCTTCGTTGGGTTAAAAACTGGCTGGATAGCCGGGCCCAAAGAGTCATGGTAAATGGAGTCAAATCCAGTTGGAGGCCAGTCATTACTGGCATTCCCCAGGGCTTGGTGCTGGGGCCAGTCCTCTTTAATATCTTCATCGATGATCTGGACGAGGACATTGAGTGCACCCTCAGTAAGTTTGCAGATGACACCAAGTTAGGTGTGTGTGTCGATCTGCTCGAGGGTAGGAAGGCTCTGCAGGAGGATCTGGATAGGCTGCACCAATGGGCTGAGGTCAGCTGCATGAAGTTCAACAAGACCAAGTGCTGGGTCCTGCACCTGGGGCGCAATAACCCCAAGCAGAGCTACAGGCTGGGAGATGAGTGGTTGGAGAGCTGCCTGGCAGGGAAGGACCTGGGAGTGATGGTTGATAGTCAGCTGAATATGAGACAGCAGTGTGCTCAGGTGGCCAAGAAGGCCAACGGCATCCTGGCTTGTATAAGAAACAGTGTGACCAGCAGGGCTAGGGAGGTGATCATCCCCCTGTACTCGGCTCTGGTGAGGCCGCACCTCGAGTACCGTGTTCAGTTTTGGGCCCCTCGCTACAAGAAGGACATGGAGGTGCTTGAGCGAGTCCAGAGAAGGGCGACAAAGCTGGTGAGGGGCCTGGAGAACAAGTCCTATGAGGAGCAGCTGAGGGAGCTGGGCTTGTTCAGCCTGGAGAAAAGGAGGCTCAGGGGTGACCTTATTGCTCTCTACAGGTACCTCAAAGGAGGCTGTAGCGAGGTGGGGGTTGGTCTGTTCTCCCATGTGCCTGGTGACAGGACAAGGGGGAATGGGCTTAAGTTGTGCCAGGGGAGTTTTAGGTTGGATGTTAGGAAGAACTTCTTTACCGAAAGGGTTGTTAGACATTGGAACAGGCTGCCCAGGGAAGTGGTGGAGTCACCATCCCTGGAAGTCTTTAAAATACGTTTAGATGTAGAGCTTAGGGATATGGTTTAGTGGGGACTGTTAGTGTTAGGTCAGAGGATGGACTCAATGATCTTGAGGTCTCTTCCAACCTAGAAATTCTGTGACTCTGTGATTCTGTGACTTAAAAAAAAAAAAAAAAAAAAAAAAAAAAAAAGAGTTTTAGAAGTAGCTCAAAACTATAGTGGTAGCAGATGTTAAAGATTGCTGTAAGATGTGTAAGAGAGGATGTGTGGAAACTTTAGCCACTTCCAAGTTGTTATTTGGCTGCTTAATATCTGAATTGGAAGGTGCCTGGCAAACTGTATACATTTCTTCATCAGAAGGAGGAAGACTGAAAGGTAGAGAGGAAAAGTTGTATTCCTTCCCCTCTTTGAGATTTTAAATGTGCATTGTTTAGCTATTTTCAGAAGTTAGTTGTATTTTACTTTTTTCTTTCTTTTTTTTCTTTTTTCTGGGTGTCTAGAGTGTAAGTTACCTCACAGGAGAGGGTTTCTTGCTGCTTGATACATCCCTAGCTAAGCAACCACAAGTGGAGGTACTGAAACCTGTACTAGAAAAGTAGACAAAATATTTAAACGACAAGAAAATGGAAAGGGTAAAGGAAATACAGGTGAATGGATGATGATACCAAGCATGTAATTAAGGGTTTTACTACTGTATACTGACATTTGGAGCACCACAATCATTAAGCCCAGTTGTTAATTTACTGTATTTATACATCTTGGAATTACTTGGAATAGAGCCGAACCTCGTTTCAAGAAAAACGAGGTTCTACCTAATTTTTAACATCACACAGCAGAGGGCACTAGCATCCCACTAGATGTAGGTCGTTAGCAAAGGTAGTGAACAGCTCAGTTGCATGCAATTATGTACAGAAGAATTATTTCAGCCTTAGAAATACTAGAAAACACTGTTTTATGGTGTAAATTCCCATTTCTGAGTTGCCAGCAATTGTTTGATGTTTAAGCTAAATGATACCTTTTTGGGGGAATAGGAAGTTACTTAAACTGGCTTGTACATTACAGTTTCTTACAGAATTCTAAGCATGGTTTCTTTTCTGTCTGTCACTGATGGGATATTTTCTTTATGAAATACTAGTTTGTTCCTGTGCCTTAGAGTTTATGCAAGACTGATATGCACCAAGACAGGGATACTTTTTTGCAATCTGGATTTTTTTTCCCAGCAGTCTCTGTAAATCTGTAAAATATGAAATTGTAAACATATTTTAAGGCCTAATCAGAAAAGCTTAGATTTGATTTGTAAATATGGCCCAAGTTGGCATTGTGAGAGACAGCAACAAACCATCACTCTGTCTCAAAACTTGAGAGGCAGAAATAGGGCATCCTTGAGGTGCCATGTGCACTTAATCTCATAATAGAGCCTGGTTCTGATAGGAGCCCACATGTGTGCAACCTACTGCATTCTTACCCATAAGCACGGTTTTAAATTTACTGTTTACCATGAACCAAGCATTCCATGATTGGAACTGTGATGGAAATAGGATTGCTGTGTGTTTTTTTGTTGTTGTTCCTTGTTTGTGTTTTTTTTTGTTTGTTTGTTTTTGAGTGAAGCACAGAAGTCATGTTGCTGAAGCACAGAAGTCACATTGCAGAGTCCTTCAAGGTCAACTTGCCACTATGGACGATACCTTTCTGGTATGACTTAGAGCGGGATAGTTTTAGGTTACAAAACCTAAAAAAACAAAAAAAACAGGGTTAGTTTTTGATCCACAGTTCTCTTCTGTTGAGCCCTCAAACCACTTTGAGCAGGGCACAGTAGCACAGTTGGATGCCTGCTGAGCACAGGAAGGGAACATTGTGGTCACCCTACACGTGAGTAGGGCAGAACTGGTGAAGATGGCCTGGGGGTACAGCCCCCAAGGGAGAGGGTTGCTTGGCTCCGGCAGCAGGGTAGATGCTGCTCTCAGCCAAATGTGATTGCAGTGTGGTGTACCATGGAGAATGACAACAACAACAACAAAAAGAGAGCTGTCTGATGGAGACCATGAAGTGATGAGCAAATCTGAACATACATCATGAAAAGAATGCGTTATCAGTCTTCAGAATCAGATTGTTCACTGCTGACTCTGAATGCTTACAGAGGGGCACAAAAGAATTACAGCTATTTGGAGGCGTGAGACTTTAAATAGATGGGAGCAAACCTGAGAACTTCTCTTTGTAATAAAAAAATCATTCAATTTTGTACCCAGGAAGTCTGACCTTGTGATGTTGCACAGTGGTTGATATCTGTGTGTTACACGAGCTACTAAGCTTCTATAAAAGTGGTACTGTTGATCTGAGCCAGTAATTGCACAGAAAGAGCTGCCCAGGTCAGACGCATCATTACAGTAACCAAGAACTGGGACCAGAAAATCCATATGTTGAATCCATTGTTCTTGTTTACCATGCAGCTGCATGCAATTTACCAGAATTATTTGTCAGAAGCTATGGGTATCTAACAATCTGCACATTGTTAAAATGAATAAATGAGCCTTTTACCATGTACTGCTGAATTTCTCTTAGCTTTAGTCCTTCCAGAAGGGAACAGATCAGAAATAAATTAAGAAACAAAGAAAAATCATTTTGATGGGCTGCCAAAGTGCTTTGACCTTTCCTGTTATCAGTGTAAGAATGATGTTAAAACTATTCAGAATGAAATACCTGTAGTTATGTGCCTGTGTGAATGAGCTGTCTGTATAATCACAATCTTTTTTTAAATACTTTTTTATAATTTTATGCGTAATATAAGTATTAAATATCATCTTTTGAATCAGTTTCTTAATAACAAGATAAGATCAGCTTTTTTTTTTCCCCTTCAGGAGGGAGTGTAAAAGTTTTTGTTTGGGTTTTATGCCTTTCCAATATTTTTACTTGTGAAGTTGTAGAAGCTGCTTTTGATTAAAAGAGTGTGCCTGTTCTGAAGAAAATCCATTAACAGATATACATGTTCTAATGTAAGCTTAGGGTCATCAGAGCATTGCATTTGTTGCATGTTTTTATTTACTATTTGCAATTTCATTCTGTTTTGGAATCTTGTTTGCCACTCACCCTGTAATGCTGTGTGCATTACAGCTCTAAACTCCTGAGGGCAGGCAAGCTACGTAAATTTAGATGTGGTAAAGCTTTGATCTGTCTGTTCATCATTAAAGAAGAGTTGTCTTACCACTAATTGCTTTCTAACGCCTTCTCTTAGAGATAGATCTTGGACTTCTTTCTCTAGATGCTATGTACTGCCTATCCCTCAGAATTTGCAAACAAAAGAACTAAGTTGAAGAAACAGGCTCCCAGAAACTAGTCAGATATAATGACGTCTTTTCTCTTTTGTATTATGGGCTTCATCTGATTCACTCAGGTAGCTGATTGCCTGCCAAACCCTTGCTCAGTAACGAAGTAATGTTAGTTTTGTGAAACACTGTAAATTCAATTTAGTGTTCATTATTACAAATACTCATTTTTCCTTAAGCCTATGCCATTTTCAGTGTGTATGTTGCTTATATGTACATACTGCTTTGCTCCTCCATCTTCTCATTCCTTGTGCTTTTTTGCCTGTTGTAAGATGTAAAGGATAGTAAATAGAGCACGCAAAGTGTTTGGGTTTTGTTCAGTTATGAAGAATTACAATATGGGTAAGAGATCTCTGAATATGCAGTTTCATGAACTCAGGCCTGTAAATGAATTAACAGATGAGGGGGAGTAGAGCAACTCCCGTAGGAATAATTTTTTCTCTTTCAAATAAAAAACACCTCCATATCTGAATTCTGAATCTTTTGACTCTTCGATACAGTCTGCTTGTTACACAGCCTCTACACAGAAGGCAAAACCTATTCTTTTAAAAACTCCTTAACTCTTTTAATCTTCCTACATTATGGTGCAATTCCATTCTCTTTTTGATGTTAATCTGGAGGAGCCTGGAGGTATAGCAGAAGAATGCTCAGGCCATACAAAAAGTTGCAAATTTTGCAAAGCACAGCTCTAGCTTTTCACATTTCACATTCTTGTAGAGGGAGGCAAAGAAAAATGGAAGTTGGGTGAACTGAAATTCCGCAGCAAATGCATCCAGTCTTTATTATAATTAAAATTGTTGCATTACTGAAGGCAAGTGAGTTATGCTATGGTACAGGCATAGACTAATGTTGGTTTAAGACAGAAGTATGGACTCAAAGGCTTTCAGAATGTGGTCCTATTTTCCAAACCCTTCTAGTTTGGTACATATAAAGCCCAGCTGTTTGTACTTGAGCTGTAGGAAGATTAGTCTGTAGGAAGAGTCATTCTGCATATGGGGACTTAGGTCCAAAGACAGCTAAAATATAGATTTGACAGTTTCTTTCACCACAGATTAGTTGCTGTTGTGAGGTTGTGCCATTCCTCCCATAACAAACATCATATCCTTCACTGGAGCTGCTCGTTATGGTATGAAGGATCCCGTCAGAGTTCCACTCAAGTCGTCTGAGTGATGATGTATGGGAGAGGCAAGTGCAGCAATTAAGCCAGCTGCTTCCCATGTGACTTTCCTATAGATAACACATCCTCAGGAAAATTGCAATGATTATTTTTACCCTGATGTTACTCAAATCCTTATCTAAGTATTTTTTCTTTCTCTTATAAGGAAATGATGACTGAAAGGTGTTTCAATTAATGTGCTTTAAATTAGAGGCAAATTTTACTTTAAAAAGGTAATGTAAAATTGCCTGAAGTGTAAATAAAACAATCAAAAAGATGTTCTTGTCTCAGTCTTATTCTTAGAAAATTCTGTCTCAAGAAGTCAAAGACTTGGCAGAACTTGGTTTTGAGCCTTCCATTTTATTTAATGAAATGGTCAGGAGCTCCTTTTTCTTGTTGATTGGCTATGCAACTTGCATGTTTTGGCCATAAGCTAAAATAAATATTTATGTATACTTGTTAAACATTTTGTATAATTTCATTAATTTTTATACAAAATGCTTGTTAAATAGCTCTGAACTGTTCTTTAATATGTAGTCTTTGAACCATCAGCCAGAACCATTAATGCTTGTACACCAATATACAAACAGTGCCAGCTTAAATAAGAAAAGTCACAGTGTACCTTACTCAGCAGTCATAAAACATACCTGAACTCAAAAAAGGCTTTTCATGGTTAAAACAGACTTAAGAACATGAAGTGTACACAAGCGAAGATAGGATCGCTTGGGTAGATTTTGATTGTGCCTCGTCTGGCTTCTGTTTAGCTGAAAACATTTAATCTGGGGTTATTTGTAATAGTTTATTGTTATTATTTGTTTACTATTCCTGTGACAACTGTACTCCTATCTTACATTGGACAAGATGTGATCCCTCAGTGTTATAGCATTTGTTTTGGATTCTTTGAGGCTTTCAAAGTATTGCCTCTGTCCATTAGGCTTAAGGTATTGGAATACAAAGCATTAGCTCCGTGTAACTGTAAACCTGCAGTAGTATGAAAAAAAATATAAATAAAGAAATAAAATATGAAAAAACATAGAAAATATGAAGTATTGTACAAGAGCTTTATGTCTTGCTTACAAAGTGTAGTTTATTAATGTCTGAAAAAATGCGGTGCTTGTCTTTTCCCATGGTCTGTTATGTCTTATCTGATGATTTTAGGTGAGTTTTGTTATGTCACCATAACATTCAGATTTTGTTAATTCTGACCACTGTACACGCGATGCATGACTGGGACAAACATCTAGGGGTGACGTATGTAGTGCTGTGGTGCTTTACATTAGATTACATAGTACCTTAGTTAGATCAGGGAAGTTGGAACTAGATGATCTTTAAGGTCCCTTCCAACCCGAGCCATTCTATGATAAGGGAATGTTAGTCAAATTTTGATTTTTTGATGAGCAGATTGCACTTAGATTTCTTTGTTGTTGAGAAGGTCAGTTTTGTATTGGTGAGTTCAAACTTGATCTAGAAAGACTGTTGCTTAATGTGCTAGGTATGTTACAATGAGTTTTACTTATGGAGGGTAATATTCACAGTCTACTAACATGTATTGTAAAGCTGTCACAAAAAATGCTAAAGCAAGTAGAAATGTTGCAGTATTTGCTGATGAATGAGGCTGGACAAAGCTAGAGATATGTTAAAGTAAAAAATATTACTGCTCTGTAAATATACAAATAGAATTTGTAAGTATCGAGTAGAAATCACTGTAGTTCTTTAAATGCAAAGGAAGGTGGGGATGGTATGTGATTTAAATGACTTGAATGGAATGTATCTTAAAATTTTTTTCTACATACTCTTTAAAGACATAACAGCTGCTGAGCTTGCAGACATCTGACTCAAGGTACACTTTAGTACTTTATTTTAATTTTTAATTCAGTGATCCTCCAGATAAAAAGTCATTCTATCCTAGATTTGTGTTGGAAAATTAAAAAAACTGGCTTTGGAAGAGAAAAAAAATGCACATTTGCATATTTAAATAGCTATCAAGGGAAAAACAAATCTGTTTGTTAGTTCTTGCTTTCACTGAATGCATAGAAGTTGAAAATTCCCAAGTCACTGTTAGATCTCATTAAATTGAATGATGGAAGCTGTATGCATCATCTCTTTGAATACAGTGCTTTTAAATAAAATGAGAAAATTACTTCCTTGTTAAGAATTTTAGCTGACTAACTTCACAATTTTTTTATGTAGCTTTTTTTCATATTTGTATTTTTTTCTGTAAATGAACAAATGAAAACATTTTGTGTGGAAAACTTTAGGAGCATTTACAGAAGGGGTAAATGTTGAGGTTTTGTGCTTAGTGATTCTAACATAAGTTTACCAATTCATAATTCACTGAAAATACAACTTGAAATGTTCCTGCCATTCTGGCTCTGAGTTCAGATAGAGCAAACATCCATGTATCTATTACTGTAATTTATGCCTTTGACCTAAGGAAAGTTTTAGTGTAAGTACTCCAGTGATACAGAACCAGGTGATTGCTTTCCTTACTGGCCCACAAAACAGTGGTTTAGATTTAAAAGCAAGAGGAAAATAAGTAACCGCAAGTAATTCAAGGAAGGAGGTGATCACTGCCTTTTGCAATATCTTTGTAGCCAGATTGTCCCTTCTTCTGTAAGCAAAAATATGACCAATTTTGAGGGGCGTCATTTTATATCAACACTATTTAAATTGGTCTCTTCTTCAGATATTCTGAAGTTCTTTTATCGTCGGTTCTTCTACAATCCTAATTCCTCTCTGGGAACACCTGTAATGTTTTTGTCGTACAAGCCTACAGAATGGAGACATTCAGAACAATGTTTCATGTGAACTACACTGGGGTTGGGAAAACAGAAGTTTGCTCTTCCTGTGTGGAACAGGAATTACTGGGACTAGCACTGACTGCAAGCAGCATTCAGGAATAATTAGCATAACCTGGCAACTGATTTACATAGCTGAACATAGCACTGATGAAAAACCTGTGATAGGCTGTCAATATCTGTCAAGGCAAAAATAAGTAAGTTTGTACCTTTAGTAGACTGTGAATTCAGGGAAATAAATGGCGTCTATGCTTCGGCATAGTCATGTGGAAGGCACTGTTAGGATTAATATAAGGAACTAACATCGCTTATTCTATTAGTGGTTATCTACAGACAGTGCACCATTACTGTGATTAAGCATCTCAGTGTCAGGACACATTCTTACAGCTGAAATCTCTACATCCCTCGGAGATTGCTTTGGAAGCCAAGAGGAAGACAGTGGAGCTATTCAGGATAGATAGAGAGGAAAGC
The DNA here is from genome assembly GCA_011075105.1 of Heteronetta atricapilla. Taxonomy (NCBI): domain Eukaryota; kingdom Metazoa; phylum Chordata; class Aves; order Anseriformes; family Anatidae; genus Heteronetta; species Heteronetta atricapilla. Next base: position 63,384,836 of record CM021732.1, on the reverse strand, counting down.
CTTATGCAGCTAGGGCTGCATGACAATACTAGGTTGTCTGATTATAATTACCACACTGGAATTTATACAGAATAGTTGTAATCTTGTGAAACATGCAACATGATTTTATTTACTTTATTGATAATGCCACAAGCAGATGGGATTTTGGATTTGCATCTTATCCAGAAGACTGAACTTTCATTTTCACAGTACTCTGCTAGGCTGGCTAACATTCTTGGTGTTTTTGGTATGTCAACGTATATAGCATAAGAACATAAACTGTTAAATACTGCTCAGAAGCTGAAGGTTATATAGATATTATTCAGTCTAATGGAAAAAAAAAATCATCTAAAAAATTGTAGGTGACAAATCTGTTCCCTTTGTCTTTCTTGACTTTTTAGAAAGAGAAAAATGGAATAGACTTTATACTAAACAGATGCAGCTAATTTGCCTGATGTGTTGTTTTCCATATATTTAATAAATTATGTTGTAGGTGGGGATGTTTGAATACTTCTGAACTATTCACTATAGCATTTTAGGTAATTAGCTTTATATCTCATTTCTAAACCCACTCTTAGTTAATATTTCAATCACAAAAATTCAACATGTTAAGAAAAGGATGATTTGGGGAGGGATGGAAAAGGAAAAGAACAAAACAGCTTGCATTCTTTTTGTTTTTGAAGAATAATTGAAGATAATTTACTGTCTCACACATGCCAGAATTGTGGATCCTGAGTTATTGTCAGCTGGCATATCTCCAGTGATTTGACTTAATAGAGTTGAAGATCAAGCCCTCATTATCCTGGGATCAAAAGTGACAGAAACTTTTGAAACAGCTAAGAATAGCTGGATATATAGGCTTGACTCGGGAAAAAGTAATGCGATGGAGATGACTTTTCTGATTGAACAGATACTTTATCGATGGCAAGAGACAAAATGAACCCTTGTTACAAATGCAGTGAGATTTCTCGTTTCCTTTTGTTTTTGTCGATGTTTCCACATAACTTGAGATGCTAGAACAGGATGAAGGAGAGAACTATTCAGGCAACAGTGGGTCAACCTTTTATTTTGGTATCCTGCTTTAATTTCAACATTGCTTGTAAATACCAGTAAAATGAGGCATGATATTCTAATAGCTACAGAAAGGTAGCTAGGTCCTGATACTCTCTGCTTACCAGTATTTATCTATGTTCTGCCTGTGCTGTAGCATGGCAATGAAGAGAGTATGCACATCCCTATGCTGAAGTTCTGCTTGGAAAAGGTGTTACAAAAATAGTACTGTGAGGTTCCCTGTTGACAGCTTCTCAGCAGCTTTCTCAAGGAAAAGTACTCATTATGAGGCTAGGTATAGTGGTGTTCCCCAGGACTTTGTATGCATAATGAGGACAGCTTCAAATGTGTAGAAGATCTTACCAAGATGTTCATGTTGGGAATAGCAGGGCTAAGGAGGAGCATTTGTTTGTCTGCCAGACCCAGCCTCTCAAAAGATGTGCTTTCTGGAATGCTTGAAAATGTCAGGAAGGAAAGTGTTCCTCTTCCAGAAGCTGAAGTCTGTTTTGCTTGTCATCTGTGAGAAACAGTCTTGTACTTGTTGTGTTCTGGCTGATAAATATATTACATGTTGAAAATGGAAGGTTGAGCTGAGGAAACAGCCATAAAGGACTTTTTTTTTTTTAAATTAAAGTTGATGAGTTTTTTTTTTTTTTTTTAAATGCAGTCAACTCACTAAACATTTGTTTTCCACTCTAAACTACTCCCCTTCTACTGTCTAGATATCTCCCCATAAAAATCTAGGATTGCAGACATCCTCGTGATTCTCCATTGTGAATCGGTGAGCCTCTGATTGTGTTACTTGTCCTGCTTCAGAGAACTAGTGTACATGTAAAACGACTAGACTGTGCATGCTATCCTGATCTCCAAATCTTTGTCTGCTTTTAAAGTGGCAGAATCACAGAATTTCTAGGTTGGAAGAGACCTCAAGATCATTGAGTCCATCCACTGACCTAACACTAACAGTCCCCACTAAACCATATCCCTAAGCTCTACATCTAAACGTCTTTTAAAGACTTCCAGGGATGGTGACTCCACCACTTCCCTGGGCAGCCTGTTCCAATGTCTAACAACCCTTTCGGTAAAGAAGTTCTTCCTAAGATCCAACCTAAAACTCCCCTGGCACAACTTAAGCCCATTCCCCCTTGTCCTGTCACCAGGCACATGGGAGAACAGACCAACCCCCACCTCGCTACAGCCTCCTTTGAGGTACCTGTAGAGAGCAATAAGGTCACCCCTGAGCCTCCTTTTCTCCAGGCTGAACAATCCCAGCTCCCTCAGCCGCTCCTCATAGGACTTGTTCTCCAGGCCCCTCACCAGCTTTGTCGCCCTTCTCTGGACTCGCTCAAGCACCTCCATGTCCTTCTTGTAGCGAGGGGCCCAAAACTGAACACGGTACTCGAGGTGCGGCCTCACCAGAGCCGAGTACAGGGGGACGATCACCAATATAGTCACCTTAATATATAATTTTAACTTTCTATTATTTCTAATCTTTTATGTGAATATGAATTATTGACCAGCTAAACCAACATGTCATACATCTAAAGATAAGGCAGGCAAGAGAGTGGAATCCTACATTTCTACAACTTCATGGCCTGGCAGAATCAACAAGAGGCAAAGTCAGCCTATGCTTTTGTCAGTGAGGTAGGCAGATCAGACTCCAAGTACAGTGCAGAAAGAGATTGACAGAAGAAGAAATCAGTGCTGATCTTTACCATTGTTGTATAGTAAGTTTTGTGATAGGAAATGCACTTTTAAAAGCTCTCACAGCTGAGTCTTGCAGAATAGAAATGCCATTGCAAAATGACTAGGAAAATCTTTCTGTGTCAGAATTAGTGGAGCTGCAGACATTGAAAAGGTGATAGTGATAAAAGAGACTATCAGGAGATAAGCATTTTTGATGGAGACATACCCTTGGGTCTTTGTTTTTCAGAGCAGTTCTGTGCTGTTTAAGTCTATCCACGGCCAGACAAATGTTCAGATCTGTTCAGAAATGTTCAGAACCATGAACTACATGAAACTTACTAAAATGTACATTTAATTCCATTCCATCAAAAGACTGATGGTGTTAATGAATATTTGAGCAAATATCATTTTGTATGTAACAAGTGAAACTGAACATTTGAAACTTAGGTGCGTGTGGAAGCTGACAAGTTTTGGTTATGTTTGGTATGGTTGTTCATTAATTTCATACTTCAGTTCATAGATTTAAAACTTAACAAAATTTACTTGAATTCCAGAAGATGAATCTATTTAATTTCATATACTTTTGTCTGAGATCCTTTGTGTTCAGGACTCTGCGATATCCAATAGACTTAATGTGGCTTTTGAATTTAGTAGCTTTTTCTCCTTTTCATGGTTTATGTGAAATCATCCCATAGCATTAGTATAAATATGTATTATGGAGGCTGTTTGCATGTGTATCATTAATTATTACTTCTAGTTTCTAACACCACCAGTGAGTCTATCATCTATGAAAGACTTGGTTGAGTGCTATAGAAGCACAGATCTCCTTTTTGGAGCTCCATTGCATAGTTTGACAAGTAAATGACTGATAATCCAGTCTCATACTGTTTGTGTTTGGCTTTGAAGTTCTTTGAGGTGTGCACCATTTCCATGTTACAAATTACATTTGCGTGTTACAAGTTTTCTACTCAGCAAAAAGGCCTGTGTCACAGGCCTCTGTCACAGCATGCTAACATGGTGCACATCAAAAATCACAGGTGAGTGGATAGTTTATGGAAATGTACTGATAAAGTGATCTTGTTATCTTTTTTGCAGAATCATGTAAACCCAGCAATGGATTTTACACAGACTCCTCCAGGAATGCTAGCCCTTGACGATATGCTGTACTTCGCTAAACATCACCAGGATGCTTATATACGGGTAAGACTTCTCTCCAAGATATGTGCAATTCCCTTTATATACTGATAATGTCCTGTTTATGGTTCACTTTGAAGAGGAAGGTTCACTGTTAACAGCTAACTATAAGGGGGCAAACCATGTAACACTGAAACGTGTCATGTCTGTATAAGCTGAGTCAAATATTATAGATATTCTCTCATAGGCCTGCGAAGAGAATAGAGATGAGCTTATGCCTTTTTGGATGAATAATGGATGACTATGAGCTAAGAAATGATTATTTGTGCAGAATTTTCTGCTCTGCTCAAAGTCTACCAAAAATTATCAGGATTTCCTGTGGGAAGGGGGATTTGACTAGCAAATGACTTGATAACTGAGTTAACAGTGTCCTGAGAGTTAAGATGCTCCCTAAACTAAAACTATTGCTTTAGGTAAAGTAATGCTTGCAGAAAAACAGGTAAAAAGGGTGAGAAAAATCTCAATTTTCTTCAGACAAGATCTTCTGTGAAACTATTTTATTCGTGATTGCAATGGCGGGTGTCCTGTCAATCAGGAGTGCATTTTAGTAAACAAACCATAACCTTTTATTCCCTGTTACCCGATGCCTGATCACCTCCCGTTTCCTCATTGGCTGAGTACTACAGGTTCACAAGCTACTTGACACTCCTCTATACCATATATGTACATTTTTTTTTTTTTCAACACTTCAATTTCTTCTTTCTTATGTTTTGAGAACTTGTGATCTTTGTTTTACTGTTCTCATACTGCTCAACCTGTTTTTCTGAAGCTTCTACCTTATTTTGGAAGAGTGAGGCCTACTGTCCACTTATCTACTTAGCATTTCTTCTTATTATGACTACACAACTACCTTGGAATAAATAAAAATAATTCTCTACTGCAAAAACACAACTTTGTTTCTCACAAAAGCATCACAATTCACTTGCACAACCTGTTCCTTCCCCTGCCCAATTTACTTCCTACATTTGTTATTTCAAGTGTAGTTAAAACAAGTTGTATTGTTACATCCTTATGGAAAGAGGCATACAGGAGAATAATAGCTGCATCAAATAGAGCAACCTTTCCTGATCTTTAATGAAATTGAATATTTGCCATGAGCAAACCTATCTGGCACAGATGGGAGTAGAAGATAGTCTAAAAAGTCAGAGTCCTGAGCTGGTAGGTATGGTTTAACTACCCACCAGAAAGTGTGTGCCCAGGGACCTGCATGAGGAAGTTTGGATATAGAGACAGTAAGCACATCAATTGTTTCTACTAAATAATGAAGAGTGAACTTATATGAAGTAAGCTATAAGAGTTATCATCTAGTTTTTGTTCAAAGTAGAATAGTGTTAAGGTTGTAAAGGGTGTATTGATATCCAAGACAGAATAATCCATGGGCGTAATAGGAGACCATAAGATTGTTGGTTTTGCTCTGTAAATACATCTTTCTGCTTCAGTCTGAACCTAGCAGTAACAGACTGTGGCAGTCTGTGATGTGGAATAGTTATTGAACCTGATCAACGCCTGAAATTAAGGGTTATTTCACATACCGAGCAGTGAGTATGTTTTCTGGATAAACTATGCTGACTTATGGTTTTCTTTATAAAAAAGATACATGGTTACATTTTCTCATTAGATTTTGGATTTCTAATTTTAAATTTGGGTAAGATCTGCATGGTGTTACTTCATAGGCTTCTTTTAAAAATTCTATATTTAGAGGATACACATAATATGGGTTGCCCTTGCATCCCACATAGCACACGTGTGTTTTGAAGAAGTCTGAAAGAATTTAAATAGGACAGAAACTGTTGAAAATGAGCTTTCATTGACTTCTCTCAATTTATTTTTTATTTCTTTTTCATTTTCAAGTTGCAGATGCTGTTTTAAAAATTGGGTCCAGTATAGCATGTAATTAGCCACTTTTTAGAACGGACTTCGGTGCTCCTCAGCTTTGTTTCTGTAATGCAGTATTTTTGTTGCTGCATTGCTGAGAATTATTGTTGTTATTTTGAGATGCCTGTCTTTATTCTTGTAGGATTCCTTTTACAAGAATGTCTGGGTGTGCCTTATATATTTCTCACCTCATAAAGAGTATGTGTACACTAGAAATGCCATGCTGAGACATGCTGAGATAAAATTGCTTGCCAAAAGTTACTGTGGGAGCTGCTAACACACCTTGGGAATATGTTAGCCTACTCATCTTTCCAGAGTCAAGGAAACTGCATTTTGCAATGCAGTTAATTGCTGTACCATGGGTCAGTTCCTAAGTCCCAAAATGAGATAATATCTGTACTGTGGGGTAATTAAAATTGAGATTGGAAACCAGCATTGGTTTAAAATTAACTTGGAAAATATGAAGTTTTTCCTGACAGCATGCAGTGTATTAAATGAAGATACTATCAGGAAATTGTGACGACTACACCAAGTCTATTGCCAGTGCTATATTTTAATGGATGGTACAAATTACTGCAGTTTGACCTACTGATTTCTTAGGATGCCCCAGCTGCATGGCCCTTAATAAGGTACCTTCATGTATTACTGAAAAAGCTGGCTAAGGAGAAGTTAGAAGAGAAGGCAGGCAGGCAATCTCTTTCATTTTTGTCTTTTTGTTATAGCTCTCATAGCTGATTCCACTTAGGAGTAATTTGCATAATAAATGGATTAATTAGATGAGAAGGATGTTTGAAGCTGCAGTGACCTTCAGTGAAGGGGGACAGTAAGGCTTCCAAGACCAGTGCCAAGCAAAAGTACTTACAGTGACAGAACATGAGTATGAAGACAGTGCAGCAGATGGGTAACTCTGCATCTTGAAGGCAGAAAGCATTTGAGGGTGAAAACATAGGTGTGTCACAGTGAAAATGAAAACAAAACCAAGGAAACTTTTAGTTTCAATTTTGATTCCTAACAACTTCCCAACATTTCATTTATCTTATTTCTTTTGCCTGTTGCACATTTACTCCTGAAACTACAGTGATGTTTGTTTTTTCTTGCTGTATTTATTCAGATAAACCAAGTTGTTTTTCTTTATTTATACTTAGTTGTTTGTTTTTTTTTTTAAATCTCACTTTGTTTACTATATAAAATGATTGGAGCTTCCTGAAAAAAGGTTGGTTTTTTTGTGTGTGTGTGTGAAGGAGCGTGTTTTCGTTGTGCATGTTTGCTTTGGCTGTGTAGTGTCCTTAGTTGCCATATGGATTTTTTTTTTTTTTAAGTCCTATTGAATTAGTCTCTTACTGAGTTAGCTTTTTGTTTTCTTTTTTTTCTTTTTTTTTTTTTTTTAATTAATTGTTTGGTGCTATCAGTGACTTTAGTAAAGTGCATGCATTTTTTTCATGTTCCACTTAAATAATCAATTGCTATTATCAGATGCTTTGCTTTTAAAAGGTGGTGACATATCTATATGGAATGTATTGATGGAAGTAATGTTGAATCTCTGCAAGAAATTATAAAAGTTTCTGCAGGAAAAAATTGCCAGCTTCCCAAGCTACATAATTATAGGACAGTCAGAGTGTATAATTAAAGTTAACAGTGAAGAAAATGATGGGAATAAAGCTTTGTGACAGATATTTTTTTTTATTCTTTTGGAGCAGACATATTTTCAACCCTAGTTGCAATTTGCTCCTTTCCAAAACTACTTCAGTTTCTAGTTCTACTAATTTTAAAAATAAAATTATAAGTTACCATTTAAAACAGACTTTTTAATGTAGACAGGTTAAGATTTTTCATGCTGGTAACTTGTAGCAGTGTGCATTTGAAACTTTCCTGAGTTGTTAAAAGGGTCTGAGGAAAAACCTTTCTATGGAAATCCTATCATTCTATCAGTATCTCAGTTTATTGGTGCTTTGTTGTTTATTTGTTTGGGAATCCATGATACAAGACTATTCAGATTCATTTTGTTTTCAATACAATGAGGAGTGAGGATTAAATATATGAAACCGAAATATTTTGTATGCATGTATTTGTAGGCACACACACATTCATTTGCCTGATTTTTGTTTTTTTGTCTGTATGCACTTGTTTGCCAATACTGTTGTAAAATAATGAGATCTACTTTGTTTTGTGTAGAGAGCAAGCTGAAGGAACCAAAATGAAGCAGTTCTTTTATTTGTAACCCAGAAAAAAATGAGAGTTAATTTGTTGTTGTGTATTTAAATCTGCCATGTTTGTGCCTGAGATGCTTCTATAGATAAAATAATTTTGCAGTTTTGATAAGCTGAGTCCTACAATTGTAGTCAATATTAGTTTAGATGTTCTTCATAGCAGGCAGCAAAATCATCACTACTTCTGTTGTGAGTGGACTGCTGTTCTTCTTGTATCTTTGCTAATTTAAGTGTTCTCAGGCAGAAAGAGAAGATGCCATAGGGTAAGCTGAACTTACAGGAACTATACCCTAGCTTCTCATGCGCAACTATTGAAATATTCTGTTATTTTACATTTTCCTCACAGATGTCTAAATATGGTTATAACATTTATCTGGGAAGGAATGGTGGATTTTACTATACGTTATTGTATTTCACAGAAAGTCATCTGAATCTTAGAGAAGTCATATACACCATTGCCTGTGGTGGGGTACATGAGTCTCATTTTAATGAAGTTGTTTTTGTTGACTTACAAGTTGGTGACTTGTCTACATTTTTTCTTCTGTGCTTATGACCAGCCATATTATAACACATCTCTCTTCTGTGAAGTAAGATTCCTCCTTGAGAACAATCATGCTGTGTTTCCTCTTTGTTCAAGCAGAACAGAAACCTTTGTTCAGGCAGAAACCACAAACTTAGCAGCTCCATAACATTTGTGTCACACTCAGGTCCCACATAGTTTAGTATATAGATATCTCATCACCATTATTCTCTGTCTATTAAAGTGTTTATACATCTGTACTTTTCACTCCACAGGCTTTTTCCCCAAAATGTTCATAAAAGCTGTTGATGGTTTCAGCTTCACCTGTCAAAGTGGTCACTCAGGGCAGGCGAAGCTGGTTTTCTTGACACCAGCACCAGCTTAGCTCATGTCTCTGTTGCATTTTCCTGGCTCCTTGCGAAGTTGACCTGTCGTTGGTTCTGCAGTGTCCTCCTACAACACATAACTTGGATTACAGATTAATTTTCTCTCAAGGTTAAATCTCCTTGAGGCACACACCTGATATCCCAATCCTTCTGCATTACCCACCAGGTATACCCTGGTCCTTGGGTGAAGACAATCCCACGAGTGGGTTTGCCTTTTCCAATGGCAGGAGCAACCCACACCACCTTCCCCATCCACTTCCCTACATGCACTACAGGGACTTTAGCTTCTCCCACAGTGTTTGGGGGGTTTGTTTCAGCAGGACCAGGATGGCTCTCAGACCCCCTGTTGTTAACTAGCCAAGTGGCCTCTGGTAGTTTCATGTCCCAGTGTTTCCACGTCCCAGCACCCAATGGTTGTAACATAGTTTTTAACAATCCATTGTACCTCTCAACCTTCCCAGAAGCTTGTGGGTGATAAGGGATGTGATACACCCACTCAATGCCATGTCTCTTGACCCAGGAGGTGACCAGATTGTTTTGAAAGTGACTCCCATTGTCGGACTCAGTTCTCTCTGGTGTACCATGTCGCCACAGCACTTGTCTTTCCAGGCCCAAGATAGTGTTTTGGGCAGTGGCATGGTTTACTGGATATGTTTCCAGCCACCCAGTAGTTGCTTCTACCATGGGAAGTATGTAACCTTTGCCTTGGCGGGTTTGTGGGCGTGGTCCGATGTATTCAATCTGCCATGCCTCACCATATCAAAATCCAAGCCATCTCCCCCTGTTCCAGGGAGACTTTACTCTCACGGCTTGTTTGATTGCAGCACTTGTCTCACACTCATGGGTAACCTGTGTGATGGCCTCAATGGTCAGGTCCACCCCTCAATCACGAGCCCATCTGTATGTGGCATCCCTCCCTAGATGTCCTGATGTTTCATGGGCCCATTGAGCTACAAACAGCTCACCCTTATGTCCCCAGTCCAGATCCACCTGAGCTACTTCAGTTTTCGAAGCTCGATCCACTTCTTCGTTGTTCTGATGTTCTTCAGTGGCACGATTTTTAGGCATGTGGGCATCTACATGACATACCTTTACAGCCATGTTTTCTACCCCGGCAGCAATATCTTGCCACAGGGTAGCAGCCCAGATAGGTTTACCTCTGTGCTACCAGTTGTTCTGTTTCTATTGCCGTAGCCACCCCCCTAGAGCATTTGCCACCATCCATGAATCAGTGTAGAATACAGTACTGGCCATTTTTCTCTTTCAGCAATTTCTAGGGCCAGTTGTATACCTTTCACTTCTGCATACTGACTTGACTCACCTTGCCCTTCCATGGTCTCCGCAACTTGTCATGTGGGACTCCACACAGCAGCTTTCCATTTCCGATGGCTTCCCACCACATGGCAGGATCTGTTAGTGAACAACACATACTGCTTTCTGTCTTCTGGCAAGTCATTATATGGTGGTGCCTCTTCAGCATGAGTTACCTCTTCTGTCAGTACTCCAAAATCCCTGCCCTCTGGCCAGTCCATGATCTCTTCCAGGATTCCTGGGCGGTTGGGTTTTCCTGTTTGAGCCTGCTGTGTAATTAATGCTACCCACTTACTCCATGTAGCGTCCATTGTATGATGTGTAGTGGGGATTTTCCCTTTGAACATCCAATGTAACACAGGTAGCTGTGGGGCTAAGAGGAGTTGTGCTTCTGTGCCAACACCTTCTGAAGCAGCTCGAATCCTCTCATATGCTGTTAATATTTCCTTTTCAGTTGGGGTGTATTTGGCTTCTGATCCTCGATAGCCCCAGCTCCAGAACCCCAGAGGTCGACCTCGAGTTTCTCCTGGGGTCTTCTGCCAGATACTCCAGGTGAGGCCATGCAGCTGCAGTGTAAAGTATGTTTTGCACAGCTGGTCCGGTACGGACAGGCCCAAGGGGCTACTGCACGAGCTATTTCTTGTTTGAGTTGTTCAAAGGCCTGTTGTTGCTTGGGGTCCCAGTCAAAAGAGTTCCTCTTTCAAGTCACACAATATAGAGGACTCACAAGCTGGCTATAGCCTGGAATATGCATTCTCCAAAATCCCACAAGGCCTAGAAAAGCTTGTGTTTCTTTTTTGCTAGTTGGTGGAGACATAACCATTATTTTGTTGATCACATCCGTCGGAATGTGGCAATGTACATCCTGCCATTTTACCCCCAAGATCTGGATTTCCTGTGCGGGTCCCTTGACCTCATTCTGTTTAATAGCAAAGCCAGCTTTCAGGAGAATTCGAATTATTTTCTTCCCTTTCTCAAAAACTACTTCTGCTGTGTTACCCCATACGATGATATCATCAATGTACTGCAGGTGTTCATGATCACCCCCCTGTTCCAGTGTCATCTGGATCAGTCCATGGCAGTAGGGCTGTGTTTCCATCCCTGGGGCAGTCAATTCCAAGTGTACTGAATGTCCCTGCAAGTGAAAGTAAACTGTGGCCTGCATGCTGCTGCCAGAGGGATGGAGAAAAATGCATTAGCGATATCAGTTGTGGCGTACCACTTGGCTGCCTTTGACTCTAGTTCATACTGGAGTTCTAGCATATCTGGCACTGCGGCACTCAGTGGTGGCATGACTTCATTCAGGCCCCGATAGTCCACTGTTAGCCTCCACTCGCCATTAGACTTTCGCAATGGCCATATAGGACTATTGAAGGGTGAGTGAGTCTTGCTGATCACTCCTTGGCTCTTCAGATGATGAACTAACTCATGGATAGGGATCAGGGAGTCTCGGTTGGTGCGATATTGCCGCCGGTGCACAGTTCTAGTCGCAATAGACACTTGTTCTTCAATCCTCAGCAATCCTACAGCACAGGGGTCTTCTGAGAGACCAGGCAGGGTAGACAGCTGCCTAATCTTCTCTGTGCTCAAAGCAGCTATGCCAAAAGCCCATCGGTACTCTTTTGGATCCTTGAAGTACCCTTTCTTGAGGTAGTCTATGCTGAGGATGCACGGAGCCCCTTGGCCAGTCACGATGGGGTGCTTTTGCCGCTCATTCCCAGTTAGACTCACTTCAGCTTCCAATACAGTTAGCTCTTGGGATCCCCCTGTCACTCCAGAGATAAAGATTAGTTCTGCCCCTTGGTGGCCTGATGGCATTAGGGTACACTGTGCGCCTTTGTCCACTAAAGCTTTAAATTTCTGCAGTTCTGGTGTGCCAGGCCATCGAATCCACACAGTCCAGTAAATCCCATTGTCCATCTCCTCTACCTGGCCAGAGGCAGGGCCCCACTAGTCCTGGTTGGAGCATCTGTCAATTAATTCTTCCAAATGTGAAGCAGAGGTCTCTTCATTAGGGTCAGGAGTAATAGTAGCCCTTCTACTGCCTCTGGACGATTGCCCAACAGAAACTGGGGCGGCAGTCCTCCCAGGGGCCTCTTTTCTTGCTTCTGTATCTTTCTGCAGTTCACGTACCCGAGCAGCTAGTACTGAGGTCGGTTCACCGTCCCACTTCCTCATATATTCCCCATGGTCATGTAAATAAAACCACAAGGTACCCCATGGTATGCGTCCTGGATTCTCCCTTGCTTGAGCTGGAGAATGCTGGCACTTAAGGGCTGAAAGATTCTTCCATCTAGGTGAGGAGGAAGTTATGTGTTCTTCTGACAGTTGGGACAGTCTCTCCATAGCTGAAATGCAGGCCTGTACTGGGGCAGTGAGATTTTCTTCATATTTATGAAGCTGAATGGACACAGTGTCCACTGTTGGCCCCATCCCCTCATCCCAATTCATTGCTGCTAGTGTGCTGACATGTGATGAGGGTGCAGCCCGTACAAACTTCCACCACATGGATGTTGTGCACTGGACTTCATCGGGATCTTTAGGTGTCTGGGCATTGTTTAAATCACTATAAATCATCTCCAGCACAGCTAATGCCCTCAGTTGTTGGAAACCTTTATCCATGGTGGCCCACTTGCCTACTTATATACATGATATACATGATATATTGTACGTGATATACAATATCTTCCTTGTGGGGGATACCTTTCTTTCACAGCTGCCAGGAGTCACCTCCAGAGGCTGAGGACCTGTGCCTCTCTCCCAATTACTCTGTTAATGAGCCTTTCTCTAGAGAGGGATCCCAGCTGCTTGGCTTCACTGCCTTCTAGTTGTTGGCTATTGGCCCCAGCGTCCCAGCACCAAAGCAGCCAGGTGAGGACATGCTCACCTGGCTGATGACTGAAATCCTTTTGTGTTTCTTGCAACTCACTCAAGGATAGAGATCGAGTGGTTTCTGATTCATTTATGATTTCAATCTTCCTGATGTTGTTGTGATGACGCTGCTTTAGAGCTGCCTGCCTTTTCCTCCTCTCCCTCTTCCTTAGGAGGAGCTTCTTCCCTTGCTAAACGAGATGACTTCTGTTTCCATTTTTTTGTCTTGACTATAGGGGAGACTGATAATGGTCCTCTCTGGTGGTCACAGTGTGTGTTATCTTATCAAATTCAGAAACTTCCCTATCCCCTTGAGGGTGCTGGGCAGTGTTAATTGACATTTGATAGGCATAAGCCAGACCCCAGCAGAGTGCAACAAGCTGGTGGAGTTCTCTGGTATTGCCAGGGTCAGGGCATATGTCTTTCAAACATTCTACCAGTTTTTTTGGATTTTGCACTTGTTCAGGGGTGAAGTTAAAAACCATTGGAGGAGAAAACCGTGACAGGTACCTGCCCACATCCACCCACACACCTTGCCACCCACAACTACTTTGTCTCGGGGCAGGTCCTCGGATGATATTCTTAATAAATTGATTGACCTTGGGTCGGAAGAAAAAGAATAGAACTAATAATAGAAGGATGACATCTGACCAAGGATATCCGAAATACTCAAAGGCTGCTGCGATTAGCCCACAGGGAGAGAAGAAGAAGGCACCACCCCTGATATTATTCACAAATTGACTGCTAGGGAAGAAAAAGAAGGCAGTGTAATTCTTTTTATTTCCAAAAAGATGATCTCCAGGAGACCAGAAGGATAACAATGCAGGGTCTGAGTACCAGATGAAACTGGAGGCCAGCATGTTACAGCACAGCATGATAAAGAAACCAAACACAGATTTCAACACGTTCTCTGATCGGATATAGAGAAAGAAAGAGAACAGAGAATGGATTACATACAACATAGTCACACAGGAAAATATTAACAGCAAACTGAACATTGTGACTAGCAAGTATGTTAGTTGAAATTATAATAAATTCTACCGTTATCTCAACCCTTGAGCCCCATGTTGTGTGCCAAAAAGGACTGTGGTGGTTTTACTCGAGTGGGCAGCCAAGCCCCACCACAATCGCTCTCTCACTCCTCCCCTCCTCAAAGAGGAAGGGGGAGAAAAGACAACACAAAGAGCTCGAGGTTTGAGATGAGAATGATTTAATTAAAGGGAAAGGGAATGGGGAGAAAAAGAAACAAAAGAAACAACAAGGCCGTGCGGAAGCAGAGAGAAAGGAAAAAAGTTATTCTCTACTTCCCATCAATGAGCAATGTTCAGCCACGTCCTGGGAAGCAGGGCCTCAAAACGCGTACCAGTTGTTCAGGAGGACCGCCCTCCCTCACGAGAGCCCCCTTTTATAGCTGAGTGTGACATTAGGTGTTATGGTATATCCCTTCAGTCAGTTTAGGTCAGCTGCCCCGGTGATGTCCTCTCCCCATCAATTGCCCACCCCCAGCCTGCTGGCTCTTGGGGGCTTGCAGGGAGTTCTGATGCTGTGCCAGCACTATGCAGCAATAGACACAACACTGGATTGATACCAGTGCTGTTCCAGCTACAAGTGCAGAGCACAGCACTGTGTGGGCTGCTGCAGGGAAAGGTGACTCCATCCCAGACAGATCCAACATATCTCTCTGTTCCCAAGGATTATATCTATTTCGTGCAGATATTTGTTAGATATTAAATGTTGAAGTGGCAGTATAAAATATTGTCAACAGGGTGGGAAAACAGTGTTGAAATCTATTTTGCAGAGTTGGGCTTACTGGTGTATTTTATAGTGGATCCATTGCTGCTGTATTTTTGTGAATGATGTGCAAGATACTTAGTGGCATGTTCCTAAATTTTCTGTTTTTGTATTTCAGACAAGTATTAAGTTATTAAAATGCTCCAAATCAAAACAACATTAGGACTTTGAGCCAATAGTTATTTTGATTAACTGAAAAACAGAAATTGAGCTTGTTTAGGGTCAGAAATAGAAAATCCCCCTTTCCTCTGCATCTGCTGAGCTGGAAAATCAGTTATTCATACAGCTGTGATGCAGTGACACTTCTTCCCCAGCAGCTACTTGAGTTGCTGCTTTTGAGGAGGTTGAGGAGAGAATGTCTTTTCCTTTTAAGTTTTCAGAAGTCACATTGGAGGAGCAGGTGCTGTTTATGAGCCCCCATGATGCAGGCGGGAAGATTGCTGGCGTTCTGCAGAGACCTTTCAGAACTTTAATGGGTTGAGTCACAGCCAGACTGCATGCCATGTACTTTCTAACCCATGCAGTTGTTGTATAGGAGGCTGCCTACACATCCTTCCGCCAATTCACAGTCTCCTCATGCCTACTCATTCTAGCCTGATCAGATATGAGTAGTCCAACATATAATTTCAGCATTTTCTGAAATAAAACTGAGCCTGATTTCTGCCTTACTATTTTTTCCTCCCAGAAATGATTGGAAAGGGATGTAATTTATTTTTGTTCTGCTAAAGGTAGTGAGAAAAGTGAGCTTTGTTATGCATGTCTTCCTGGAGTGTCTCATGAGACAATGCAATTTTCCACATAAGGCCAAATTGTCTATGCCTCATGGCTCCCAGTCTCTTAATGTGTTCTTGCTTTCTCTTTTCTCTGTCTTACCTGGGGAGAAAAGAAGAGTAGCTATGGAGTCTCACAAGTTTTTCTCATTTCCTCTTTCATGGAGCTTTTGTGATGCTACACTAGCTGCTGGTCTCGTTGATGTGAGACAGAGGTTGAAGCTTTTCTAATATATCTATACCACAAGAACATTAGAGCACTAATAGGGCCTTTCTTACGTTGTGAGAGAAGAAAATTCAAAAACTTGCTACATTATGCAGGTACTGTAGGTTTTTGCTCTCTGCTGTAGGTGAGCAAGGAGAGGACTGAGGAAAGACGTTGCCCTCTCACATTTGCATGGGGCAGGGAGGGAGAAGGAATCATAGAATCATTAGGGTTGGAAAAGACCTCCAGAATCATCTGGTCCAAACATAATGCTACTATCAATGCAACCCACTAAACCGTGTACCTAAGCAGTTTCAAGCCCCAGCTGGGGACTGTGAGAAGTGAAGAGCAGATCCTGGTGCAGCTTCTGAAGACGATGTGGCAGCTGGGCCTTCTCAGTTTTCTTGGGCCTTGCCACCAGCTTCACAGTGATCTGGTTGTTTTTGCATGGAGTGGCAAAGGAAGAAAGGAGCTGCATAAATGAAGACAAGTCGCAGTGTACTTAGCTTTTGATAGAATGTAAAGACACTATGATTATGCTTTATATTAAGGTGTTTATGTGAGAAGCAAAATTTATCCCTAGGCGCATCTGCTCATGTGGAGCAGAACCATCCAAATTTCATTTGTGATAGGTTGACACTAACTTTTGGGTTGTTTTAATAGAAGTGGGGGGGTGGAGGGGATAGGGGAGGAGGTGGGGAATACAACACACCATGATATTCTAAAAATAAAACCAACTATTGGAAATAGCCATCTGAGTTAAAGTGCTTTATGACTGCAGAGTCAAACACTGGCTGTAATGTTACCTGGCCAGTTTGAATTCATCCTTTAACCTGCATGTTGTAATACAAGGATATAATTGGATACCCACCCACACCCCACCCCATCCCATGTAGGTCTCAGCTTGTCTTTCAAATCTTGGCTTAACAAATGGCAATTCTAGTGCAAGACAGACAAAACTGTTGTTTTGTTTTTAGTTTTGCTACAATGAATTTCTGATCTGCCCCAGGAATGTGAAGGAAGGCTGAGATAACGGGGAGAAGAAACATGGCAAATTGAAAATAAAACAATGAAGATAACAAGAGGGGTTAGAGGGGACAGTGCTGAGCGAAGGATCTTAAGAGAATGCTGATGCTGAAGCTGAGGAAAATGGCAAGCTGCCTTAGGAGGAAAATGGAGATGAGGATAAATGGGAACTGAATCTGCCTGCAGCAGAGTTCCTTATCCTCCTCAAGAAGTATATCCTTAGGATTTGCTTCTTAGAATTACTTCAGGCATCTACATGAAATGGGAATGGTGAAGCCTGCCATATGTGATAAGAGAGCTTAAGAGCAGGAAAAGCAGTGTCAAAAAAAAAAAAAAAAAATATCTTCAAAGAACATCTTTAATTTTTTGGACATTAAAATGCTGCTAGATTTTCATTTTGCGTCTAGGTAGATTTTTACCATATTTACTAAGTAGCTGCTCTCTGAACCTCTTGATACTAACCTACAGCAGGCTGCTAGAAAACTTGGTCTCTATACGCAGAATGATTTTAGACAGTACAGTGAAATGGGTCTAGGGAAATTCTCCTTCCTAACAGTGCAGCAGTGCTTGTTGAACTCTCAGCTGTGGGATTTATTACAAGTATTGCTGAAGCTATAGTGGGTCTTGTTGTCTTTCACTCTCTGTATTTACTTCCTGGTCATAATGAATCTCTATTCTATTGCCAAGCTCTGAGGTTGGTTCAGGTATTACTTCTGCCCCATATACTGTGGGCAGTATATTTTGAGCCAATTTAATTTTTAATATGAAGGATTAAGGGATTGATTAAGTTGACATTCCTGGTGAAGGAGCAATACTTCTTTCAGGTAGTTTCATCCTTCTCAATTTTGATAAGAAAGCTTTTGAATATGACACCCGTCTTTACAATTTTAGGTTTTGTCAGTCATTAACTTTTAGTTGCGGGCATAAGCTTCATTATCGAGGCTGCTGGCAGACTTTTAAGACCATGGTAGTCAAGTATGGAAAAATTTTCATTTAGTCCATAGCCTCCCCAAGGAGTCTGTTTTGTGTTCCTGAGGAAGTGATGGACCCAATGAATAATTCAATGGAAGATCATACAGGAACAATGTGAAGTTTCCTGCTGTCAAGTTAGAAAATCTTTTGATTTTGTTTCTTTCTGCTGCTGGAGGTTTTACACTATTCCTCTGTGATGTTGGCGTAATATTTGAATTTATTTTATATTATAAAATATCCATGCCATTATATTGTAATAGGTTATATATTATATTTATATTTATTATTATATTTAGTGCATATCTTAGTACATAGCCATTAGTACATATCTTGTAAAGGTAGGTTAGCTTTCTTTGGGTGATGCTGAGCAACATTAACTATAATACAAAGAGGAAGCAAAAAAAAAAGTATTTCAAAAACAAGAACTAAATATATTCTATATGGAGTCTTATTCCTTCCTCATTCTTTTTAAATATTTTGTTGGACAATAGGACACTTGAGGGCTGCCTTCCTCTTCTTGAAAACGCTTTTGGCTTCAGAGGAAACTGTGTACTTCAGGCAATTCATATGGCTAAATCCCAGAAGAAACTCAGCTGTCAGCAGTTGCTAAACAACACTGCCTGAAATGTCTACACTAAGCCTTCATTTCTCTTCCTGATCACTTCCGTTGTTTTATTTGTGTGTGTTTTGTTGTTGTTTGTTTGTTTGTTTTCTATTTTGTTTCTTTGTTATTATTTATTTTTGTGTTTGGGAAATGTTTCTGTTCTATTTACAACAGGAATTTGTAAATGAGAGAAGTACATACATGAGGTAACCTAAAAATAGTAAAAACTGTACAGATCTGTATTCTGTTACAGAGGTTGTCAAATTTCTGTGCCTTAACAAGCCACAAAGTTTCAATTGTAGAAATGCCAAGAAAAAGGGTAATGCTGGCTTTCCTAAAAAATTCAGCTCCTTTAATTTAAATATATATATATATATATATATATATAAATTCTTCCTTTCTCCTCTTCTGCTACTCAATTAATCTCATTACTTCACTTACTTTCCTTTTACCAACTCTTAATCCTGTCTTGTTCTTTAGTATCTTTTCCTCACTCAAACTTTGCCTGCCTGCCCTCTCTGGGTAATTTTTCCATTTTGTTTTCATTTTTTTGAGATCCATGTCTGTATTTTTTCTTGATTTTTAAGAAAATTGTTTTTTATTTATGGCATGTTATACATCATGGTTGTTTTTTGCTTTGCCTCATAGTAATGGGCAGTAGAGCTTAAAGGAACTGAGAAAGAAAAAATGATCTGCAGCATTTTGTATTTCTGTATCACGAGGTGGTTTTGGATTTTGTCTGTATAATATCTAGTGTATTAAAATCAATTTTTCGATTTTGCATCTTCCCAATTCCATAGCTGTGCAAACAGTAAATAAAAGATAAGCTGGCAGAAGTAGCTGCCTAATATGAAAATAAAGGGCTACCAAGCAGACAAGGGCTGAAGTAGGATTGAGGGAAGATGGTCAAGGTGCTGAGAGCTCTCCTGCAATGTCCATGGTTTACACCTTTAAATATTTTTCTCCCCAAAGTAAAATTTAGCAACTGTACCTGTTGATATTGAAACATCTGGTAGATCTGCAGCTTGCTGTGGTGGATTTGTGAGGGGGGGCATTGATGATAGATCTCCATTTGAATGAAGGTTATTTGGTCTTGGTGACTTCTTCACTGCTTTCAATTCCTTGCTAAAATAACTACTGTGACAGAAATGTGTGTGTCTACAGAGTTTACTGATGGCTTGAGTCACAAGTATTTTCTGTCTAGAGCTGTGTTATGTTTTGCCCTGCTACAGTTTTCACCAGGTTACGGAGCAAACATTTCTATTCTCTGTTTATTTCTCCTCCATACCCAGATTGATAAAGGAAGTAAGATTAAAATTATGCCATTATCAGCTGTATGTATAGTGTTTTATTTTGGAATAGGATATGAGTCATGAAGAGTATTATGAATATCCTATTGAATGTTGTAAATCTCTTGCCAAGATTAAGAATAATTTTCCTTTGGGTTTTTATAAGGACACCCCTTTACACACCTTTTTACCATTGGTGTTTCTTACAGAAGATCCATATTAGTCAAATTTGCTTACAAATTTGCCTTAGATGTAGTAGAGTCTTCCATCTTCCTTTCCTGCAGCAATGTAACATATCAGCTGTGCCTTATTTTGCACAGCAAACTCTAAAAGAGGTTGCTTGCAGAGAGAGTGTGAGTGAGGATTGTTTCAAAGCTGCTTTACATATTGATTACTGAAATTGCCATTTAATTTGCTGTATAGCAATACACAGTTCCTTAACTATTTCTCTGGCATTCTTATTGATTGCTTAATTCTGCCTTACATTATATGCATATATGGTGTCACCATTAAATATTTATGTGCTCATGAAATGTTAATATGTCGGGTTAATGTGAAACTCAACAAATGCGTTTGCCAGAAGCCAGCATGAATGCTGATCTGAGAGCTTCCCGTCCCCTCCCCCTTGCCCTTTTATTTTTCCTCTTCATTGATTTTATTACCAGTGTTTCTCTGCTGTATCTAAATCTGTGTCAAAGCAGCCCCCTGCTTCAGTATGCAGATTTTACGTTTTATTATGTGAGAGATAAAACACATAATAATAAAACAAGAGAAGTGATCCCAGGGAGGTGTTGAGACACAGCCTTACATTGCATGTGTGCCAATCTGTCATTGCTCCTGCGTTTGGATATGGAAATGTAGCACTATCCTCCATGAAAGAGACTGGAGCAAGATGACTCATCCAGAAGGCAAAGTCATATTCTCATGTTCCTTGAACGGTGGTTGCAGCAATGTAAAACAAAAATTGCAGGGGTATTTCTTTGATTTGATACAGCTGTTACCTAGATGGGACACGGAACAATTAGGTGTAATTTAAACCAAAACTTTTACAAGGAAATGTAAGTCCTCTTGGCAGACCAGTGACCGTGATTCTAAAACACCCTGTTGGAAAAGTCCAGTGAAAATCAGTTAGAGTCAGGTATTTATCACATCCTGAATTAGTTTCTAAGCATCTGTGGGAATTGAGGCAAATCTGTTTTATCTAGGTGATAAAAAGACAACAACTAAAACCAAAACAAAGCTATCTGCCATTTTCACAATGCAGAAAGCAACTATCCCTTTACATTCCCAGGGAATGGGTTAGGAGCTGCCCTTTGTAGAGCAGAACTGGAATAGATACTTCTTGGTGAGGAGGTTTCAGCATGCTATGTGAAGCAGATAACTTTCATGCTTGCTTTTGGGTTTTCATTTCATTTTCCCACTTTTACCTTAACTGCTTGACAGCGAAGGCTTCTGCACACAAGAGAGCATGGATACCTAACAATCACAGCTAAGATCTGTGGGGAGAGGGAAGGTTTTGCTGGCATCCAGGGATCCAGTCCTCCTCTCTTCCACCACTACCATGTTTTGGACGAAGTTCCAGCCCTGGAGCCTTTTATAAATGAGGATTTAGTGGGAACTGTAGGATTTTAGAAAGGAGCACAACATTTTCTGTTGTGGTGGAAAGCAATGTTATTTTACTGTTTTGGAAGCTTTCCTTGCTGACAAAGTTGAAAGATTAAAAAAACAAACAAACAAAAAAAACATGGTGAAGATAGGAGCTAAGGAGACAGGAGGAATGCAAATCACAGAGCAGTGTCTAACCACTTGTTTGTGAAGAAAATTTAGAGAACTGCTAAGGTTCTTTGGAGCTTGGCAAGATCTCTTACCTTTGAAATTCATTTTCTTTCTCTGTCCCTCACCCCCAAGCTATGCAGCAGATGTTTAGGTTGTATTTTTTTTCCCCATTTTTTTAAAGCTGGTGGCAAAGTTTGTTACTGCAGAGACAATTCTTACTGCAAATCTGTTTTGACTGTTTTTTCCTCTTCTCCAGCCCCAGTTTTTCTGCCTTTTCAGGCACACACCTTCAATGAAATCTACAGTATTTTCATAACTAATCCTTCATATACAGTGAAATCTCTTGTTTAGTTGTAGTGCTGGGGAAAATATTATTTCAGGTGCAAAATGGTGCAAAAATGTTGAAGAAGTTCTTTTCTCAAATTTTTGCACTGTAATTCAACTGATAATATTAAGACTTTCCTTGAGATGTTTTTGCAGCATTCATGGGCTTGATGCAAGAGTGAAAACACTGGAATGATTTGCATGTAAGTGTCTTTGTAATGGAGAAACTGAGCACATTTTCTTACTCTGTGGACTGGAGTTTGTCACTTGGATCTTTTTTGGAGCCTGAATCCAGCTATGCAATTTTTGTCACACATTTTTTATGGTTCCTTCTAGGTGTGCTCACATCTATGAGTCATCATACCTAATTTCCTTTAACCTGCAATTTGAAATGTTTCTTGAATGTTTTAAATATTTCTTTCTCTTTGGCTTCTGATGCAATTTCTTCAAGCCAGGACTAGTGCAGAACAGCAACGCTGTATACGAATGAGAAAGCGTCTGGGTTGGTCCTGGAATTACACTGCTTCTGTGTCACTGCTTCATTTATAGGGAGTCAACATTTCTCTTTTTTGTGTGTGTGGTTTTTGTTTGTTTTGTTTTGCTTTGCTTTAATGTCAGTTCATTTCTCCTCTCATTTAGCTGGGGGGAAGGCTAAAGTTTATGAAAACTTTCCTAAATTCAGCCTGGTGTGGATTGTAAATGTTGGATGTGGAGTGTAATACTTCAGCTCATGAATTCTTCAAACTGATTATTTTCCATTTTAATTCCTACTTCAGATTGTCCTGGAGAACAGTAGTCGAGAAGACAAGCATGAGTGCCCATTTGGCCGAAGTAGCATTGAGCTGACAAAGATGCTGTGTGAAATACTGAAAGTAGGAGAGCTGCGTAAGTTGGCCCATTTATTTGACCTCTAAGAAACATAGAGTGAGTTCAGTGATAACCTGAAGTTTATTTCAGTGCAAGTATTTTATTTTGTGAATCATTTCTCACTGTGGCTATGTATTGAATACCTGCACTGCAAATGACTATGCCTGCTTTTCTGTCGCTCATACTAATTTGCTGGCATTCCATGAATGAGGGTGGACTAGAGGAAATGGCTATCTGATTTTTGACTTTCTGTGTGAAGCAGGGCTGTTGCATCATTTCCAGAGGGGTACGCTCATGTCACACTGGGTGACTTCATTATCCTCTGTGCAGACTTCTTTCCACAGGCTTGTCTGTGGAAACTTTCTGTTCCACAGGCTTGTCTTTAGGTTGGTTTTATGAGTAGTACAATCATTTGTCGTGGGATTGCTCACTGAAATTGACGCATTCTGTTTCCTCTTATATATGTACAGCTCTACCTAAACATCGGATATTATATGTATCATTTACTCTAACACTGTGATACAAAATATTGTATTTTAATACAGAGTAGACAAGCATCCTGTAAAGCTGTCTTTGGCTTCGATTGCAGCCCCCTGACAAATTGTTAGCTACTATCAAATGGAAGAGCGTTTCTTATATTAGTGTAGAGAGTTGGTGTTTATCAATATATGTAAACTTAAGTTATCCATCAATAATGTTTTGGATGCTGCTTAAGTCTGTTTGGCAAACACTACCACAAGTTTCATTTTCATGCTGCATGAGCAGGGAGCACAACAGAGATGCTTGTTTTCCTTCCAATATGTTTTTTTTTTTTTTTTTTTTTTTTTTTTCTCCCTAATAAATGCTTTTCTTTTACCTTTATGCCTAAGTCCACAAAATGTAATGAGAAGAGCAACTCAGGAAGCAGCAAGCAAGCATATAGGTATCACCGGTTCCTTTTTTTAGCAGCTCTTCAATAGATGTCAAAAGCACTGTTTTAAATGTATGATTTGACTGTTAATACATCCAGGATTTTTAGATGTGGTGTCTTGAGAGAATTTATTGATCAAGGGAAAAACCTCTTTGTGCAATAGGACGGGCTAAAACCCATGCATTGCTTACAGCTTCCAAATCGATACTCAGTATTTGACAGACCCAGACAACTGATATAATGCTTGCTTTTGAGTACCATAGCAAGTATACCAGTTATTAAGGATTGCAATCACCATGTCTATAAATGAACAGCTTAGCAACTATTCTAGATGTCTTCAAAAGCAAAAATATGTTGTGTAAGGTGCAGACTGCAGCAGATCCATCTCCCTCAAAATAACTTTATTGCTTCACTTGAGGTGTCTAAAGCCAAATTATCCATGATAGGTCTGTCTGATTTATTTCTGCTAGTAAATGTAGGAGGGACATACCTTGCTAAAGCTGTAAGGCTATTTGGATTAAGTGCTAAAGATTAATTTTGTTTTACTTCTGTACATACACAGAAAAATACCTGAAATACTTCTTTGTGTGTGATGTCTTTTGTAGATGTCACATCCCTCCATGGGATTTGCAGTGCATTTTGCTACTAAGAAAGATGATTGATCTAGGGGTGAGCCAGGTGTCTCAGACTTCTTCCTTGCTTGTGTCATGAGAAGTCATTCGGTAAATAAATCTTTTTGCCACAGACACATTTGTCCACAAATGTGGACAAAATTCTATTAGAATTTTTTGCCACATATGGTACTGTTTGTTCTGATTGCTTCTAACTTCTGGAGATACAAGCTTTCATGTTTTCAATTTTTCATTATCTGGCCTTTTCAAGTAAGGAGTGTAAATTAAAAAAAAAAAAAAAATAAATGATTTGGTGTGGTGGCTTTGTTATCATATAAAAATATGAAAAGAAAGTTATTTTTGCTAACTTCATTTTAGAAAGAAAACTTTGTCATCTCTCATTTAGAGTATCTCTACACTTTGGAAGTGTGGGGGTAATAAGAAAACTAAAAATTTCCCTGAGAATAGGTCTGGCTGAGGGAAATTACCTTTTAATGTTTAAATACCATTTCCTTTGGTAGTGTTAAAGTTGCTAATCAGTGGATGATGGGTGTGCTTGTTCACAGCAGGCTCCTGTGGTGCTCTTTCATAGGCATGGGAAGTAGTACAGACAGGTTTCGTGCCAAGAAATGCACTGGTGCTTCTGTTGATGGAAATCAGATGTAGCACTGTTGACTTCTGTGAAGTTACACTAATCTCCAACCACTGAGCATCTGTCTCTGGATGCAGCAATAAGATTGCGTCATAGCCTTATATTCACAAGGGACAAAGCTAAGATTACCTCTTCCATCTTGACAATTCACCTTTTTACCAGTATGTTTCCTTAATAGTTTTGTTTATATGGAACTCTAATTGTCCCTTACAAAAGCTGTAATAAAATATGCATTTACAATAATATACAGAGAACAGATTTCTTGAAAATTGCTATCACAGATGTGCATCTTAAGTGACTTGTGATCAGTACTATATTTTGTTGAGAAGTACAAACTAGAACTGGCATTATAAAAATCAGTAGCTACAGTCTAGGGCAAAGGTGTCCCTGGTAGTTTGTATGTGTTATATTTCAAAATATGCATTTAGGTTGCTAGTGTTTCTTTAGAAATTAATAACTAGTCATTATTGCACAGGAACACAGAACTTTTTTTCTAATAGTTTCTAAAGTGTATAATTTAAAAGCCACAATAAATTACCTTTTATTCATGAAATATTCAGCAGTAGAAACTTTCCTGAAGTGCAGAGTAGATAAATGCTGCTAGACTGTCCATTATTTATAAAGAACATTTTAATGCTGATTATACTGCCCTTGTTCCATTGTATTAAATACCTTCAGGCAACAGGAAAGCATTTTACCATTTCTTTTGGGTCCTTTCAAGCACTGCATTCATTCCAGAAAAGTATTCACAAGAAAATGTGAAAGGTTTGCCACTCCTCTAGATTTTGCATTTCTCCAAATCCAAGCATCAGACTTCTTCACTCTTTGACTTTGGTTCCCAAATGTTCATAACTCAGAAATTCATTTCTTCTTCAGCAAAGCACTTAAGCACACATTTAAATCTTGTGCAAGAAAAGAAAGCTCAAGTACAAGCTGTGAGCTGCGAATATGTTAACTGCTTTATAGAGGTGGACCTGTGGAGTAGAAGAACCAAAAACCTGGAAGGAGTGGTGGTGTATTCTTTAAGTAACATGGAAGTTTTTGAAACATACGTAAGTCAGTGAAATCTCTGAATCTGGGAAGAGTGGAATATTTGGCTTAAATCTTTTAATCTTACACATCTGTTGCTGTTAGAAAGGCATTGAAGAGAATGGCTTTACTGACTACTTGCCAAGACACTCATCTTGGCAAACACTTTGATAATTCTCCTTTCTCCACTAATAGTTACCTTTGTACATCTTGGATAACAAGCTGATTTGCGTCTTGTCCTCTGTGTCTTAGAGCTGACATCAGCCAGTAACATTCTCGCCCCAGCGATCGCACTCATCCCCCTCCTACAGCATAAGGTGCTTTGACGCTCCACAATACTGGTACACGGGCAAATTCACAAAGAGCAGATAAAATGACGCCTTTCATATTTCGTTCTTAGCAGCTATGAAAACTAAGGTAACCTCTATCTTCCTTCTTTCTGCAGGTTTTGGTACATGACATAAGTGCTTAGAGGAGAGGAATGCCTCCTAAACAGTCTGCTGGCATTGCAGGGAGACAGTAACACTGCAGATAAATAATAATAATAATAATAATAATAAAAAAAATACCAGCTTGTATCCGATGGATGAAGAGTAGATTAGTGATGTGTGCAGATGGACAGCTTTCCTCAGTGCTGCCACTATTACAGTCTGAATATGTTTATATGCCAATATCATTGTGTGCCTGAAGCTATTCTATATGTAAGGCATGTCAGATTTTGAGTATTTTTAGTGTATTTTTGAGCAGGACACAGATGTTGAACTGAAAATGTTCCATGTCATTGTTTTGATGGGTGGTATTTAGAGGCTTTAGCAAAAATCAGCACTCAAGCTTTATGACAGACCACAGGGATATATGCCACATGTCAGAGAATATTTGTCCTAAAGCTTCTATCAGATAACTTTTTCATTGGGTTGTCTTGGTTTCTTATTGTGGAGAATTTAATTGCCATGGGCTTCTGTTAGACTTGATCCATTTATAGGATTTTTTTCCTCAAAGGAGATGTAAATGTCAACACATTATCATGCTGTTGATGCTGTTCATACATGTTCTTGGTATGGATTATTCATTGCAATTATTGCCCAGGTTGCATAATTGAATTGGTTCAGAAATTCTTACATTATTGTTCATTTATCAAATAGAACATGCTGGGTACATAATATGTATGTAGTGCTGTTCATGGCAGTGCCTGTTGAGATTAAGGTAATCAAATCTCATGCTTCAAGGAGTAAGCTGATTGCTGCAAGGGTCAGGAAGCACTTCTTAATTTTTGCACAATCCACAATGTGCATTGTAGGATTTTTCTGTTGATCTTTTCCTGAAACCATACTGGTCACTGCAGGATCAGCATTCTAGACTTGAAGACTCATCTGGTTCTATTTTTCATTGACAGCAAATCCAATGTTTTTATAGTTGAATATCATATATAAATTTTTCCCCTTGCTTGAAAGGTAATTGCTTTGAAAGGTAATTTTCACTTTCTCCTTCTCTTCTTAAATTTAAATAGAATAAAGCCCCTGAAATAGTAAATAAAAATAGATATTTTTAGTGTTCTCAGATTTCTTCTTGCAATTTCATCTTCTGGAGACTGAAGGACTTTAGGAGTCAGGAAGTGTATGTTATGAAACTGAACCACTTTTCTTGCCAAGGAGGTTTTAGTAAAAGGTAGCAAATTTTCTTTTTCATCCTAAACTTTTGATCCTATCTTTAGAATATAATGAAATAGTTATAAAGAAATCATAACCTCCTCTGTCTTATATCTACCTCTTTATTCTCTTGCTCAAACCATCACCACATCAGATAACTCCCAGTCAAAGCAAAAATTCATCAGATCTTGAGTGAAGGTCACAAGTTAAACACCATTCAGCCAACTTTGAAAACAATCAGTAGCAGTGAAGGGGGAGGTGGGGAGGCAAAACCTAAAATCCATATTGATCTTTAGTTTTAAGGGCTACTTTGGAAACATTACTAGCAAATTAGCCATTCCTTACTACAGGGGTATTTAATATGCTTGTCCTTCTTAATGCAAAGCCAGTAACTTGTGGAGTCATCTGAATTGTACTTTGATATGACAGCAGAATATTAGTCTTTGTCAAACAGTCCTCTTGTCCTGTTGGCACAGTCCCTATGGAAAGAGAGTGAAACTCCCTTTTCCTAGGGAGATGCTCCTTTTTTTTTTTATTTTTTTTAATTTTTTTTAACTTGCTCTAAAAAAATCTTAATCTCTGCATGCTTATGGTAAACTGTGAAGCTCTTGCAAAGCATCCAGTGTAATCTTTGAGAACATGAGCAGCTCTAGGCACCTTTTGAGCATGATGATTTGGTTTTACCTCTGTCCTGAGGGACAGTGAGACAGATGTTGGAACATTGCTTTCTACATGTGGCACTGTTGGCTTCAAAGTCGATACAAAGTTGGCTGCTGGGTCAGACAGCTAGCCACCCCACTCCTGTTTTTCCTATTGTTTATAGCCATATGTCTGCCTTTGTAAGTCTTTGATCTCTTTGGAGCAGGGTTTATATTTTGTTTCATATGTGCAAAGTCCTTAATCTTACGGTGTCCTGAATGCAGGATTCCTTAATTCCTTTAAAATTACATTTACTCAATTTTCAGTAATATTATTCATACAATAAGCATGAAATGTGGGGAAAAAAACTGGACACTTAAGGGCAAGAAAGATGGATGGATGGAAAAGATTTTATAGAAATCAATTTATTTTTCCAAAGACAATGAAGAGATAATATGATTAGGTATGAAGAGCTCTCTTATCTGGTAATGAAAGGGACAGGAAGAATCACAAAGTTAAAGCCTGATAAAATCAAACTGGGAATAAGGTATAGACCTTAGCTGCTGAGGATGCTGAACTAGGGAACTAGCAGAACAAAGGTGAAGAATGATGGGGAGAAAAAAAAAATAAAAAAATCTTGGAGTTGATTTCCTGTAATTAGTGGAAGCTATGGCTTTAGCTAGCTTGACATCATGCTAGAATAAAAGTTGTAATTTATTTTAATGTGGTCACTGGAACCAAATTCTAGTTTTGTTGTTGTTGTGTGTTTGTTTGTTTTTGAGGCTATAATGGATGATGTAGTAACATTAAAGTCTAGGCATGTGTGTGAAAGCAAACCAGGCGACGTGGATCAATAGATTTGATTATTGCCTTAGGAAAAACAGGGGATTAAATAAAATCTTCAAAATGTGTCCCATTTTGAAAACTCTACATCTCTTCCTAGCACTGGGGAACTATTCAGGCTTTTAAAGTTCCCTTCTGCCTGCAGGTTTGCAAGTTCCTTCAGACAGCTTAGGTATAGCCAAACATTTGTTGCTTTCCTGGAACAATTTGTGAAAATTTTGAGGGTTGCTCTTTGTTCATTGACAGGTTAATGCTGAGCAGCATTATTTTTCTCTTAAGAGAAAAATAATCTTGGAACCAATTCTGGGCCTCCTCATTTCACTTCTGTTATTATTTTATAAATACAGATGTGTTAAAAGTAGCTGAAGTCTTCTAGACATTGCAACAAGTTGTGCTTAAAATTTGCAGTAGCCTCTCATGGTTTCACAGCTCTTCTATGCAGCAGGCTGAAAATCTTGCAGTTGCTGTGTTTAAAAGAGGCATATAGTTGCTAAATGAATCGTACATAGAATCAAGTAATTTGTAAAAGTTCAGTGTTGCTTTAATAGCAACTTTCAGTGTATCTATCCTGTTGCATTGTATGTTTCAAAAATGTTTGTATGGCCAATGCTGAAGTGTATTCAGGATGGAAGCAGAAAGTTTTGTAGGTGAAAAAAGGGACTAGAGGTTTCACTGTGTGAAAAAGATGGAATGATTTGGGGGTTTGAGGACAAATCATTAGCAGGTTGTCTGCTAAAATGAGAACCAGCATTTACTGTTCAGTTCCTGTCATTCCTGAGACAAGGCTGTACTTCCAAAAGATAGAAAGTGTGCAGTATTCTGGCAAACACATGAGGTTTTGCGAATAACATAGCTTTTCTTGAGCAAGTGAATATGCTTGTAACAACCTATTGCTGAACTGGCTCTGAGGTAGTGGATGTCCCAGGTGGTCCAACACATGGAGCTTCATGGATGTTTGGATGGCACTGGCGGGACTTTTATATTGCTATTGACTGAGTCCTCTGTCAGAAAGCTTTATTCTCTTAGTCTTTTTACTTTTGTTTATTCTAAGAAAAAATTGGTAATTTGTCTTTTTTTTTTTTTTAAAAAAAAAAAAAAAAACACTTTCTGGCCCGCAGTAAATACCTTTTTAAAAATATGCATCTGTAAGGGGAGCTTTAGAGCTTTAAAGTTATTTAAAATTCAGATTGTCAGGCTTCCAAGGAATGAGATCAGGCACGATATCCTGATGTAGTACTAACCAAGGGTAAGGCACGCACAGAACAGTGTAGTTACATTTCTTTGAAGCTTTTCTCTGGTTAGCACATCCTGCTTCTCCTCCTGTATGCTGTGCATTGTAAACATACTGTTTGTGTTTGTTCAGGAAGACATGATGATTCCTTCTGTTGCTTGGACTGAACAGATAAATATGGGTGTTCTTGGTAGGGGGATGACAAAGCAGAGAAAAACTTAATATAATCACTTTTATTTTTTGGCATCCAAATGATTGTACCACCTAATACATTGGAAAGCTACTTTATACAGACTGATCATATACCCAGTTAAAATGGGGGAACCTTTAGGGAGGGGTCATTGTTCATTCCTGATGAATTAAAAAGGGTATGTCCTTGATGTATTTATTTGTAAGAGCTTTTTCTCAGGGAGCTGATCAAAACAGCAAACGAAACCGAGTAGTGAAAGTCTAGATCTTAATATAATTTTTACCCGTCATTTACTAGCAGTACTTTAATGTAAAACATCTAACTGCTTATGTACTTTGTTGTAAGTTTTTACTGTTTATGCTGTGTATGTGCAAGTAAAAGTAACAGTAAAGGTGAGTAACCTGAAGGATTGGATCCATGCTTTGAAGGAGATGTAGATATTTAACGTTGAGTTACTAACGTTGCCTATGTGTTGAAATACCATCTGTCGCTTTCATTTCCATTGAAATTCTTGCTAATGAAAAGTTTAAGAAAATTAGCTTCTAACAACTAAATTTCACTTGCCCTTCTTGAAGAAATACAAATTAGCTAGAACAGTGATGGGAGAAAGCTGTAGACCCTCAGGCCTTTTACAGATCACAGAGATGTTTGCGTTTCAGCATGAGCTTTTAATTGTGCAGCAGTCTGCAGGATTACATTTTGCTCTGTTTCATGATGAATGATTCAAACAGTGATTACAACCACCCTTGAAATGGTCTCTTTGCTGTACTTATTTACTTGGCATTTGGCATTCTCCATACCTGGATTAGCAGAAACCTTGCACCAAGTGTTTAAATGTGATGAATGCATTTTCAGGGCATGTCTTTATGTATGACAAGAAAGTGAATTGCTTAGTTTGTAAAATGTCTGAACAGTTTAAGATGACGTTTTGTCATAGCCACCTTGTGTGAATCAAAAAAAAATAATTTCAGTGTAATTCTAAAGTAAAAACTTCAATGCCTGCTAAGGGAGGGCAAGGGCAATTCTGAATTCTGGGAAAGAATTTCAAATAACCTGGAGAGTTGACTTACGATACTAAAACAAATGTAAATGTGATTTTGTGTCATGGGGTGGAGCCGGGGGCAAATCCTGGCTCCTAGAGAAAGTTTCATCAGGATCTCACCTCTCCCCTTCAGGACATCAGCAAAGGTAAGAAATGTCAGGCCTGGCTCCGCCTACCCTCAGCCTACCCTCTTGGGAGAGCGTGGGGCTGGCCACATGCTTTCCTCCCCTGCACCTTCCTTGCCCTGGTTGCACAGAGATGCTCGCAGGGCCTGCAGGGCACTTTTCCAGCATGCTACTGGCTCCTTGGGGATGAAAGCGCAGTGCCAGTGTGGCACCTCCTGAAAGAGAAACCCTGTGACCCTCCAAACAGGACCTCTGCTGCTGGTGCCAGGCCCAGGGAAGGGATGCTGGCAGGCTGGGAGCAGAACTGGCTTCTGGTGCTGCTGGCTGGGGAGATGGGGATGGAATAGTCCCCAGTGTGGTGTGGTCCTCACTGCTAAGATGGGATTGCATTTCCTTAGTTATTTACAACCCAAGTATTCACATTCATCACGTATCCCTGTTCTCCACAGACTTAAAGCCATTTATTTTAGAGCCAGAACTTCTATTTCATTATTTTGTGACGGTTTTGGCAGAGGATGGCCCTAGTTCTTATCAAGGGCAATCTAATTCCTCTCATGCATATCAGTTTGTCTGTCTGTACTATCAGACAGGCCCTCAGATGAAGCAGTCTCCCATAACTCCGTCTCACCATCTCTTGAACAAAGTAGAGCTGTACTCTTCAAATGCACACGTAATGTGACTCTGTATGCTGATAAGTCATTAAGGGAATTGTAATTATATGCTGCCTAGTCCAGGAGCCTGTCACAGTAGGCAATTTATTAATAGGGAGGTGTGCATGCATGCACCCATACAGACTCCCAGTCTTTGTCTTTGAAACCAGGTTGTCATATGAATTTAGGCTCTCATAATACTTTGTTTCATGTACTAGGGATATCAGAACAAAATGAAACTCTTTGTGGGAAGTTATTAGGAACATGAATGATTTTTTGATGGAGGAGTTGTTACCTACCCCTATGCCCCTTTGGCATGGAGAGTTGTGACTTTGTTCTGAATCTTTGCAAGTTGTTACTGACGGAAAAAATTGTGGCTCCAGTTAGAGATATCTTTGTTACTTTTTTGCCTAATGTCTCATTTATTACTGATGTATGTAAACAGGCTTTATCCTTCTTGCAGCTTCAAATGCTGTGTCTTAACAAACCTCTGGCCTGTAGCACAACTAGGTCTTAACTCTTTCATGGCCAAGCTTGCTTTTCCTGGGCCTTTCTATTTTTTATGCACACAGCTTGCTAATATGCTTGCTAATAATGCCCCAAAGTGCCTGATGGGCTCTTTTTTTTTCTCTCCTAATTATCACAATAGAGTATCAATTTAATTATTCTATTGAGTATCCAAGGAAAGACCCATCACGCCTCTCTTCACATCAAAGAGACACTTGATGACACTTTAAAAAAAAAACAACAACAACAAAAAAAAAAACAAGCACAAAACAACAACATGATTATAGCCAATATTATGATGCTTTATGAAGTGACTGATAAGGAGCTAAGGAAAAGCATTGGACTCTTTGTTCATCTAAAGTAGGTTATCAAGACTCAAAATATGATTGCCTGTGTACTTATAATTATGAAAGCTTATTGGCATGATGTTGACTTTCTTGAACTTCTTGCAATAAGTCCTGTGGTTAGTGAGTCCTTTGTCTGGTTGCTCTTTGATGGGGTGCCTTTCATTTGAAGTTTTAAGCCTCAGCACAGAATATAGCTGATTGAACTGTAAAATTAAAAAGCAAAACCTCTAATATCTTGATCTTTGGGCCCCTGCAAGCACTCAGTGAGAATTAAGTGTCAAATTTACCAAATCAGAAAGCAAAATGATCACCTTATAACCATACATTTCAAGTGTCCATCTTTTAATAGTGAGAATATTTTGTCCTTTTTGTGTTCAGCTGCCCATGGATTTTTAGTGTATGGTGTAGAATACAACTTATTATTACCAACCTACATTGGTAATAGGTCATCATTAGCTGTACCAAATAGGAGGTGAACACAACAGAATTCAATGCAGGTTACTTTCAAGGTGGGGCAGAGTTCACAGGACAGAAGGCTCTCATTTTCTGAGTTGTAAGCCATATAGCATCTCAGTGAATAACTCAGTTGCTATTAATCTGTTTTTTTTTTTGTTGTTGTTGTTGGTTGGTTGGTTGGTTGATTTTTATATATATATATATATATTTTTAAAGAGTAGATGGTACTTTAGACTTCAAAGAGATTTCAAGGTGTACACATATGTAGGAAAAGTTACCAAAAGTCTTAAATGGGAGAAAGATTGGCTTGGCATAGCATAGGAATGCTAATGCTAAATTAGTGTTGTGTAAAGCAGAGCAAGTTATCAAAATAGATGAAACCATTTTTGAGGAGGAAAAAAATTCAGAGCCAGTAACACTGAAAAGAAATTATAAGTGAGTGAATGGTTTTCCACAGAAAAAAAGTTTGAGTGTATCTATCCAGGATCTAAGTAAATTAATCAGGCCACAATTAATTTTGTGTAGGCTTTTGATTTTTCTCCTTTACAGAAGAAAAAAATTATTTGATTCTAGACCATTA
The DNA here is from genome assembly GCA_011075105.1 of Heteronetta atricapilla. Lineage (NCBI taxonomy): Eukaryota > Metazoa > Chordata > Aves > Anseriformes > Anatidae > Heteronetta > Heteronetta atricapilla. The sequence goes on along the minus strand of CM021732.1, from coordinate 63,350,675 downwards.
AAAAAAAAAAAGTAAATGTTTCTTTTCAACCTTTTTAATAATAAAAAAACTTCCGCCAGACCTAGTAGGTAAAATTGGCAAAAGTCCAATCTTTCTCCCTTTCTTTATTATTATTATTAATAATTATTATTGTTATTGTTGTCATTATTATAAAACGGAGAGGCTTGGGATTTCAAAGATGACAGTACTGCAGGTAATGAACAAAGAGAAGCTTAGTGTGGTGCCATGGAACAACCTGACCATTATTGTGAATAATATTGTATTTTGTATTCTAAGAAGACAAAAAAATCTAAAGATGGTTTCGTCCTCAGCTTTTTACTTTTATTGCCTGTTTCTCTCCAAGACTCAGTTTCTCAGATAATGTTTTATGAGGAGCTTGTGATCAGCTTGGAGTAATTCCTTTAGGGACCAGATGAAGGTGCTGTGTGATCTCATTATCCTGATAATGGCTGATGGTGACATTCTTTGCCTAATTTAATGCCATAGAGTCGGATGTTCTTGCAGTCTGGAAAGTTCACTGCCTTTTCTTATAACAATCCATGATCAGGTTTGTCATAAGCCTATCATCTGAAAGGGCTGGAGGGTCACAAGTCTACAATAATATTTTATTGATGCACTATATTTAAAGGCATTGAAAGTCTTGAGGATTTTTTGTGAGGTGGTATAGTGCTTTACAGACAGATATTTGGTGAATCCTCTTCATTTCCTTCAGCTTTCAACAGCAGAGCCATCATCTGTCCCTTCATTTCCTTTCCCTCAGGTATTGTGAAAGGTAATTTTAATACTTATTTCCCTTCATTTGAAAATTAGACATTTTGATTTTTGTGAGCACCTAGCATAGCTGCAGGAATTGCAGTGCAGTTGGTCTAGAACTCCACCAGTTGTATTCTCTGGCTGTACTTTATTTGTGCAATGCTGACGCGCTATTTTTTTTTTCTGTTTTTAAATAGCACACCATCATGTTTCAGGAATGTTTGAGTTGAATATTAATAAGACATTGAAAAACATTAGGTAAATTTTATATCATGGTGAATATATTATCAAATCAAATGGCCCTTAAGGATAATTATAGAAAGCTACTAACAGCTAGGGAGATTAAATTTGATTTTGTTTAACTTTTCTCTTTTCCTGTACAGTGAAGTACCAAAGTCTTGGAACTGATGTAAGCATTTCAGTAATGCCAGAAAAATGTTGGAGAGGAGGCATATCTCACTGAGTTTTTTTCTCTTTCTTTTTTTCCCCCAATATTATTTTTTTTTCTGTAAAGTTACAGCTGGATATTTCAAATTATTTTCACCTTAAAGATCTATATTTTTTTGTTCAAGTTGAGTACATAAAGCTATTCCAGGTTCTGCAACCTAAAAAAAATAAATAAATTTATATGTAAAAGGTATTCTCCTACCAGGCAACTGAGAGCAAAGGGAAGAGCCAGACAGTCTTTCTTTCTGCATCATTTTAAAATTAGGAATAAACATCGCAAGACAGATCTAAAAATCACATGATCTCTTGTTTGGCCCTTTTAGACACGTTTTTTGAGATACTGTTCTCTTCATGTGTTTGAGTTTAGAAATATACAGTAAATATACTATTCTCACATGTTCTTTTGATTACAGTAGATTAGATGGAGTTTCAAGGTGATACCAAATATCGTATGACATGAGGAAAACTGATTATTGGAACTTCTGACAGCTCTGGAACTTTGGATGCTTGGACTAGGTGATCCTAGAGGTCTTTTCCAACCTCAATGATTCTATGATTGTGTTCTGTGATTCTGGATTAGGCATAGGGAGCACTAGGTAATGATGGAGATGTTCAGATGAAATTTTTGGACACAATCATAGAACCATAGAATGGCCTGGGTTGAAAAGGACCTTAAAGATGATCTAGTTTCAACCCCCCTGCTCTAGGCAGAGTTGCCAACCACTAGAGCAGGCTTCCCAGAGTCACATCAACCCTGGCCTTGAATGCCTTCAGGGATGGGTCATCCACAACCTCCCTGGGCAACCATCCCAGTGCCTTAAAGAGCTAACGTTTAAAATCTCATTGAATTTGTACCCTTTAGACTTTCCAGTTAGCTGCAATAGAAGCATCATCTTGTATTACTTAGTTTTGGAGAAGCTGTGCTGACCCTCAGACAAATTTATGCATCATCTCAGCACACTGGAATAGCTATTTCTGTCTCTGCTCACTGACAATGAACAAATAACCAACCATTTCCATCATCAGCAGTTTCTTTCCTCCTCTTTTCCACCCCCAGATTCCAGGGGTGGGTGGTGGGGTGGTGACAGCTTGAAGTGATTAGATATATTTTCAGATACCTATTCATTTTGAAAATTAAAAAAAAAAAAAAAAAAAAAGTGTTTCTCCTTGTCACTGCTGAATTATGAATTTTTAAATGTTTTTTATAGATGCTTTGGTAAAACTGGCATATTTATGTTGAACATAACTGGGCAAATTCGGGGAGGGGGACCCATTATTCACTCCTGTTTAAAACTACTTCTGCAGTGTAAGTGTTCCTTTTGTTTTCCCATTAAATGAACTTCTGCGAAATCCAATATTACTGTACAAGTATTAATGGAAAGCAAATCTTCACATGCATGAACAGTCACGCCACAAGTGGTGTGTTTTATTGGAGACTGGATTTTACTTAATACAGCAGGGTACTGTATTCCCGAAATGCCCTGCCAGAGCATTGGCATAAAGGATGGATAAAAGATTTGATGTTGCTCTCAGGAATAGGTTATACTCAGCACACATGTATATACAAAATGTGCCATTGCATAATGGCTAATTTACCCGGATATTAATTCGTACTTCCCTTTTGAAAAAAAAGTTGCAGTAATCCTTCACATGAAGTCTTCCTGATTTGTAAAACTTAAGTTTATCCATTCACAAAAGAGAAGCGCTACCATATGATTTGCATAAGCAGTTGAATTACAGTGTATATGTCGTGTTGGAAGTATTTATGATCCTGCCATGGTAAGGCAAAACTTATGCATTATTTTTGAAAAAACAAGATACAAGAAAAAAAAAAAAGACAAAAGTAAAGTGAATCTCTTTCCTCATGGGAAAGGAGAAAAAAATTAAAGGCTGGGTTGACCTAGATTCGTGTACAAAGCAAAACTGAAGTATTTTGATGTATACAGATACATTTCTCATGTACTGTTTTCTTATGGGCACAGTTACGTGAGTATTGTTATGGTATTTTACTGCTTTGGCTCATTCTCACTAAGCTAAGCAACCCCGGTGTGGGAAGCCTTTACATTGGTGTAATGAGTTCAGAATTGCACTGGGTTGTACTAGGTCTAAGAGTCTGTTTCCACCCTCTTTGTGTCTAAATTCTCTTACCTTCTCCCACAACAAACACAGCTTTGTACAGATGTGTCTATAGTATTATAAATTTTTGTAGATAAATGAAAAGTTTGTACTTTATCAGCTTCCAAATTTGCTGTCAATAGTGCTTCACAGCTATGTGAAGATTTGTTGTCCTGCATGCTCTTCCAGTATCAGTTTCACAGGAAAAAAAAACACTTTTTTTTTTTTTTTTTTTAAACCCTGATAAAAGCTAGGTAGTTAATCTACATTTCTTCTAACTGAATTAAAACTTAAGCAAAGATGACATTCTGTGCAGTAAGGTTTAATATTGATGCCACCTGAGAAAAGGTATGTTCCCAATACATTTTGGGGATTTCTCATTGTACTTAACGGAGCTGAGACATGTTTCCAACTCCTTTCTTATCTTTTTGTATATCTAGCTTCTCTATGTCACCCTCAGTTTCTGATGAACATAATGATGCCTCTTGGTAGCAATTAATGATTATATTCCTGTCAGGAACCCCAAAATGCCTCAGACAGCAGAAGAAGAGGCTTGAACTGTGCCCTACTGATGGTTTCAGAGAACCCTGTGACTTAGCACATCTAGTATACCTATGTCTTTTAACAATAATAATTTATAATAATAATAAAAGTTCTTCCCTGGTACAGTTATATTAGGAAAAAAATGCATGTAGAGTAAGCCTGTTTTATTTCCTTTCTATCAAACATTCATTTGGAAGAGTATGCTTCTGTAAATCATCGTATTAGTGGCAGCCCATCTGCTCACATTTCATGCGAGATAGCCTAACTCTTGTGCATGCGTGCATATACACAACACAAAGGTTTCCAGTTCCAGTCAGTGTTGATTCCCATTGAACTTCAGGTAAGAGGAGGAAGATTAATGATCTGGGAAGAGGAGAGAAAATTGCACACGCTTCAAAACTTGAATGGAGTGGCCTAGCTCTTCTCCCTCATATGTCAGGTATATATGAGTAATGAGAAATTTTCTCAGTTAAGCTATGGTAAGGATGGTTCTCACTGATTGTACCTGGGCTCTAAGGGAAGCAAAGCAAGATTTATTTTTCATGTGTTTATATATCACAAACTTTTTAATCCTATTTTCAAGTTGTGCCCTGCTCAACATGGACTGAAACCCTCCATATGGTGTGTTTCAAAGAAATATTTGTTCTGCTACCTTGAGTCTTGCAGTATTTCCATCCACACAAGCCATATTACAGAACTTCTTGTGGCAGTGTCCATTTTATTGTAATTGGTTGATCTGTATGAGGTGGGAGGGAAGGAGTGTTTCTCTCTCATTTCTGTCTCTGAAATTAGAAGAATCGACAGCAATAGGCCTTTCGTTTTCTGTATTCCCTTTTATTACTTAGGCATTTCTGAGCTGATGTGAGCTATAACTTGAGAATTCCCAGGAGCAAGATTGCAGGTTTTTTTTTCCCTTTACCACCTGTGTTTCTCAGGTGCCAAAGGGTTTTATTACAGCCTGATCGGAAGTCTCAGGAGCATCATTCACTTGGAGCAGATTGATGGTGTTCTGAATCTTGTGGCCTTACAAATGTATATTTAATCTTGTTTTGGTGCATGTAGAAAAAGCTGATGGTGTTTTTAAGATGCAAAATAATCTATTTAGTGACAGATCTTTAATGCTGATAAACAGCCTACTTGCATTTCTCACACATGTACGATCTTTTCATCAAAACCTCCTCGGTATACATTAAACCTTGAATGTGTAAGGTCAGTTCAAGGACATGTTTAACGTTCATTGTTATGACTGTGACCTCTAATATTGTAGTATATTCGGGGGAAAGAGGAAGTGTAGAAAAAGTATGACATATATGGGACCTACTTCTCCAAAAATTTTAGCTCTCTTTTGTCTCTCTGGTGCATCAGAATGATGGCTGTCATTCCTGTCCTACCTGACATGTGTTCGCATTGTGGTAGCAGCGGCTCTGCAGTGGGCTGTACTAGGCCTTCTTGAGAAGATTTCATCTGGAGTGCACTGCATACACTGGAAACTCTGTTTATCTTTCACATGGAAGCTTAAAAGTTGCATACAGTAGGGGATGCATTTTAAGTGTGGTAGACATGGCCCCATCACTGCAAAAATAACTAGGAATTAGGCAGCAGCTGAGGCTTTGCCCAGCAGTGACTGAGGCATTCAAAGCCACCAGTTCTGGAGCACTTTGAGCCTGAAGTCCATGGGGCTCGATTTTCAGAGTGCTGAATCACCTTGTCAGAAAGCAAGGCCTTTGCTGCTCTTTACCACCCAGAGGTAGAAGCCCCAGAAATTAACTTTTGAAAGCTAAGATCAACACACTCAGTAGAGATTTTTCAGTTCTTGAGACATTGACAGTCTCTTTGAAATACATTGTTTGAGTGCAGCTCTTTTCATCTAGGTAAAATGTAACAGGCAGTATTAAGTATGATGGAGTCATTACTTCTGGAGGTGAAATATCACCGTTGTACCAAATTGAAATCTTTGTGCTGAGACATCACTTTCAAGGAAAATGCATGAGGCTGTCAGGATCTCATTTCTTCTTGATGAGTAGGGAATGCAGTCCCTCGGAACAGAGGGGAATATCCCAAATAACCATGCAAACGCTGCGTTATAAAGGAGAAGGATCGTGGGAAGGGGGGGTGTTCGGTGTACGATGTAAGCAGAGATGCTGACTGCAGGTAACAATAAGAAGCCAGCTTTCCCTTAAATATGAAGTTGTTCTGTCCTTCCTTCCTGTCTCTTATATTTAAAGTAACTCTGTTTCAGAATGTGGATTGGTCAGTTGTCCCAGAGATAATGATTTCTGGCAAGCCAGTTTAGCTTCTGTGTTGAACGAAAATGGATTTGAGTAGATACATAGGGCAAGAAAAGGAAAACTGATGGATTTTGTGACAGTAGAAGCAGAAATCACATTCTTCCGTGCCACTCAGAAAAACAGAGATGAGCAGGTGTGGTAGAGGCACAGCTGGATGATTAATTAATGCAAATGTGGCTAAGATGACAAAGGGGAAGAGCTACTTTGTGTGAAAATGGGTTGAGTCTTCCTAAAGTCGGATGCTTATAGACCCTCACTGATTTATTAAATGATGCAGATTTGCCAGCTTGAGCTCACAAATTCCATTCCACTAATGAAATTAAATTTTTCGGTGCGTGACTTCTAATTGGCAGGTTTATTACCTGCCTGGGATTGCCACTCTGCAGCTGGAGCCAGATGTTACTGTGGCAGGTGTTGCAAGAGATTATTTAAATTAAATCTTGGCTGTTGAGGGTCTGCTTCTCGTCCAGCTTTCACTCGGTTAAGGCACATTTAAGAGAGGTGCAATGAATGTTATGTGTGCCAAAATGTTCCTGTAATAAGTCCTATCACTTTTGTAAGCTTTTAACTTCTGATGTGAAATTTTTCAGGTGAGTAATCAGTGAAAGGTTTTTGTTTGTTTTACTTTTTTAAAAATTTATTTATTAACACATACCTGAATCCTATCTAATCCAGTTACTCTGAAGTAACTCAGGGCCAGGATGTTAACTCTCCCAGTGTCCTATCACTTATCAGTGCCAAGGGAGATGAAGTCACACATGGGTACAGAGCTAGCTAAGGTTGTTTAAACAAAGCTTGACAGCCCCAGGAGAGGTTTGATGTTATCATTGTAATTGCTTGAGAATGGAGTTGTGCACTTCACAGAATGCTGCCAACATGCACTGGTTGGTGACACCTGGTTCCTGGGCTGGATGGCTTGGTCTGTTTCATGATTCATACAGACACAGGGTCACCATCCCAAAAAAACAGAGCACGTTTTCCTTTCAGCTCTTCAAAGTGACCAGTGATGTTTCTTCACAGTTGGTGTTTTTGTGGTGAATGTCTATACTGGTTGAGTATGTTCAAGGTTTTCATTTGTTTCTCAGTTAAAATCTGGATTTTTTTGGTGTGAAATTTTCTGTTCTCATCCAATTCTTTTTATTAGGATCAAGTTATTATCAAGTTATGCACAGGACTCTATTGAGATAAATTTGTATAATAATGGTCACTGTTATTACTGCTATAACATATATAGTACTCTATGTCATTAATTTTCAAAGCTTTTATATAAAGAAAAGTTCAATGTTATTACTGTGATCTTGGAGGTTACTCTGCTGGATGTAATTGAAGTAATAAGAATATCTAGCCAATAGCCTCCTAATAAAGCCAGTATCACTAAAGTCTTAATGGATTACAGTGTGCCTGGAGTGCATGGTGATGCACACTGGAATGAGAGCGCCTAGATGCTTTGCTCTGCTCTTGGGAGCCTTGTTCTATTCCAGCATTAGTACTGAGAATAAAAAGATGCTACGGACATGCTTCCCTTTTACTGACTTTAAAGGACAATCAACACACAGGGATTGTACAGGGCTCAATCAACAAAGACTTTGTCTAAGGAAGCATAGGCAATGTTCAGTGGGCACTGCGCCACTTGGAGCCAGGTCTGAAAGGCAGAACTTGGCATGGAAGCAGACAGAAGACTAGTCTACAGACTAGATGCAATGTTGATAGAAGGAAGCGTGTCTTTGATATCTAGAGCTAGAAGCAGTCCTTGGCAAACACAATTGCTTGGCTCCCCAAGGGTCTCTGAGCAAATTCTTTGAGAATGAAGGCTCATAAAAGATTATGGGGATGTGTTGGGGGTCTTACAGTGGATTTTGCCTTGAATTAAGGAGTTTCTTCTCTTCCCTGCTCGTTAAAGAATAGAAGACAAATTGGAAAAAAATATGTGACTATGCAATTTGAGGAATACATAGGAATACATGAGGAATCTAATAAATAATTCTTTTAAAATAGGGTCCCTTGCTGATGGTAACCGGTGATATTCTAGCTATGCCATGAGTTGTTGAAAGACTAAGGGATCTCAAGCTAGACTGAGAAGTTTAGTTTCTTTTAAGAGACAGTAAGATTATAAATGTAAACAGTTACCTAGCCTAAGTATTTGCTGCCTATTTGGTTGTTTTGGGAGTAGTATATTTCAAGTCATCACAGAAAAAAATAAAACAAAGAAAAACAAAACAAAACAAGCAAAAAAAAAAAAAAAAGGAAAAAAAAGGAAGATGCTATGGATCCCCATGCCTTGAGGTGCTCAAGGCCAGGTTGGATGGGGCTTTGGGCAACCTGGTCTAGTGGGGGGGGTCCCTGCCCACGGCAGTTGGTTTGGAACTGGATGATCTTTAAGGTCCCTTCCAACCCAAACCATTGTATAATTCTATTATAAGATTCACTGATAAAACATAAAAGGCCATATTCTGTTAATGTTTTTTTTTTTTTTAAAAAAAATGTTTTTTGTCTGGTGATACTATGCTAAATAATATACTCAAATCTGTAGCTGAAATGAGGTGATATAATTGCAACTATATAATTGCAAATTTTTTAAAGGCAGGACAAGAGGGATTTTTTTTTTTTTTTAAAAAAAAAGGACAGTGCTTAGTTTCATCTCTTTTTCTTATAGTGATTGGTTTTTTTGTGTGTGTTCCAAGAACTATCCTAACTAGTTAGTGAAGGCATTCCCTGACAGTGCTGTGTTTGCTTTCTGGTATGAATGTGCAAAGCTTCTCATTTATTCTCCCCTGCTAGAAGAAACTTGAGAGTGCTGATTTAGCAAATGCAGCTTGCCTCGTTGTCCAGGAGGACTGTTTCTTAAGCAAAAGCACGATTAGAGTCTATTCTCCTAATTCAATGCAATCTTACATTTCTGAAAGTATGTGAAATATAATTACCTACAGTACACTAAATGTAGGCACTTACCAGACACCTAAATCTCATGTACCTTCCAATTGTTTTATTAAACTGTATTTGCTGTCATAACCTTAACAGAGCGCACAGTTTCTTTGAAAGGCCTCCAAGGAGAATTTCCACCTCTCTAAGACAGGCTCTAAACTGAGGCAGAAACAAAGGAATCAGTTCATCTTTACATCTAAACTCAGGAAGAGCGTATAGAATTATTTTAGGAGGACTGGTTCATTAAGCACTTATAAAATTAGGTGCAGATCAGACACTGAAGTCAAATAATTGAATACACTGGTATCTGCCAAGCTTTTTCTTTTTTTGGTATGTTTGGTTGTTTTTTTCCTTTTCTATTCTCTTGCTTGACTGCTTCTGCGTTCTGTCTTCTTTCTTCCAGGAAAATGCTGTTCTTTATCTGTTATGGCTGTCACTGCAATGTATTTTCTGCTTTGCATGAAGACATGCTCTGTGTGGACACATGCAATTACAACTGAACTTGCTCTAGCAGAGGCAAATTGCTGTAGTAGCCAGGTCAGAGACATCACTTCAGTCACCAGGCTTGGTGTTGAAATATCACCAGGCTCAGGTTGAAATGCCCTTAAAATTACTTCTCTCTCATTAATGGTTTAATGATCAAAATCTTATCCAGGGAATCTGATTCACTATTGTGAAGTTGAGCAGTGCTGGTAGTCAGGGACATGCAAAATTGTCCATGAATCAATTAATAGGAAGAAAAAATGGTTACAAATCTAGTCGTTCCTCCGGATGGTTTAGAAAAAGTGAAGGAAGGTGGTGACTAATGCAACCTTCAGTTCCAATGAAAGCACAGTTTACTCAAGTTTGCTCTCTCAGCTGCTTATTAGAAGTGCTTTTAAAAGGTAACATTATATTAGTGATAGTGGCTTATCATTGTTGAGAAAATGCTAAACTGCAACAACAGGCCATGAACTCAGAACACGTGTAAGATAGTCCCATGGGGCCACATCATTAAATTTGACTTAAGATATTTAATTTCATCTGAAGTTTTGTAGGAGAACTTGACAGAGCATAATGTATTTTTATGTTGCATGGATATTAGTCTTCAATATATCTTCCATTATGTTTGTATATTACACACAATTTAATCACATGGCTTGCTAATATTCCTTTAATAAAAACATAACGATAACTTAGGATAAACTGGCTGTTCTTGATTTTGATCTTTAGAGCTCACTACTGACATTAACAAATGCTTTTCTACTTTAATATGTTAAGTGTTTTGTTCCTAAGGATTAAAAAGAAGTGAAGAAAAGAACATCACTCCCAAACCAAAAAATGTCAAACTCAACAAAAAGCACTACAGGCCAGGTTCTGCCACTTCTTAGTGCTAAGGATTACTGTGATGCACAGTCGATCCACTAGGTGTTGTCTTTCTCATGATCTAAAATGGGTAGCGATGCAGATAGAAAAGGATACTCAGGGCAGTTTTTATGGTAGGACAAACAAATCAATGCAGCTTATACATCACATGCAGGAAAAGTGATGTTGAGCTTATTTGAGCCTCTTTCCAACCACAAAGTCATGAGGTTCTCTGGCCATTGTAGGAAAACGTGTTGGGTTTGAAATACTTCTGAGGAGCAAGAACAGATGGTCCTCAGAAGCTGGTGTCTCTCACTTGGATTCCAGCATAGTCAGAACAGCACTGTTGTGTCCTGAATACAGCCCTAGGAGAAAGCCTTGAGAGCTCAGCGGAAGGTACTGCTTAAGCATATGGACACTGGAACACAGTCCTTATTTTCTCTCCCAAGTACCAAAGCTTGGTATCTTTCCACAAAATGAGTATTTTCATGCTATAAAATTCATAATGATGTATTTTAGACTGTCACCATTTGCACACAAACAGAAGTGAAGAACAAAGTGTGTGAATGTAGACTCAGTATTGAATGTAAAGACACAGCCTGTGTTTCCTACACGTGTTGGGAGGCTTTGCATTGGGTGAGTAATGCAGGAACCTGGGTGCCTAGCTGTGAGTATTGTAACTAAGCAAGATTTGCAATAGCAATTTGGAGATGAACATAATCCACAAACTAGACAAGCATTTTAGTTCATTTAACTTCTGTCTTCATTAAATTTGTAGTTCATTGCTTATACTTCTGACAGGGAAGCGTGGTTGTATGCAGCCTACTTTTGATAAGTGCTTTTGTATGTTAACCTTTTGCCAAATAACTATTACTATTTTAAAATATTTATTTTAAAAGTGGTTAATTTCTTTTTGGGCTTGTTCAAATGAGTCAGCTCAGTCATTTTATAGCTGCTCTCAAATTATGTTGCAGTTTTAATTGTCTGCTTATGAGAAATGAAAATTAAGCCAGCAACTGAATTGTTTAAATTTGAAGGTAGTAGAAATACAAATATCTAAAGCCTGAGTAGGGTGTTAGTAATTTATTTGGGATTCTGTGCAACTTGTATGCATTTTAATGTATTGATGCTTCTCACTTTTAGTGTGAGCAAATGAAAGGTCAAATGTGTATCTGATGACCTTACAGGACTTAACACTAAAAAGCAGATTCAGTCTACATCCCAAGATGCTGGCAAGGCTCAAACTGGAATTTTGGAAATAAACATTAAAAAACAATGAATACTCTAAAAGCAACATGGCTGAATGAACGTTTTAGCATTTGTGCTATTTTTAAAAACAGTGATGTATTATATGTTCCTTAAGGTCTTTTTTGTGTTGTCCCATATCTCACAAAAGGAAAACAAATATTACAGAAATAATACGCAAGATTTTATTTTACAGGCTTGGGAAAAGAGGTGTCACAGAGACAGACTTTCAGTTGTCTTTGAAAACTTAAGGACTACTTGCCTGTTTTTTTTTAATTTTTATTTTTTTAAATGTTTGTCTATGAGACATCTGGGATGGAGTATCTGAATTATTCAGAAGACAGCAATATTCACAGAATCACAGAATCACAGAATTTCTAGGTTGGAAGAGACCTCAAGATCTTCGAGTCCAACCTCTAACCTAACACTAACAGTCCCCACTAAACCATATCCCTAAGCTCTACATCTAAACGTCTTTTAAAGACTTCCAGGGATGGTGACTCCACCACCTCCCTGGGCAGCCTGTTCCAGTGCCTAACAACCCTTTCGGTAAAGAAGTTCTTCCTAACGTCTAACCTAAAACTCCCCTGGTGCAACTTAAGCCCATTCCCCCTCATCCTGTCACCAGGCACGTGGGAGAACAGGCCAACCCCCACCTCACTACAGCCTCCTTTAAGGTATCTGTAGAGAGCGATATAGTACAGTGGAATATATTTCACCTGTTTGAATTTGCTTGTAAAGCTTGTCTCAATTGAGATTATTGTTTGCTTACTGTTATGTTTGCTGGATGTGTCTTACTATGTCTGAAGTAAAAACAGGCATACAAAGTCTCTAGTTGATCTGTTAAGAGAATGGCCTGCTATAATTAAATCAGAGAAGACCTGTGATATGCAAAGCTGATTTTTTTCTACTCGTACATGAAAGAATCTTATTTACAGCTAGCCAATGTAAGGTTTAAATCTGCTTTTATATCATGTTATAATACCTTGGTTTTGCTTTATTTTAAGCAGATTATGAAATTTGAAGAATAATCTGGACAGACTAAGGACTCCCTGTTGTGCCAGATGTTTTTAATAGATCAATGAGCATATATATAAAATCATCTGTTTTTACCTTTCAGAGCAAGAGCTTTTTCTGCCACCTGCAAGCTAAAAATACCCTTTCCATTTCAGAGTAAAGAGACAGCACTGTAGTAAAGGTGTAGGATTGGAGGTGGTGTGAGAGTATCTGCACTCAGAAAACTCAGATTCTTGCAGGTGACGAACACAACCAGAAAATGGGGCACTTCTTTTTTCTTGTTTTATTTTTCTTCAGTACGAATATGTTCCAACTGGTTTTCATTGTAGATATTTGTGAGTGTTGTTGCATTCACCAGCTTCTCGCTGACAACCTCATAGAAACAACTCCAAGATCGATGATTTTCATCAACTCGCTGAGTCTGCTTCATTGGCATATCCTAATCAACTTTACTTCATATGACAGTATTTTAGATGTTCAACAAAACACAAACTCATGTCTCATGCTACATTTTTTTTTCTCTAAGATATGAGGGAGCTTTAAATCCCTGATAGGTAGTTATAGTTCTGTGTTGGCACGAGGTGTTGTTTTCTCTTTAGACTTTCTTGCCTTCTTGTGTTTCAACCTTTCCAGTTCTTATTTTTAAATTTCATTCCCTACTTACAAAGACAAAGGTCTTTTGTTATTTTTAGCTTGTTTTCTTAAGAAAATGAAGCAGATGTGAACACATTGTCCCTTTGTACCTGTCTCTGCCCTTCCCAATAATTTGGGCACAGGTCATTTTCAACCTAGTTTGGCAATGGGCGCATATGAAGTTCTGATAAATTTAGAGAAAAAAAGCTTTCTGAACACACTGGGTTTCTTCACTGTATCCTCTTCATAGCAAGGAGAATCCTTATATCACGCTTCATTAGATATCAACAGATTCTTGTGGGATCTAAATGGAGACTTAAATCCACAGGAAAACAATTCTCATCAATCCCACTGTTCAGTGGAAAACTTAAATAACAGCTTCCACAATGCTGATTTTTCTTATGCCATCAACTTTTGATTTGGGGCTTCAGGTGAAAGCTCAGTGTTTCTGCCATCACAGACCAAAGAGAACTGCTGGCATTTGTTAGGTAAACATTAAGAGCTAGTGATGTGAATGACTCATTACACAAAGTGTACGTGCAGGCAGAGAACATAATATCCTAAGTGGAGTTCATGCCACTTACCATGCACCTTGTTTGTGGGCTCAACTTCATGAGCCTCCAAGTCTGATGAATGTCCCTTTCAACAAAAAAGAAGATGGACAGCAGAGTGCATGAGGTGAGGGATATGACTGTAAGTCATCTATGTGGAAAGCAATGGAAATGAGAGATGTGCTGAAGTGGAGGCAGTCAGGAGGGACAGGGTCAGCAGAGCCAACGTTAACAGGGAATGCCGGAGTTATTAAATGCTGTCATAGGATAATGGTCTCCCACTGGCATATCAATATGAAGACATTTATGGGCAATTAATGTCAAAGCCAGGCAGAGAAGGAGATATTGATCCTCTAGTACAGTACCAGCATACAATGCCTTTATTTTCCCTCTATCAATTGATTGAGGTGCTATGAAGTATTTTATCCAATGGAGGTTGGTGCAATTAAATGACCATTGCTTTCTAGAGTTATTAACTTGCTTGCTTTAACATTAATCATTTCAATTGGGTTGGACCTGCTCTACATTATAGCCAACCATGGACTGCCACATCTAAAATGTACATTTTTTATTATGAGAAGTTTAAAGTAATCCTAGGCAAAAGAAGATGTATCTGAACACTTGACAAAAGGAAATGCTTGTGCTTCTGGAAGTTGCTCCTGTTATGAAATGCTGAAATATAAATGATACCATACAAAAATCTGGTTTTTGTACAGTGGAACGTAAAAGGCAAGATTTCATCCTTGTATTCGATGCAATGCATTCCCTTAAGAAGAGCACAGAGTCCAGCCTGACTTGCATCCATAGAAAATTATCGATCTAGGGGCACAGGAAAGCAACACCCTTGCTAATTTGAGCTGCCAAACTGATTGATGACAGCACTTGCAAATAAAAAAAAATTAAGGAGATGCGAAGGGCAACAAGCCTTCTCTGGTGAAAAGTACACATTCTGGAAATGAGATTTAGAGAGCAGATCTCCCACCTACATGTTTACAACAGAGCCTGAATTCACACAGATAAAACAGTCTTTTTTCTTTTTTATGTATGGCATACTTCTGAAAGGCTTCCAAGCCAAGTCAACCAGTGATAAATAAGGTCTTCACACAGCTCAAGCTTATGGCTACATGTTGACAAATTACTTTCATCAACTTCTGTATTTTTGTCTTCCTCTCGAACACAGGCAAGGTCAGATAAAGCAGTCAGAGATTTTTTTGCATCCTTTCTTCCTTTGCTGAGTGCTTTTGGTTTTTTTTTGATAGTTCCTTCCATTATGTCAAAATTCCATTTTGAGAAGAAAATCTGCCCCTCGTCTATGTGTTTTTTGTTGTTGTGGTTTTTGTGTGCTTTATTTTTTTTAAAAAGCAATGCTGGAATGTGTAGTCTTAAGCAGATGGTAATTAGGTAATTACAATTAATTTAAAATATTTGTTTTACATGTTTTGATTCTGTGAAAGAAAAATCTGTATTATTTTTCTCACTATTCAAGTGTTTTAATTGAAATATCACGCACCATTTATATTTAACTGTTTCACAAAGTTCACAATCATATGTAGGTTATGCGGACCAATAAAAAAGACAAGGTGACTTTTGTTCTGTAAAAGAAATTAAGTAATTCTTCCCCTCAAAGTGGCATCTAGACCAATTCTGCTCAGATCATAACCTGGGGCGTTCTCAGAAATGATTATTTAATCTTCTTTAATGTGTTAACTAAGATACAGCCTACTGAGTTTTGGGTTGGAAGACTGTTGTTGTTGTTGTATATAATTTCATCTTTTCTCTGCAGATCAGATCATGGAACTTCCTTTTCATCATTTTTAGTGAAACTTACTCCTCTGTGTATACGTGAATCAAAATCTAAGCCTGTATAATTAATTAGACTTGGATTGCTACAATTAGTCCCGTACATTTAAGAAAGCTCTGCAAAGTGCTCTAATAAGTAGAGGTCCCTTAAAATATCTAACTGCTGTCTGTGCAAGAGTTATTCATCTTCTTCACTGAATATGCAAAGGAAAAACCAGTACATAAAGCAATGTATTATTGCAGTTCTTCAAACACTGTTTCCAAAATACTTCTTGACACTTGTCTGTTTGAATATATATATGTGCAAGAACAGAGTTTTTATGTGAATAGTCTCTTTGGCTTCTGATGCTAACTCTTCAGATTAATTAGAAGAAATTTCCCCTGGAAATGTTTGCAGGATATACTCTATCTTGAGATTTATTAATTCTAAGAGAACTGGAAAAAGTATTTCTCACCCTTCCTTTGCCTTGCATTGTTTTATCATTAAAATGATTTGTTTTGATGTTTCAGGTCCCTGACCACAAATGCTCACCCATGCCATGCAGTGTTTTCTTTGTGTTAACTGTGTCAAGCAATACTCTACTTTTTTTTTCTTTTTTTTTCTTCTATTATACCTGCTGTTCTATGGGAGTAGTGATTATCATTGCGTTCTGAATACTGCCTAAATTTTGTTTCTTCTTATTGAAGGGGAGATGTCATGGTCTGACAGGACATACATGTTCTGGACAGCTTCTTAGTTTGTTTTAAATTGTATATAATATGTATATAATATGTATATAATTGTATAATATGTATGTCCTTCTTGGGGAAGAACTTCTTGACGGTCTTGAACTTTAAGTATTTGAGAACTTAATATCCTTTTCTAGGCATCCTCATAAGATGAATACAGTAAGTAAAATGCACTGGTAAATAGTAAGGTTTTGGACAATATTTTGTCATGTGCATCTGTTTGAAAATATAAAAGACTGAACAAAGGTCAAGCACAGAGAGATCCCCCCCCCCCCCCCCCACACACACACACCCTGAAAAGACCCCAGCTCCTTGCAATAAACTCCAGGATGGGCTTGTTCCAGGATGTTAGCAGCAGTTTGGTTTGACAGTATTCACTACAGCTACGATGCTACTCTTAGAAGTTGCATTAAAAAGGCAATATTTATTCGAAGTAATATTTTTTAGGCCAACTGATACAGTGGGGGAAAAAGGTTTTGCAAAAATAACCAGACAAGCTTGTACAAGAAGCTTTCCACATTTATCCTATCCACATGTGTTGAGCTATTCCACCTAGTTCTGTCTCTGGTGCAGTCAGTGTGCTCACCTTGTAGCTGTTCAAAAATGTTGCAATTCAGCAGATGTTCTCTTGCACTCTCTTAACAAACAAGTTTTGCATTTCTGGTTTTATAAGGCTACTTGCCATAATAGTTCATCTCAAATGCAGCTCAGACTCTTTTAGGACTGTTTTGTTCCTTCTTCTCGTGGAATTACTATAGTTAGCATAACGTGGCAAGCTGAAAAGAAGATGATTTTGCGGTTACTCGCAGCTTTGGTTGATGAGAGTTTTAGGGCAGTCAGACACTCAACAGCAACATTGTTTGAGGGGGAAGGAGAAGGTTTTAAGCAGTGAAAAATATATTCACAGAGCAAGGAAAGAGTCTTGCTTCTGGAAGATTCAGCACAAGATATGGCAGCTGCCATCATTATGCAGTGCCTGGCTGGAATTAACATTTCCCTGCATTTATGTAATTTAGAGATTTACTTTCAGAAATAAAGCACTGAATAATCTGGTATTTAAACACTAGAGGTGACTATTAAGACTTTCTGTGGTGATTTATCAGAGAGGTAATCTCTTTAATAATAAAATCTCAGTCACCTATTTGGTAATACTGAATAATCTATTTAATAATAAAAACATTGTGCCTCATTTCTAAAGCTTGTTCTTTTTCTGTCAGTGAGAGCCTAAGAGTAGTTGACTTTACCCCACCTTGCTGGAGCAATGGAGAGCCTATTTGTTAGACTAGCTGAGCAGGGCCTCCTCCAGTCAAAGCTGAATTGAATTATAGTTGCCCAGGGCAAAGTTGTTTCTAACATACCAGTGGATTTATCATGAGAAATGAAACACATTAGCGCAGCTAAACAATCACTCTCAGGGGAAGAAAGGAAATACTATCCTTATAGTATACTTGAAGAAACTGAGTCCCTGAGAAACAGTTGTGTGGTATTGTTCTAGTGTTAGGAAAAAGAGCTTGCTCAGTTCAGTCCCTGTCAATATATCCTAGTTCATAGTTGATGAGGAAAGCTTACTGAAGACAATACCAGTTTTGGTCTATCCCCACAGCAGTCACAGTGCAGAGGGGGTTGTGCTTTGTTGCAATACCAATTAGCCTATGACAGAGTCTGCCTGGAGTTGCAACTACTTCAGCTGAGAGCAAAAATCAGATTTCTAGAAATATGAAATCTTTACATATTGGCAATTTCATCGATGTATCTGTGAAGTGCTGGGCAGCAGGGGGGGTAGTCCAGCCAAAGTCGTGCACACCTGACGCAGCAACTTGCCTTGGTTATATTCAGTGAAGAGTTACATATGCATGAAGTTAACAATATGCCTATACATATTCATAACCTGTCCCCATTTCATATTAAAATTAGTTCCAAGGAGTCATTTCTATAAACTCCTCCTACCTGCACTTGTGCAGTGTATTCTGGTGGTGGTCATTGGGGGTCATGGAGATTAAGATTGATGACTCTTCCTCATCACCACTAGTTGACCTCTTGTCTCTGCACAGACTCAGTTGCTCCTTGGCTCTTGTCCATCCGCAGGTCCAGTTTCTACCAGTTTCTTAAGATAGGCTCACACTCTTATTAGGAGATTGACCTTGTTAGGGGCCCAAGGCTTCTTGCTTTAGTTAATTTGCACAATGCACCATAGTTAGCAAAGACACTAAATAGCATTCTAGTTTAATGCCATCAGTGCTCTCTCTCTACTTGGTAAGATTCTCCTAACTCCCTCTCTCAGTGTCCCTCCCACAGGATGCTGTCCTTCCCGAATTGATCCTGCGGGGGCTGCCCACAGGCAGCAGCTCTTCAAGAACTGCTCCCACATGGCTCTGTACCATAGGGTCCATCCGTCAGGAGCAAACTGCTCCAGCACGGGTCCCCCATGGGCGGCAGCTCCCCCCAGACCCCTGCTCCTGCGTGGGCTCCTCTCCACGGGCAGCAGCTCCCCCCAGACCCCTGCTCCTGCGTGGGCTCCTCTCCACAGACGGCAGCTCCGGCCTGGGGCCTGCTCCTGTGGGGGCTCTCCATGGGCCGCAGCCTCCTCCAGGCCACATCCACCTGCTGCACCAGGGGCTCCTTCACGGGCCGCAGCATGGAGATCTGCTCCGTGTGGGACCCATGGGCTGCAGGGGGACAGCCTGCTCCACCAGGGGCCTCTCCACAGGCCGCAGAGGACTTTGCTCTGGCGCCTGGAGCACCTCCTGCCCTTCTGCACTGACCGTGGCACCAGCAATGCTGTTTCTCTCTCACTCACTACTCTCCCTCTCCCCCTCGTCTTCTTTCCTCATCACCCTCTTCCCCCCTCCCTCCCCCC